>JACEOJ010000208.1:1519496-1536248 GCA_013761285.1 Campoletis sonorensis | reverse complement strand
AGAGAGAGAGAGAGAGAGAGAGAGAGAGAGAGAGAGAGAGAGAGAGAAGGGAAAAGATTTTATTATGTAGCTTCTCTTTTCATAGTAAAAGGTTTCATCCTGACCACGTCGCCCGAAGATATTCTACAGTATAACTATCTCCCATTGAAGAGTTGTGGCTCGAATTCTGTGCGGCCACAGAGGGCTTGAGATGCACACATATATATATATATATATAGTTAAAACGATCCCACGAGATAACGTTGAAGGAATTTTAAACCGTTGCGGATCTCGTTGCTTGGCTGATAGTATATGACACCGAGAGAATCGTATATACAGCCAGGATGAAGCAAATGCTCAACTCGCGTGTCCACGCCATTCGTTCTCTTACACCTTGCAAAGATAAATTTTATTGAACTATATGGTGAAATCTCTCGCTCTCTTTCTCCTTTTCTGTTCTTCGTTTCTCCCTACTCTTCAGGGAGTCCCATCTGGGACGGAGAAATAAATACCTTTCTCTCTTTTTCTCGTTCCCTCTTTATTGGCTTCCCTGGATGGTATGGAGAGAAGCACATCGGGTGAAGAAAAAACGACAGACCGAAACGGGACGTGGAGCAGGAAAGACAGGCAAAAAAGCATTGCGAAAATAAAAGTTATCGCTTCCTGAGGACGCTCAACGAAAGTAACTTATTGAGTCTACGTGTGGCAGCCTGGCCCGCGGTACACGTATACAACCATACCTCTCGGTATATATTTATATATATCGGAGTCCAGACACCATGATTTTTGTGTATATACACGTCTGATTAATAATAAAACAAATGGACACGTGGTCTGTAGAACGTCTAAGGTGATGACCGCTTCGGCTGTTTATTTACTGACATCGTTAAATCCTTATATAAGTGTCATTGCAGGACCACTTAAAATGTTAACAGAGAAACCTTTCATTTAAATTTCAAGAAAAATGTAAATTTGCTTATGCATAGTATAGTTGGTCATCGTATGTAAAATCATTATTTCATCGATTCGCTTTAAGCTACAGGACTCTAATTAATCACGATCGAAAGGAATAAGCAACCACAAAAGTTACGTGGACCCGCAACATCCTTTGGAGTGATGTAATTATGTAAATATTTTTGAAATAATATTCAAAAGATGGCTCGAACGACGTTGCTTCATGTAAAAGTGTCTCGTAGAGACTCGAGGTAAATGTACTCGTCTCGAGTCCCTATCGCGACTCTTAATACAATAATGTGCTCCATGAAATTACTTGGAAGCCCAATGTAATAATGTAGACTCAACTTGAAAACAGTTCAACCTTTAGAATCGTAATAATAAAAAAGGTTGGCAGACGAATTTGTTGAATTAAGAGTCGAAAGACTGCTGATGAGTTTCGCGAAGATGGTACAATGCCATTTGGAGCCATGTGTATGCGGAAGCAACAAAAGTTCACTCAATTGCGGTCGTCTTCGCCATGGCCTCGCGTAATTAAACTTCCTGACCCTCTGCGAAGTTGATTTCTCACGGTCCTGTCCAAACACAGATGGCGAGCCTCGGGCAGTCATTCGGTTATATGCAGACATATATACACCGTTGAGAAATGAGAGAAAGTAAGCGATCGAGAGGTCATAAAACGTGACTAGATAGAGCCAGAGCATACGAAGGGATCCTCTTGTGTTTTTCTTGCGCAAAATAGGCTAAAGGAACTTTTCAATTTCGCTGTGGTAGCAGATTCGAACGCACTCTTGCTCACGGCGTTCTCTCTTATCTCTCGTAGCATCGCGACGACAAAACTCTTGTTCGCGACACACTCTGGAGATCTTCAACGAAGCACAGATACTCGCGTATAGAGTTTATACTTGGATATCAGTGTGCATATGTATACAGTTATATGAGGGCCAACGATGGTGATAACCCCTTTTCTCTCTGCCCTTTACAAAAGCACCCTTCTCTTCCATCTCATGCTTTTATTTTCGTTCTTTCTCTTCATCGTCTGCTTCCTCTATCTTTACTTCTTATTTTCATTCTATCTTACATCCAGTTAAATAAAATCTTACGTTATCTTGTTCTCTGTTACAAATTTTTCTTCTTTCCCATTCCCTCGGAGCTACAAAAATATTCATCTTCTGAAAATATTATCTTGAACTCAAACTTATAGGCCCTTTTATACTTGTAGTTTTAATAGAATAGCGCAAAAAATATCATCCAACCAGCACCAACACTGCATATCCATTTTGCCTTAAAACAACTCGAATTATTAAGTGAATTTTCTATTTCCATTTTTACAACAATAAAACCTGTAGTGACGTTAAAACTCTTTTTCATTTTTTTGTAAGAAAAATGACTGATGAATGATCTTGCGTTGTGGAAAATGACACATTTTTGTACGTGGCAGCAGGAACAAATGCGGAAAACTAGAGTGCTATCCAGGAAAATAAAATTTTCATACTTCCCTATCGTGTTCGAGCAGTTATGCTCAGCTTGCATGTGTGTTCGTTATATACGTACGTTTAATACCTCATACATTTATGTACATAACTCGTATGTCGTGGTCACCGGCAGCTAGATATGCCTTCATTCGTGATACACACGCAGACGATCCAGCAAAACTATCGCTGTCGCGTTCGGGGAAACCTCTGGTTGGAAATAAAGGTAAATCACAAAGAGATGGAGAATAAAATGTGAGAAAGAAAGAAAAGCAAATGGGATGACCCATTGATACCGGAGGGGCCCGTATATCCATTCTACATTTTCATCGTAAATAATAGCAGAGATGGAGGCAAAGAGGGAGAGAGAGAGAGAGAGAGAAATAAGAGAGAGAGAGAGGCTCCGTGCTCTCGCGAATTCTCGTCTACTCCCGCTACGGAAGCGCACCCAGAATTTCTTGGCTTACGAGGTTATTCGGGGAATTTATAGTCGGACGATTTGACCAGTCCATGTGTCATTCCAGGCATTACCATCTATCAGATGGGTCTCGCTTCACGGTGTACTAGTGATTCCTATATCGAGAATCGGACACCGCCTACCTCGTGTAATACCATATATAGTGCATCGGTGAATCCCATCACGGGCTTGGTATCAGTCGCGTGGATCGCACCATGCTGATCTGAATTTCCCAGGTGAGCGATTCGTATATCTCTCGTATACGCTTGAGACTTCGACAGATCACCGATGTCCTTAGACACCATTGTCCGAACTGTCGATTCTGTATCTGCCAAATCACCCTCAAAACAATGCTGGGAATTTTTCAATGAGCATCAGCTCACACGGCTCTTGAATTAATAGACTTTTCGTACACGCTTCGTAAGATAATATCCACGTGCGTTGGCTTG
This sequence comes from Campoletis sonorensis, assembly GCA_013761285.1. Classification (NCBI taxonomy): domain Eukaryota; kingdom Metazoa; phylum Arthropoda; class Insecta; order Hymenoptera; family Ichneumonidae; genus Campoletis; species Campoletis sonorensis. The sequence goes on along the minus strand of JACEOJ010000208.1, from coordinate 1,532,937 downwards.
CATGGCTCCTGAGATGTTCGAATATTCGTCTTGTGGATCACAACGTAGTGAAATTTTCTTCATTGATGACTTATTAATATTAAAAAAAAAACAATTACAATGTGATCACGTAGCGTGCAAATTGATTTCCAGTGTATGTTTAAAAGAAGTTTGTATTTTTCGATGATTGGTGGTGAAAAAAATTGATAAGTCAAGGTTACGATACATTTCCATGAAACAAAGATTTTTTTATAAGCTTTATAGTTTGTAAACGTTGTCACAGTCGTTGACTACATTCCATGACTATGTATTTACATTTATTCGGAAACAATTTATCAGTGTGCGTAGGCACGTCAAAAGATAAACATTGTCCATAGCAAATAACGTCGGCAGATAGTGAAATAGAATTACGCAGACAGAATGAAACGGTGGAGAATACGAATGATAGACAGAGAGAAATAGGAAGATAGAGAATGACAGCAATTTCAACGCTGGTTGTGTGACAGACAATATGAGTGACAAAAGAGAGATGAGGGGACATGCAACCTCAGAGAGTTTATAGCTTTATTCGCTAATGAGCCATTAATGGTAAATAAATGGACCATCAAGTTTGTCTATATCACACCAGAGCTGACCCAGTGGGACACACATAATGCCAGTCCTATATGTCACCATTGATTAATGATACAGAGCTTCGTTCTTGCCGCAATCGATTACACGAATAAACCTCTTTCTCCTATTCCTATATTCCTCTTGTATGCGCAATGCAAACAAATATTACTTTCACATCCTCTAAGTCGAACTAATAATATTTCAAAACATTTTTACTATTACGTTGGTTCATATAAACTTCCTTCATTGAAAAAATGGTCATGAAAAAATGTACGATCGTCCACCAAAATACTTGACAAAAATTCATCAGTAAAACCAAGGGAATGTGGATAAATTAATTGAAAACACGAATTAATCGATGTTACATTCTGCATAGAACGAAAATAATGTTTTTCATTACTCCAAAGATCTGACGTACATAAGCAATTGTCGAAAGATTAAGAAAGCTGCTTGTTCCCAAGTGCGGAACAGCTAAAGTGCAAAAGCTCTCTCTTCTTTTCTTCTGATCATATATTTTCAACCGTTTGATGTCTTTTCTTTAATGATACAGCACTTCATACCATACCCTGTACACGGCGCTCATGAACTTTTTCATTTCTTGATGTATAATATTTCGAAGCAGTATAAATAGAAACTGCAAGCCGGACTTTGAAGCTTAAACTCTCGGCTTACAAGCAGTCCTCTTCGGATGGAATGAAAATGGTGGTAAGTGTGCAGAGGCATGTAGCATATGAGATTCTTGACAAAACTCTTTGACATATTTTTTCACGAATAAATCGAGGTGAATACTCGAGTGGAGTGCGGCAGAGTCCGGCAGAGATGAATTCCGACTGTGTTGTTTGTGTGATCGTTATATTTTCATTTTGCTAGAAGACTTTCAATTATGTCTTTCCCCTGCTATTCTTTACGATTCGGAGTAAATATTCCCATGATTTTTACATTTTTAGCAACATATTTCACAACTAAACAAGTTTTCGATGACGCACACGCTTTTTTTTGCATCATTCAAAGCACAAAATGAAGTTTGTGTCTTATTTTGTTTCAAACCACTGAGTGAAGATCCCAAAAGTGAGAGTTAAAGGCGAATTTTTTGATAATATAAAATATTGGAGGATGTTGGTTCGCTGGAAACAGTTAAGGGCAATCCTTTTGATTGGCTACCGGGGCTACCCACCCGGGAAAGGACACTGAGACCGGACTATGCTTATACATTGAATGCCCTTATGGCTACAGCAGGCCATATTTGTAACGAGCTTACGTTGCCCAGCCAGCCGCATGCCGAAGACAATGCTGATCCGTCAACGCGGACATGTAATATGCTTATAAAGTGTTTGCACAACAGCGTCCTTGCCTTGGCTAATCATATATAGAACAAAAACCCGTTAACAACAGTAAAGAGTTCTGCGTATGTACATATTTTACTACGGGTTATGACTGTAATGTTAATTTCTCGACAATTCTATGTTTTCGTTCTCATGAAAGCACACTTGTGGAATAATTGGCATAAAATGAGAAAAAAATATTCAAAGGTTATAAAAAGGTTATGATAATATACTATAATTCGTATATATCGAGCAAATGCTAATAAAATAGATTAAACGGAATAGCCCGGAGAGATGGGAAAAATCGTCCGACGCTGATGTCATTTTTATAAAGTGATAAACGCTCATTACGTTCTTCGCTCACTTTATTCCGTTTTCTTTTTTATTCAAGGTTTCACAAAATGCGCTGATAGAGGATTTTAGTAATTTTATGCTTGAACTGTGAAGAGTTTTTCTATTCGTTTTGTTGACATTGGAGATGGATTTTTGTAATCGTTGACACGATAAATTTATACATATTTTTATATGCGTGCCACGAATGGACGACCAGATTAGGGTTAAGCTCATCATCGCTTCTCATCGGGCTTAGCTTCGTTCCGGCGTCAAAAGAGGTAGCAAAAGTGCAAAAAAAAAAGTATTTATATTCGTTCTCTTGATCTGCAACTTAATGCACAAAAGCCAGTGTATAAAAACATTATAAAGCCACTATAAAATAGTTCTTTGATCCTCCTGGATCAAGTCCGATGTTCAGAATTTTGATATCTGTGGGCACTCATTGTACGATGACTTGTGGTTACCCTGTGATAATAATACACTTGGAAATTCTTTTCACGTCAGTCAACTGGGGACATTTCCGAAATCCCAAAGCCTAGGAAAGGAACGTAACGGATGAATAACAAAACGTTAAGTATTAGCAATAGAAATGTTTATGTGTTGGGTAAGATAAGTGACGAATGAAAAGAAGCGATAAAGAACAACGGAGAAAACTGTTTAACGATTCCGCCTTCGCCCCAGACGCTGTTCTGCAATTTTTATGGAACAGCAAGTCAGAGGAGCAACAAAGGAGATGGAGGAACACATAAGAAATGAACACTTTATCGTTTTAGTATTATTCATTTATTGCTATCCGTTAACATGCTTTTTAAATATTTTTACAGGCATTTTTTATGGATTATTTTCGATAATGATGAGAAATCAAAATTGTTGATTATTTTATTGCGGTTCTATTTGAAATTTACGGTTGGACGGTCAACTCGAACAGTTATTAAATATGTTGAATTTGATTATCAACAATAGACCAGTTGTACTTCAGAATTGGATAATCAGAGGTTTGTCATATACGCCGTCGAGATAATTAGAGGTGCGGTTGCATAAAATTTCGGATTCTCATTACTCGGTGGTGAAAGAAGCCGACGTGTCTCCTGGGACGACACCATAGCAACTTGTAATTACTCCCTGTCACGGCTCCCCAATGGACAAGACTCATCCTCTCCCGTTTTTCCTGATCATGAATATTTATTCACTTATTAACGCCTCTCGTCCTCTGTTGCGCGCTCGTCGGTACTTTTTTGTGCCGGACTCACAATCACTTTTGATGTACCCTTAGCTAGATTGACCAGTGCATCATCACTCTGCTCGAGAATAGCAATTTTGCTTACATCGTCGGCGTGATCGTCGCGTCAACCAAAGAATGAAATTCCATCATGAATAGTTAATCATAATGAATAGCTATGAATAGTAGGAGTAGTTTTTTTTTTTAAACAAGTTCTGAGACAATGTGTAGGGTACGTAGTCTGTATATTTATCAAGTTTTCTCATCATTGAGTAAAATCAACTTGAAATGAGGAGTGATTAATCAGAAGTGTCAGTCATCAAGTGCAAATTCTTTGTTTTTTTTTTATTTTCCAAAGAAGTCTCAGTCTCCCGCATTTTCAGTTAACTTTTTCATCCATGGTTAAATATTTTGTTTGTTTTTGCTTGAGAGAATTAGTTTCATAACCATTAGAAAATATGAAAAATGATGGAAAATCTCGTTTCTATCGATACAGAAATAGTTCAGTCGTTTGAATTCAGCGGACAATCACTCCAGAAAATTTGATGTCCGTGTACTGTAGTGAGATTGCGAAATAAATCTTACACGCGTGTTAGTGATACGCACCGGATGTGAGCTGGAAGCCTTCATCGAATCCATCAATTGTGGGCGAAAGCGGAAGAGAGACAAAGACACGTAAATCCTGAACCGATACAGGCGTGGGTAGTGAATGATTGATGGGCCACCTAAGAGTTTAGCTTCTCTCCGTGGTCATTGTCGATATCGCGGATCTTGAACGAAAAGCTTTACACACTTTCACGTAGTTTCTTTTTTCTGTAAGACATACACAAACTTGGATAACCTGTATGTTTACATTACAATAATAGATTGATCGTTTTATTTATACGACTTGAACATCCTTCATCATAATATTGATGGAAAGACCGTCGCTGGCTTGGCCAGAATCGATACAAAAACGATAGTATGCGAACTATTTTCGATTGAAAGTTGAATATCGGCGAAAAGATAGTCATTTCAAAAAATTTTAATCAGAAAAATGCAATAGTTATTCATATAAATTGTGTATACGATAAATAAAATAATAGACGAAATAAAGAAGTCGACAAATGAAATCGCTGCACCATTTTTCAACCTGAATAGAAGAAAAAAAGGAAGTAACAGCTGCATGCATATTTATATGATATTTATGACGGGCAGAAACGATGGCGCGTGATATCCGTGTCCAAGCTTTATGTAATAAAATAATGGTCGGTATATCTGTTATGGGAATACAAAAATGATCATCATACCGCATGCAAACGCGATGAACTTTTATTTCATCGCCATAAATGTACTGTATTATTAACCACGCGATGGCAGTGTATCGTTGTCATATATAGTTCGGTTTTCTACGTATTTGTGTATGTGTAACGTGCGTATGTACTGTCACTGCCCCGAGTGACGATGAAAATGCGGACATGAGGGTGAAAATGCCCTGTATTTTCGTCGCACTGTTGGTGGAGGTTGCGAGAGATGAAAATGGAAAGGGCTAGATTATCTGCCACTATGTCGTTCATACACACTGCAACGAGCACCAGATTCGCGCTTGCGTTTGCTGAAACTTTATGCGTGCATTTTCCAAAATCGTGGTTGCTCTCGATTATCGCCTTGTCAGCGTGCTCGTTATATGAATTTCCGTCGGCGCCAACATTCACCGTTTCACCCAGTTCCTTTTTTTCCGCTTTTTTTACTATTTTTTTTATTTACTTTTTATTTATTTTTATTTTGCACCTCCCGTGATATCCATTCGCTTCTCATAAATGCATATATATCTATATACTTGGTCGTTCGAGCACATGTGACCACGCAAACATGCATTGATAATGATCAAGTCTCATTAATATCACGCGGGACATTCAGGAGCGATTTCAACGAAACGAGAGTGGTTGAATATATTAATCGAATGGGAATACAGATGAGAAGGTCGCTTAATCTTCCGAAAAAATATGTGGATTGTTTTTTTTTTTTTTTTTTTTTTTTTTTTTAATTTACGCCCATGGACTGATCGATAATACCGAAAATGACACATATGCTTTCAACGTTCTGGTTAATGCATGAAATGATTTCGAACTGAAAAATCGAGAGCCATTCAGCGAAGCTTATCTACCGTGCATCGCTCATCGACCTAGATTTTTCTCTTTTTGTTCAGTTGTTATGTTTTGACAACTTTTTTTGTGATAATGTATGTTTATCGATACATAATTGAGTCTCTCGAATATAAACGAACGAAAATTCTCGAACGAATTTGATTTTCTTGAATTCAACGATCACGATACATACAAAATAATTGATATTCGTTGGAACATCAAATGAGAACTGGAATTGAAGTGTTTCGTTGATACTTTTCTACTAAAAAAAGATTCACCATCCCTGGATAAATGGTCTTTGATGAATTATTTGCTTCTTATAACTTGCATGGCTACGTACTACGTACAATGTTCGGTACTTTGGAACCACACAAACGATTCTTTTCGCAAAAACTCCAGAGATTTCCCGATGGAAACAGACCAACATCGTTTTCATGTGCATTGTTGTAAGTCTTACTTCGTCTGCTTCTTACTCGTCTCGCCATTTCTTGCTTCTTTCTTCGCTTCCGCATCGTTTTTCTCGTAATTCTCTGCCAAAATATTTAGAAGCTTTTATGCTGCGGTGCACACCGCGCTGCGGAAACTGCCATAAAGCAAAAGAGATATGAGGAAAACGAATGAATGTGCCACACACAATCGTACCCACTCATTTAACGTCGGTAAATTGTAACAGTGATAGTAACGGGAACTGGGCAATATGGGGAAAATCGACTGGTTCCTCGATGAAAATTGACGAAGGGCATGTACATATAGTAACGTAACTGGGTAATAGCTCTTTAGCCATATAGCTCTAGAGGCGAGTTTCAAAGAGCTCGTGGAAAATTGAACGTCGCTCGGTGGTTACATTTCCAACTTTTTTCATCCAATATTGAATTTAAAAAAAAAGAAAAGCTTTTATCCCATACTCTGGGCATTAAGTCGCGGTGATTAGCACTTGTTCTGTACCTCACAGGATGTTTCATACATAATCCGTGAAGCAATCCAATCAGCAATTTTCTTCCTGCGTTGTAATTAACAGAGTATTCGATTTCAATCAGTGTGTGTGTTTTTTGTTTCGATGCATCTCTCTTTATAATACCACGAAATCGAGGAAGACAACACGTTGTTACGTAATCAAATATTTATTTGTTACCGACGAACAAAATTCTCGTAACATTTGAAGGTTGAAAAATTTAACAAGCACGAAAACGCCATGTTTTTTTTTTTGTAGACTGTCTAGGCTATACTTCAACTATCTCGATCTGAGGGAAGATCCTGAGAGCACTAGATGCAATATGCTTTTAAGGTGCCTCCATTATGGCTGACTCGGCTTTACTCCGCTCCAGTGAAGAAAATAAGAACTTTTCTGATAGGGATTTTCAAAAACTCTACTCAACGAGAACAGACGATAAGCATAAGGAATGTCTTGAGAGAAAAATGGCATGTTTCGCATACTCGTCTAAATATTAACTCAAATCAGAAGGAATATTCAAAAAATATTTCCATTGCTTCCGAACCCTAATTATTTCTTGTGATAAATGAAAATTCATCCACGTTTCCTTCTCAAGAAACCATGCAGAACAGTGTGCAATATTTAGATGGTTTTCAAGGACTATATGAACACCAATGTTGTGAAAATAGTAATTGACAGAAAAAAAAACAGAGAATAAATTGGAATGAGCGTTCTTTCTTTGAAAAATATCTAAAAATTGACTAGCAATCAAGCAAGTCGATATGTTTAAAATTGCTTGCTGAATATTTTTTTACAGCATCATATGTATTGAGTAAATTTCGACTGCATTCTGCACATTCGTATTAAATGAATGTGTTCAAATTCAATCTATAGTTATTTTTAAAAAAACACTATTTTCCTTGATGTGATAATATTTTCACTTTTTTTTCAACACGCCGAGAAGAGAGCAGATGGCTGTTTTGGTATTTTTATCGTTCAGAATCCTGTTAAAAACATTCAATTGAAATGCGCGAGGTATTCAACAATGTATATAGCTATCGATTTCTGTAAACCGAAAATTAATTGCTTTTTGAATACCTCCTCGTGAAGGTTTCGATGTACTTGTACTTTTAATGTTTTTCAAGAACTGCCCATATTTTAGCAATGAATAAAGTTGCAATTTGGATGCAAGTATCGCGCAGAAACATTCAGCGTATGCATATTCATGGAAAAACGTAAAGAAAAAGCTCAGTAGAGCTCCTGAGACCCAATATTATTATACCCTTTCGTAGATTTTAAAGAGATCTCTTGAGGAAATGACAATCCTTAAAGACGTGGCGATTAAAAAGCAGTTCTTCTTTTCATCTAAGAAATAAAATGACCGGTTGCACGTACAAAGAACTCGGGACAGAATTGTCCACACGGGAGTCATTAAAATATCTTGGCCATTGTCTCAATTCAGGAGTCCCCAAAGAGGTTCAGGAACGCTGACCGGTTTCCAGAAGAGCGCGTTTTATGTCCCTGTGACAATAGAGTTTTTATTCCGAAGGAAGCTCATTTCCATTCTTTCTCATTTCCCTCGTACTCTGTTTTCTTTCGCTAATATAATATTATTTCAATTGCAAGGCAAGAATTAGTCCGCCGAATTTATTCCACTCTAATACCCACATAATTCTACACCCGGATGCAAATAAACAATGTGATTAAAGTCTATTAAAAATAAAACTATTCGCAGAGTTAAATCTTCAATGAAATGTATTTCATACGTTTTTTCTCCGCTCAGACAAATGGGGAAGTCATCAAAACCAAACATTTCTCATTCGTCTTAAAGATTACTTTTTTCGCTATTCAATCAATCATCGAACTTCCGTAGAGATTTGTCTTGATAGCCTTGATTTCACGCATATATAGATTTTCCGTATGCCCCAACGTCAGGATCTCGAAGACCTTCAATGATAATCCAACCATGGAGAAGACGTAAGAAGCATAATTTATTCCAGATACGATCTTACCGAATGAAGGAGGCAAAGACGATGGATATAGGAGGATATAGCATCAGGGGTCGAGGGTTGATAGACACGGGAAGGCAGGAGAGCTTTCTCTCATGATTACGAGGGGGTGCATTAAAGTCCACTAGGGCGATGAGTCATTACGCTCAACTGGGCTCCGAGATGCCGTGATGATGCCGCTCGCGTATCACGTCTTCCCCGTTGTCGTGCGACGGGGTGGAGCGGTAGAAGATCGTCTCTTTGGGGTGATCGACCGGTGCGCGCAATGAATACAAAATTGTTAACCCTACGGGCATTCTCTGTCTCCCTCCCACTTTCCCTTTCCCTTTGCGCTTCGTTACAAGCCACTCAATGAACAACACCAAAGTAATGCATATTTCATCCGTATATATTCACGTTCGGAGTAAAACAGAGCTACTCGTTTGTGGCAGGGTTTACTATTTATGTATCCTCTTCTTCTTTCTACCTCTGACCTTTTTTTCTTTAATCTCGCAACCCCGCAAACTTTACAAAGTTTTTTATATCATCAAGCAGGAAGCTTCCCCAACGAAATCTCGCCTTTGAGCCTTTTATCGTCCTTTAAATATTGATACATAATATCTCGTTATGATTATTTATCAATGTATTAAACATGAGTGTCTTTTGAAAAAGTTTTTACTGCATCCTACACTGAGAGTGAAGTAAATAAAAGATTCTTGTTGATTATGAACGAAGTATCTCATTACAAGGTGCCAATGAAATAAATTATCCTCACAATATTATAAACTTTCAAATAAATATACTTCTTCCAGATCAAACTGTACATTTATTCAGACCAAGTTGATTGTTGATTGTTATAACATATGGAAAATAATCCACATGTCAATGTGCCAGTTATTATGTGAAGCTGAAGTCTAAGATTTCGTCGTAGTCGCTGAGTCTTTGGAATACAAGATTAACGATACAGGAATGAAAAATAAGCAATATCAATTTAACCAATAACTCAAATGAGTTAAATATGCAGTAGAAAGTTTTGTGTCAGTAACATGCCGGCCTGTCGAACGAGAGGAATCGAGATGGATGAATATTATGGATGAGAGGTTATTTTTCAAGTATGCTTTGCGTTTAACCTGCTTCTCTCTCTTTTTCTCTTCCTCTGTTCGCCGCGCTTGCACTAATGCATCTCTCGGCGGTTCATCTGAGTATAGCATTTTAAAGACACGCTGCGAAATAAGTTTATAAGTAGTCTGAAGTTGTAGAGAGAGTTTCGCAGAGCCTCTATGTCTATGCATCCTTCTTTATTCCTTCAAGCCCGTAGATCGTGCTGCTTCTGAAACATTTTCGACATAGTAGCTGCCACCACAGCGTCACCGATGCCGTTTCAAGAAGAAAGAGGGTCTTTCTCTAAGTAGTTACCAAGTAGTTTGACTTGGCACTGCCAAGCCTTTAACCTATCTTTCTCCTCTCTTTCACTTTCTTTTCCTCTCTCACTCTCTCTCTCACTCCATTTCTCTCCCACCAATACTATATTATGCAAGCACAGGTTCGAAGCTCCAGCAGCTCCCCCATCAGTTTTCTATTGTAGAAAATCTTCCTATCTTGTCTTACTCCCGTCAGCTTCGTCGAATCCCCAAGAGACTTCAGACCTGTCTGCCCGTCCCTCCGTCAACGTGTACACCCACTGTAACTGTAAGCCCCAGCTGGGAACTTAGACGTATGCAAGAACATTGTTCACCACCATCCCCACCCTATTCTAAAGCTGACCGGATTTATTACACTTTGTACATGAACTATGGGTGAATATAGATTATGTGGATTGTATCGGCACGAGCACGACTCGAAGGATTTAATGGATAATAGGATTTTAGTGCGAATATAACGAAACCCGAATATTATAACAATGCTTTTGAATAAGTAGATATCAAATTTTTTAATCACCAGTTGGCTAATTGGTCACGATGTTATTTCTATTGAATTAAAAAGATGTATATAAATTATACAATACCTGTTTGATGGAAAACTCACCACAATATAAACTGGAATAAAAGTTGATTGTTCACGTTTAATGCTTTTCTACGTTTTATTCAGCAACGTTTATCTTTATCATATACAAATTTTATAAATATTTCTAATAAAAGTTTTTACGCTGAAAAATTCTTGTTCAAAACTAGCGATCAATCATAAGGGGAGAAGAAAAAATTTGGAACTCAGCAATAAAATCGATAGCTCAAAGTCGGTGGATTTTACTGCGGCGAGACGAAGGGGTCAACGTAAATGTTAGAAGAGCAGGGGCTTAAATAAATACGAGCTCTTTCGTCCACAGTAAAGAACAATAAGTTCTTCGCCTAGGGCCATTCGAGCTAGCCACAGAACGAGACAGAGGGAGAGAGAGAAACATGTGCTAGAGTAAAATGTACGAGAATAAAAGGCGACGGACGACCGCAGGCCGAAACTTTCATTTCCTCACCGTTGAAACTTTAAACACCCCAAGTGCTCTATATCTCTATCCGGTTTCAACATAGTGTGCACTGTAAACTAAAGGATTGTGACCACAGATGCTCATAAACGGCGAAGCAACGGTTAAGACGTTAGCGGTGCTAAGAAGTTTCTATTTATGTTTAATTGTGCTGAGGTTAGTTCGTAGCTAATATTTATTGAATGAATAGCGGAAAGGCGAATGAAAAATACATTTTTGTTGTCATTTCAATACGGAGTTTATTCGAATGCTTGTTTTTGAGACATTGTGTTTACAGTCAATGAATTTTATCTTTGGGTACATTTCATATGGGATGTGAAAAATATATATTCGGGTTAAAAATATAGGAAGTTCATTCTTAAAGCTGCATCGAAATCTCAATGAAATAATTTTCGCTCCTGCTAAATCCAGATGCGAAATAAAATCTTTGGGATTCACAATAAACGAACTGCTACGACGGAATGAATCGATAAAGTAATAATTTATAAAATCTCATTTGAAACTTATACATCAATGATTTATATGACTTTGGATACGACAGAGAGCCTTAAGAATTCCTTGGAATTAAAAATGTGCTTGAATGAGAGAACTGATGTTAACAACGTACATATTAAAGATTTTCTCGATTTTTTATTTGATTACATTATTGAATGAAAATGTTAATTCAATTCAATAATCAATTATCAAGTATTTAATACTTAGGAACACTGAATTATCTTCCAACGGATGAGGAAATGCACGAATAAAGTGCAAAGTTACATGACATGCATGCATAACAAAGCAAAAGTAACAGAATTTCAATTAACGGAGGCATTGATCATAGACATTGAAGAGACTAATAATTATGATATTATGGAAGTCATTGGATAAAGTCAAAGTAGTTTTTGTATAAAAGCGCAGGTAAAGCACAACCCTTATCTATGTGTTCTGTAATTTTTAACCTTTAGGGCTTTCTGGTATGATGCATGTACTAAACGCATCAGCCGTTGGCTCCAGAAACGTTCGTAGTAGCAGTGGCAGAAGCAAAGAAGCCTCTGCAGCAGACATCACTCTAGTCAACAGACGAGGTATAGTGACAAGATCTGTACACACGTGTAGTATGCACGTATATATTGCATACTGCCATGTTCATATATATTTGCACATAGGAATTTCCGTCAGAGATCCGTCGTGCCTCCAGCGATTCAGAGAGAGAGAGAGAAAGCGAATTGTTTACCGCATCGGGAGACGAGAGAAGCTCTCCAGTCTGTGTACTAGAGAAACGAGCGATGCGAAGGGACGCGGATTTCGGTGTAATGTCGCGACAAAGAATTTCCACCCTCAGGGAATTCAAATATAAGCGACAGAAGTGGTTTCCGTGGGCCATCCTCTCTCTGTAGCGAATTTTCTCTCACGCTCCATCCCTCTCTCTCTCTCTCTCTCTTTTCGTCCTTACATCTTCTAGCGAAACGGTTTTAAAATATATATACACACGTAGACTGGCAAATCGAATGCATCGGCTTGTGACGTTCCTTTGCTAGCACAGTACACTTTCTGCAACGTTCTTGCGCAAAGTCATTGAACTGCCTTTTTCTTTTTTTTTTGTATTCGCAACCCAAAATTCTGCAGTAAATGCTTGAATACATCTTTCCACAACAGGGTGTAGTTATCCACGCGAAATCCATCGAAGTTTCCATCAGTTGCGTGCTATGTACACACGACTGCATAAATCGCAACGTTTACGCACTCGCACGTAGCATGTAATTTTCAATTGAACCCTCAGATATTAAGCCTCTTGATTCAAGAGGTTTTTAATTAATCCTTTGAGTCACACATTTTACCTCACGTCCAACGAAGGTTGATGGTTTAAATTGAACCATTCCATTGTGGTTAAATATTTGGATGAATACTGTGGAAATTACAACTTACAGTCACAACTACAAATACATTTAAATACCAAACAATGAGAATCTAAAAAATATAATTCACACACGATAATGTTCGTATTTACCAATTTATTCGAGACCCAACTGTACAGCGTCGAAGCTAGCTTTTTTCTCGTTTGACATCAATACTTTTACCACAGTTTGGGATCACGTGGAGCCGTTAACCAGAGATGCGAAAGAGCTGAAAAGCGAAAACGAGGCGATGATTGTTGTAATCAACACGGAGAGAAACGCGGTCGTTACTGGTCTACGAAAAGAATTGTCAAAGCCCGTGGGAACGGAAAAAAAAAACAATAACAAAAAAAAAACATTCTTTTACGATGCATTCCGAGAGTTCCAAGTTATCGATGTTATCGCAGGGACGCGCTCCACCTACCATAAAAAAGTAAAACGATATGACGCCTCAACGATTCAAATACGGACGTGATAACGTCCCTCTGCGATATTGGTGTCGATTCTCTTTCTCCCGCAGGCTGTACAAATGGCAATGTGTAAAATTGCCGATAATCAATGAGTATATATAAACACAG
>JACEOJ010000208.1:978341-1519486 GCA_013761285.1 Campoletis sonorensis | reverse complement strand
GAGCAACTTTGTTCCCACACACCACTACGTATACCATAAAACCATCGACTCGCAGTGCCTAATGTTTATATACATATATATTTTTTGGAAAGACACGAGTGAGTCAGTGCACCACCGAACGGGAAACACTGAATCAATGCATTCGCCCACCGTCACTTCCGGCACGATTTACGCGCTGGCCAGCCCGAGAACCGTAAATCCGCGAGAGATAAAAATTCACCTTCCTCTCTCCCTCTCACTCTCTCTCTCTCTCTCTCTCTCTCTCTCTTTCACTCTCAAAAACCCCGTCCTCAACTTCCAATACGTATACTCGACTAGCTAGATCTCTACCGTACAGCATCCATTCGTAGACTGCTCTCTTGGCCACACTGGACGTGTGCTACACACGCAGAGAAAACCATCGTTTGACTTCAACGAATTCCATTACGTATCAAATATACTAACACTCCAGTTAAGCTCGCGAGATGATGAACGTCTATACACTCTACTTCCCGTCAGATCCAATATAAATATTTCCTTAAGGTCGAGAAAAATTCAACGAAAATTTATTTTGAACTTGCTTATTGAAGAATAATGTTGATATTGTTTGTTTTTCTTTTTCCTTTCACGAGAACTTTTCCACTCAATCAATATTTCGTCCAATTATCCAAGCATTTATTCAATCTTAGCCTAAAAAAATCCCAAAGTCTGTCGAGTTTTGTTTGCTCGAGCCGATTCCCTTAACTGATTTTTCGTTTATTGCGTGTTAACACAATGTAGATCCATAATGATAACCGGACGACACGGTAATAGATTAACACTTCCGATGTATTGTTACCCAATGAGGTAGAAAGAAAACTCATTTGCAAAACAATGACAATGCACACTTTTTTCGATTATCGTGGAGTAAAATCGAATCGTAATACAGTGAGGTCTCCAACAAGTTATTGTGAATACGAAATTTTTACGTTATTTTGAAATTTTCGTTTAGTACGCGTGAATATAACCCGCGCTTTCCGATACAGGAAATAAATTCCCGCTGCCAGTTTTATTATAATTTCGCACATTCGAAAACATATTTTGTTCAGGGTTTGGAGAATAAATGCTTTTTTGGATTTAACCAAGTGGCTAAAATTCGTTGAAAAACGGTGTCGATGGGGTGAGTCTCCCCGTAAAACGAATGCGAATATTCGCTTCCGCAAAATAATGTTGGTCGCCTGCCTCTGGGCGTACACATTCACACCGAAATACCGGTAAAGCCCTGTTTGTCGAATGCGTTGAAATAAAAGTGACGGACACCACTTTTCGAGACAGGCAAATTTGTTCACGAGCTATAGATATTATCAACCGTGGGGCACACAACGTTAAATGAACAATTGAGAGTATTTTTCGACCAAGTGCTTCAAGGCTTTGCTTCGTGCGTGGTTCGTACAACGCTTTTTCAATCGTTTCCTGAAAATGCCTGTTTGACCTAATGTAAATAATATATTTGTACATCTATAATTTTTATCTATACATAGGACAAGAATTCACGAAATCATTAAATTGATGATTTCCAAACCATTTAGTATTCAAATAACCAGAAATGAATCGTAATCAAAAAATAGAAAACAAAATTTGATGACTCGTTATCACAATGAAGTTAAACTCCGGCGTTGTGAGCAATACGGTATTTATAAATAGAATTTTTTTTAATTTCAAGGAACCAAAATTCCAGCGAATACCTTTTAGGATTGCATTTTTATTTCTAAAAATCGGAACGTCATAATTTTGACGGTCGATGCCATGGGAAAATTACTCCAGTGTTTGGAGTGTAAAACTGTGCATGAGCAATATTGCAATATTGTATTGCAGTTAATCCAATGAGCCGTTGAAAAAAAAATAGCATCGAGTATTTTGAAGTGTGATCAAGTGAAATCGAATAAGTTCACAATTTGACGGTACACTGTGCATCGAATTCACAGCATATGTGCTGCTCAGAAAAAAATAAACAGAGAAATTCACAGTAGAAGTGCAAATTGTGCTATTTTTTGTCAACTTTTGATTTAATTTGTTGGTGGAAACTTGAAATAACTGTTGATAAATAATGCATCACTGATTTGATATGAATTGGTGAATGTACGCATATATAATGTATATTTATATATAAAATATTGGTTTATATGGTGGAAGAGTCGTGGTAGGGTTAACTGCGAGTTGAGTGGCTTACACAAGGCGCGCGGGACTAGCACCGATAACGATCGGCATGTTTTACGAGCGGAAGCGCAAAAGTATTCATGCCCCCGGTCCATTCGACGAGAACGTTATACGAGCGCGCCGATGGCAGAGAAATCGGAGCAACGCGCCTGGAACGGTACGGAGGAGAGGCGGAAGAGGTAGAGAGATTCGTACAGCCTGTACGGGGTTGAACCATCCCCTTCCTCTTTTTCTGTATCTACCTCTCTCTCGCTCTTTCTCTCTTTCTATCGCCCGTTCCATCCCCGGAAATTGCCGCGAACGCGTAATGGACGTGAACCCCATGCAACCGGTTGCGAAGGACGCGAGCGAGAGAGCACGCTCAGCGATTTTGCTCACTAACGACACGAATTTGCCGCAGTACGTCGTCTCGTGTACGAGTCGAGCTGTAGCTCGACTCGACTCAACGACCATGGTGAGCTTTAAACCACGAGCTTAAACTCCCAACTACCCCTATTATTCGTACCATACTACCGTGATATATGTTTAAATATATATATGCATATAGCACAGACGTAGAAAAGAGCAAAAAAGGTTATTTAGGTTCTTTAGAATCTTATACGAGAGTTATACAGGCTCGTGTACAAATTTCAAAGTATTAAGCAGTCTGAAAGAAATGTAATGGCCTCATGGAGGATGAAACGGTTTGAGGCATGTCCTCGTGAATCTCACTTTGTACAGAAATAATGAGTCCTTGCGGCAACAGCAAATGACTGATGACACAAACCTGTAACATATATATAGATGCTTTACAGACGGAGCAATAATGAAGTTGAATGGACACCGTTTCAAGAATTTATTGAAAAAGCTTTTGACTCGCGAATTGATTGGAACGAAAAAATCGAGGCAGTTAAAGAAAAAAAATCAGAAAACTTTTTGTTTTCCTATTCCGCGGTTGAAACCACCACCATTAGTAAATTCGATGGCTCCAAACACATTATCCACGCCTACAAATCCCTTTGATTCGCGTCAGAATCCCTCAGCTTTGTATCGAAGTGAAAGAAATATTTTAGAAAATAAAAAAAGGATATAAAAGCTGTCAGGGTAAAAGGTTTGTGAAATGACTGCCATTCTGATGAATCTCGGATTATGTACACGAAAATATAGTCGCTATTCATATATATGTACCCACGTGTATGTAATATGCAGACAGAGGAGATTGAAGCGCACGACAAATGATGATACATGGCGTGACTCGAACGAATCAGTCGATCCGTGGTTGAATCACATATCAATCATATTTTCTGTTCGCTTTCGATAAACGCTTGATAAATGTAAATCCATATATAATGACAGCACAAAAGCAAAACGTTTCTGACGCTCGTGCGGACGGGATTTTTTTTCTCTGTATGTTGTTATACTCGCGTGATTGGTCTCTTTCCAGCTGTGTCCTCGACGCGCGTTCGTGACGTCTTTTCATGATAACGGAGTATATAGTAAACGTGCTGTAATCTTTCGCTTTAATCACGACCAGGCTGGGAGGAAAAGAGGATCGACGCCGGAAATACCGCGTTAAAATTCAACGACCTACGAGCAACTAATGCCAAACCATCTAACCATCTATATACAATATCGCGGCGAAATATATATAACAAATTAGTGACGTGTATTCAAAATATGCATATATATATATTGTCTTATCCTTATGCATATATATTTATATACATAAAATCTCCGTATGTATGAGTTTTTCATGTATACAGAAGTGCAAATGTAAGTGTATGGACTACTTGAAAATTCTTAGAAAGTTCGGTCTTGTTCTTACGATAAAACCTCCTTTCCTCCAAGTCGTAACCGCACAGCTCGCGCGGTGGTTGTGTCTCCTAACCGTCTCTTCTTACCGCGTGGGAGCGCTTAACGAACTTCTCTCGTGGTACTATCAACCACAACCCTCTCTCGTATATATACTATTTCGTGTCCCGTGCAGGCACGACCGTGGATGTTATACGTTACGCCCCCTACCGGTTCGTTCTCGCATAATTAAGAGGTCTTCTACAACACGTTCGCGAGGCGAACAGACATTTTATGTATATACATATGTATGGATACACGTACAAGGTATTATGGGTACTGGCACTGCCTGGCACACAAGCTCTTTCGAGCAAAGGAAACCACGATCACTTATTGTCGCAGGGCATGACCGTAGCGCTACTTGCTCCTTTTCTCTTTCTCTCTCTCTCTCTCTCTATCTCTCTCTCTCTCACTCTTTGAATCCCTTTATTCTTATCGTTAAACCGATTTATATATAAATATATATATACCATGAGCGATATTCTATTAGGTTCCGTGTCCTTTGTGCCGAATGTGAATTCGTTCAACGACCTTTATCAACGGCCATCCAAATTTGGACCCGAAATGGACGGATCGAATATGCACGAGAAATACTTTCTCACTTACTTGTGTCTTCACGTTTCTTGAGCTCGCGTTAAAGCCATTTTTAAACTTCAGTATTTAGTTATCTCCACATGGGTCTTCATGACGCATACACTCGGCTCGCTGCAGTTAAAAACTCTTGAATAGATTAATTGGTATTTTTCTATTAACTATCTGAAAAAAAAAAAAGCAGTAGCAACCTAGGACTTCAAATGGTCACACGATTCATTACATCGCATTGCAACCAAGAAACGTTCTGTTGAAATACTGGTAAGTATTTTCGGTCGAATATAAATTATTATCATCACGCTGCATCACTATCATCAACCGTGTAAGAATTAAGTATAATGGATGATGAATTTTTGTTGTAGCGAATTTCAAGACAAGTTTATATTTTGCTCCGTAACTATCATATCGATTTACTTTCAGGATAGCTGTTGTGAATTCAAATTCCTGGTAGCAAATCGAGACAATTACGTTTGCAATCATAATAAATATATAATATATCGACCGGCCTAGAGAATACAGGAGCTTCGATGTCATCAACCGTGCACACGATATCCTTGATGTGGTGTTTGGGAGAAATATCATGAGTTTTACGGTTTCTCTATGTTTTGAAGGAGCTCCGTGATTATAAGCTTTCCAAGTTTAAACACTATAAAGTTATTTCAGATCACGCTTAAATAAGTGATGTATTCACGTCTGGAATGTGGAGACTCCTTGCCATCTCTAGAGGGTCGCAGGAGTCGATAGTATCTCGATAGTTTCTAGAGGCGTCGTAAAATATTTAAGAATCTTCGTAGACTCGAATCGCAGACAATGTAAAAACTGCTTATGAAATTTAAATCTAAATTTTGGCCAAGTTTGATTTTACACATATTTCCGATTAGGTCGACTCGATCTCATCGTAGATTCGACTTGTGTCATCGACCTGATGAAATCTCCACTGTCAGGTTGGGTAGTCGTGATATATTTTTTTCGTAGTTTTTTTTTTTTCATTTTGCAAACACAAAACCTGATAAAAACCAGCAGGTTTAAATTCATGATTTTGAAACCAACGGCACTGAAGGACATTGTAATTTTGTTCCTATCTCTCTCTCTCTCTCTCTCTCTCTCTTTTGTTCTCAGTTTCTCTCTCTTTTCTCTGTCAAAGTAGAGCGCAGCTATCGCGGGTTGTAAATCATTGTAATTATAAATTATATCGCACGTCATCCTATGTTAATCATAACGGGGTGAAACCATAGTGGCGTGGGTCTAACCGTGCGAACCACGCATCTCTCTTCTCTTCAACCCCTTCATCTCCCGTTACCACTCTCAAGGCCCCTTTGCTCCCAGAGGGATTTACGAGCTTCGAGCGAGCGTGCGAACGGGTCACGGGAATCAGTGCGGGTTTTCGAACCGCGAGACCATCAACTGACCTTTTATCTCTCTGAGTGCGGTTCGCGCGTGACCTTACGGAAAAAAAAAAAAATCTTTATGGAGAGAGAAATCAAAGATATTCAGTGGCAATGTTCCCCAGGAGATTTCCAGTTTCTCCCGAATCTTATAACTCAGGTTAATAAATTAAAAAGAAAATTCAAATGTCTAGATAAATCAACGAGTCTACTTTTAATAATTGTGGCACCAGCAAATATTTCGATTTTTCTTCTGCATCACGATGATCCGAACCCGATATTTTTTCAAATGATATACATGAAAATTACAAGTTGAACTTCTCTGTAGGAACAGGATCGTGAATTCAGTAAAATATCTAAAAACATGCCTCCCATATTGAAGCAAGTATATAGACTTCTATACATAGTTACACAGAGAATACATTAGAGCCCGTAGTATTTTAGACCTCAAGAATACTTTGAGGGTCAAAAATCCCTTTCAATGAAGTCGTCAAGAACAATATGTTAGCCATAATGTCATACTCGCATATCTTTTAATAAACTGGAAAGCAATTCAATATTTCATGAAACTCGACGAGTCCCTTTTGAAGAAAGAATAGCATTCGTCGATGGTCAGCAGGGTAGACAAGTTTTCACATCGGTGAATGAGGGAAAATATACTTCCGACGTTATCATGATAGGGTGTATCATAAAAGTTTTAGACGACGATAGAATCGGCCTGCCAATGGCACAATAACACGTATCCCAGGTTCAACGTCGCGAAAGAAAAAGTCTGTTCGTCCGGCTTTGCTGGCCTCTTTTTCTTCAGACTATTTTATTTTTGTTTCGGCAACCACCTCGCTATGCATCACCATCGTATACACAATGAGCTTCGGAGCTTCAATGCGCCCTCTCACGGACTCTGCTATACCCTCGTCGAGAATAGCTCGTCAGGGACACGTGGTACGTGCTCGAAATCCATAACTCCTGTATAAACATCAACGATGTCTGATGCCCATGGTACAGCCTCGCGTCATCTCCGCATTTGTTATCACAGATATATACACATATATTTACATATATATTTATATACATATATGTATATACGTGTGTGTATATGCAAGAGTGTATATATCACCGAAAGGTGATTACGGCAGATGCAGCGACGGTGTAAAATAATGGGTTCTATTTCTTTCGTTGACGTCAACGAGTTAGGAAATCGGTTATTAACGTTCCAAAAAATACATCGTCACTTCATCACAAAATTCTAAAACGATTGATTGATTCTTTGCTGCGTGCGAAGCTGCATTCGTCGATAACTAAAAAGTAACGAAAAATCGCTTATCGTAGATCATTTAGATCAATAAAGCGCGGTCATCTACAAATGACATTAAAAATTATAGGACTATTTTCTTTTCTTTTTAATGCACACATTTCTTTGGGTTTTTTGTTACCACAGGGTTTTACTGTTGAACAAACGCAAATAGTTCAATTCAATGGGACATTGTAGCTCGGAAAACAAAAAAAGTTTTGCACCAATCATATTTACGATTTTTTAATGCTGACAATAGTTTTACATACATTTTATTTTTATGGTCATACATGTTTTTATGAATAAAGTAAACAATTTTTTTTTTTGTTCTTCATTCTACCTGAAATATTCCTGCTATTTATTTCATGCATGTATGAGCTAGAAGAATTTTGGTCCTTCGAATGATGTACTCAAGGCACGTACGCTTTTTCTCGTTCCACAGGGCTCGCATAGCCTGGTATTCCTATCGTATTCTATCGATGTATACACGTATGTAGTGGATGAGCCTATAACTTTTAGCACCTTGAATATCGCTGGAAGCTGTATGGCTCAAAAAAGACCATTAAATGTCAATAATAATGATTTACAGATGTAGAGGAGTCCGGGACATTGCCATTATTCTTAATGAAATGACGACGTTTTTCGAAATCTCGTCCACTAGATTCAGAGTCACGAGTTTGATAACAAAAAATGAAAAGCATCCCTAATAAGTGAGACTCATAGTGACCGATGAAATTTACTTCAAAGTCCTGAACTTGTTTTGAGCTGGTACATGGAATTACAGAAAACGAAGAACAACCACATTTTTTTTTTTACAATCTTTAAGGTACACGTTTATTTAAAAAAGCCAATGGTCCCTTCTGAACCCAAACAAACACAGAACAAATACGAGGGACAGAACTTATAGTGATATTTATGTTCTCTTAGAATTTGTCTTAGAAATTTTTTCATGCCACGTGTTCAACGAGAAATCCGGAATCAGAAAATTTGAGAACAAACAACCACGGAAATTCACCATAAGATTAATTATTCAAAACAATTGAATGTTGCAATTTACTAAAGTTATGTCGAAATTAGAGAAATAATAAGATTCATTTTACAGCTGAGGCAGACGATCCCTTGTAACAGAAACTAGGGCGAATGTACATGTAATGTATTCCCCGTATGTATAAACGAGAAAAGCTTCAATTACAAGATACCGAAATATATAGGAAGCGAAAGAGAAGAACATCTCTCTTTTTGTGTTCCTTCTCTAAGTTTAATTAAACAGTAGTAATTAAACTTCGGCGGGAATGGAAATGAGTTGTTCTCAGAATTTCGTAGAATAGGACCATGCGGGAACGCTTTCACTTTATTTTATACATAACCTTGTTTAAAAGGCTGCTAGTAACATTATCTGCTCAAAATACCTTTTCGCTGATATACCGACAATTTTGCGGTACCTGAAAACACCGTTTTTTTCTGACCTAATGAATTCAACGAATGGAGAAAAATACATGTGCATGTTTGAGTCAAAACGACAGAAAAAAATCATGCTTCAAAAATGATATTATATGCAACGTCGTGCATATAAAAATCATAATTATAATCTATAATACTCTCTCCAATGCATTATAAACATTGAAATAGTTTGTACGGTCTGAATACTTACGTTGAGAAATGCATAAGGAAAATGGAGCAAAACGAGGACGCGGAGAAACAATAAGCGAGTGAAAAACTTTAAAGCTTCCCGATAAAAACCTTTAATTTCGATGCCTTGGAGTTGAATTTCATTTTCAACAGAAATAAAAGCCTACGCATCACTCTTACATCACAAAAAAAAATCATCGGAAACAATGTGATTTTCAGTCTCGCACATGAATGCACTTATGAGCAGAAAAATGTTGCGATATCTCGTAGACCATGAAATTCCTTACAAAGAAGTGATTGACTACTCTTTCCAATGCTTATGCATCGTTCGGGCCGCAGGGCAACTCGAAAAATGGCTCGGGTTACAGGAAGGACGAGACAGCCCTGTTGGTGACTTTTTTCTACGGCATTTCTCATTCTACTAAATTTATAATAATGCCTTTTAACTCTAGAGTCCAACTCTTCGGTAACGCGGACGATAAAACTGCATAAATTTTTCAAGTTTCATAGTTATGGCAACATTTCTAGTGTTAGAACGTTCGATCCTGAACTTCAATGTCCATTGTTCATTATTCAACCTCCAGGCATCCGGTGTTATTGAGCTCCTGTCGTCGTTCTTGATATAATACCTGACGTTTTTTAAAAAAATTTTTGGTTTTCAATGTCATTTTTCCAGCTTGTACTCTTGAGGACTTTTACGAGCTCATCCTGCCTCCAAAAACTCCACTTTTTCCCCACTTCAACGTTCTTTTTCCTGTTCAACCCCAAAAGTGTTTCCCACAGCCATTCTGTCCGAATACGCTGGACTATCGTATTCGCGCAAGGGCCAAAGGGAAACTGTGGAAAACCCGGCTGATATATGCGGCTACATTGTGAGTGAGTTTCAGTTGATTAGCAACATCAAGAACCCAGACAAATTGCCTCTCACTCAGCAGTTGATACGCGAGGCGGAGTATGGCTAAGCGGTCACCCAACCAAGTACTAACCGCACTCGAGACTGCTTCACGTTTAACTTATTGCTGTCAGTTGATACCTGCGACTATGTAACTGCAAATAATAATAACAAGCGTAAGAAAGCTCGAGAATGGTGTAATTTCCTACAACGGATAATAAAAATGACGCCTGTCTGTATATAAGAAAATTGACGTTGTATGTATATAGTGTATAAGTGAAGGCGCGTTCAAAGTTCATTGATTTGGAACTGACGCGATACACGGAAATAGCATTTAAGAGATTAAAAGTGAGAAAGAGAGGGAATGCGAGGTGTGCTTAATATCGATATCGGAAATCGGAAAGAACTATCCAGCAGTGACTGATTCCTCATCCCGTCTGTCTCTCCGAGCCATAGCGATTCGTGAAGGTTTGCTTTGTCAAATTTTTTTTTTTTTTTTTTTTTCGAAAAGCCTATTTCCTATCTATATACACATACTTTCAGTCTACTTTTCACGATAAAACATTTCTAGTCGATCATTGAAAATGACGTTGACGTAAAACGTCCTGAACCGTAATCCAAGTTGCCAAAAGAGTAAATCTCAGCTTAGCTGAAATTCCACTCGGTCAACTTCGAATTGGTGATCGTTTATCGTTAAGAACTTTCACTCTTTAACCGATAAATTAAAGCCGTGAAATTCGATGAACGTTTTAAACTTTCATTGTGGATTTCAATGCAAATATTTTTTGACCTAGTTCAACGAAAGCTCCAAAAATGTAGAAGCAAAAAACTTGAATGAACATCCGACAAAAGAAGTATAATGGGCGGTTTAAATCTATGGACATCGTTTCGATCAATTTATAGGTTTTCATCGCTGCTACATGGACTCGCAACAAGCTTCCGCTTTCATACAATCATTTTGTTACAATTTCCATAGCAAAACGAAGAAAGATTTTACGTGTTCCTGTTCTCATCGAACATACTCTCTATTATGTTTAATGCTATAACCGTATTAGTGCTACATAAAATAATAACGGAGTTATTGCACACGACATTGACTCAATTAATTTGCCGTTGGAATTCTGTTTCACATTCCCTATGGAAACCCATTATCAATACGCTGTCGATAAATTCACAGAATAAAGAAGTATTGCAAATGAAAGCTTTTGAAATAAAAATTAGTTCAACATGAATCAATGTTTTTGTGGGAAACTGCAAGCTGATAGAATGAACTCCCATCCTATGTATTCATTCGATAAAGTATTCTTCGTTAAAATGAATGATTGGGTATATCAATTCCACTTTCGAGGGTTCCAGGAGTATTTCGTTTACAAAAGTTTTTAGCTTCCGAATAAAATACGCTGCAATTGTACCAATCACCTATCTGGGGTACATGGACAACATTCGTGTTTTATTGTGTTCATTTATTGTTGCTTCAAGCTCTATCAGCACAATTCGATCGCTGACCTACTTTGACTGACTGTGAAATATTTATAAGGTCGTTCATAATTTCATTTTAATCATGATTTTGCCTCATTTATGATTATCGTGTAGGAAAATCATTGCTAAATGTTCGCAGGAATCACCAAATTGCATAGATTCACTTTTTTTTCAAATCATATTGTGGTGGCTAGTGATAACGAAACTATATAAATTTTTGAATCGATGGATCAGGATCGAAAATTCTAATTGTACAATTCATTAGAAGAAGCGTTTTAAAGTGAAGCTGATTGATTCGAGGTACTTGACTTTCTTGATTGCGGCTTGGACTCTTGAAAAATTCTTTTTTCTAATCGATAACAATAGTATATTGTAATCCTGGATCAAATGAGCTGACGAGGCACAGTCTTTTTCCGAAAACTGTAATAGTGCCTCTGAAGCGAACGTTTCTGGTGAACCGATTTGAATAATTCATGGAGCGTTTCTCGAGGGAAAAAAGTGTGGAAAGCTGATTCAACAGGCTTCAATCGTGAAACCGGAAGTTTGTGATAACTATAGCATCGAATTCTATGAAATAAAAGTTCCACTTCAGTAGTAGACGTCATTTGTGACGAAAATAAAACAATCTCCTCATAGTCATTCCGAAGACGAACTTCACATGCGTTCGAGTTACACCGACTTAAAAAATATATAAATCGTCAAACTGATTTTCTTTAATCATTTAATCATTCCATTCATAATCCTCCATAATCATCAGGGATCCAATATTACCCAGAAAATTAAGAAGCTTTATTCGAAGATGTAACGTGAGCATAAACAACTTCCGTACTAAACGTGCGTGACTTATTTGCTCATACGAGTATAGATGAAGATGCAGTTACTGTGCATCACAAGAGGACAAACACGTCGGGGTTCTGCGGTGCATATACATTACACAGAGCTTAGAGCTAAATTCTCATTAACCCAGATATCTTGGCAAACAAAGCCGTGGGCTTTCGGGCTCGTACATTTAACGTGGCATGTGTTGGTGGTCCCGAGCTTAACCGGGAAAACCCGAGCAGTGATACAAATTCATTCGCTCAAGCAGCGATCCACGTGCTGGTAGAGCGAGTGAAAATTTTGGCCATTTCGTATAAACCCACCCTTGGACCATGAAATCCGTTGTGAAAACACTTCCATTTATATTGTCGGCACATCCAAGCACAAGAGCGGTCTGCTAACTTGTTGTCATTGAATTAAAAAATCATGAATGTTCGGTGCTTTACAGTGTAAGCTTATTTTTGTATTATGCATTATTCTCAACGTGAAACCACGTGTACACAGTTATAAACATACACATAAACACTCGAATATTCTCACTTATTTGGCACTAGATCGCTGTGACCCTATAATTGTTGATTCAGGAAATTCTCTTGCCAAAAGAACAGCAAAGTTCATAAGAATTTCGTAATATATTCATTCCTTGCGGTGTTGATTTAGAAAATCACAAAACGTTCTAAAACTTCACAGTTGCATAAAAATCATTCGGTAAATTGAACATTTGGTTCATGCTGCCCAAAACTACGGTGTTGCGAGTGTTTTTTCTTCCCGTGATAAATATATAGTACTTCACGATTTTACTAGAGAGCAGCAGTTTTATAAGAAAAGGGAATATGGCAAAATCATGGAACGAGGTTCCGCCAGCACATTGAAAGATTGTCAGAGAAGGGCCACGGACTCAGCAGTCCGATGATAATGGCTGGTGGATCGTTGAACAGAAGAAGTGATGATAGCAAGAGAAGAAGATGGTGGAAGAGGAAGAAAACCAGACGAACAAAAAGTTAATTTAGTAAAGAGGATTCGTGGCGAACACAAAACGTTTGTAATCCTCGACAAAGGAAGTAGAATTTCTTCGTTTCTTTTACAAATCCATATCTATACACTTGGATTCTCGGAATATATATATACATACGTATTAGACGGGTGTTAAAATCCAATGCGATAAAACGGTAATGAGAGGACAAAAGAAAAAACGCATTTTCAAACAGAATTTTTTGCTGTAATCCCCCAGGCGGGCTCGCAATATCTGGAAAGAGGTTTAAAATATTATAATCGCACGAATTTCAAATTTCGTGAACTAAGTATTTTGAATTGAGGGAAATACTATTCAACAGTTAATCCCCTGGTAAGCGGATTTCACACGAACAACGATTAATCATTTTTCCGAAATGTAAGTTTATAACTTCTCATCCAATTTGTTATTTTACCCGTAGTTTTCGAGACTTGCAGTGAGCACTGACCATTAATGTATGAATATGTTATTTTGTTTGTCTGTCTTTTCAATTTTTCTGTATTAAGTCTTTGTTTTTACATTTATAACAAAAAAGCTTTGGCAACTGTTTAAAAGCTTTTTAAATTTTTCCCGTGGCTTTACGCAATGATTAATTTATATAAATGTTTGTCCATAGAATTGTATATACGTGGATATACTATCAAAACAATTCTCTTGATAATACGCTCCGATGCAATCCTATTTCTGTCTCGTGGAAAAAAAAAAGACAAATATCACGTGGGGGCTATTTTACTCGTCAACCTATTTCGTCCTCTCTATTTTTCCATTTCGTCCAGTTGATGCTCGTTTCTGAGAAAGTGTCGCTGGGAGAGTAATTTTCTATGGAGAAAAAAGCCCGTAATACCTCTTCGTCTCGTTCTCCTGATCGACGTCGTCCTGGGACCATTTATAGCTGATTCTTTCTATTACGCTTGAAATGTCGCCAATATAAGTGCTCGTACCCCTAGACTTCATTGAGACTTCAGAGATTATTTTTATACTTCACCATTAAAGTTTTACACGCGTTCTTATGGGGAGTAATAGAAAAATTAACATTTCACGTAAGATCATCGAAATTCTTGTACACAATGTTCCTTTATTTCTTTCTCAATAATAGATAAACATGAAAGGTTGTCGGAAAAAAAAAAATCAGAAATTTAACTGAGGATTTGACTGAGGAAAGAAGCATAACGTGGATTTTTCCCAAAACTTTAAATGTTTTTACATTCCTATTAAATTGAAAAACTATTTTAAAGTTATTTCCCAAGTTATACCTATACCCAAGTTTCAAAAATTCATTATAGAGTTTACTTTTGAACGTGACTGTCCCGGGGCCACTAACTTAAAAGCACCTCATATGTTGCAATCGGTTTTCATCATGAAAAAATTTGCATTTATAGTCACATTTGTATGAAAACGTTGTATTTTAATTTGCTTTGCATAATCTCCAATCCATCGATCTAGTCAATTTGGAAACAATTTCATACAACAGACGTATATTGCGATAAATTATTCAACGGATTTAACAATCGCGTGACGAATCGACGAAATTGCGCAATGCCATTGAGTACGATTTATTTTTACGTTAAATAATGTAACCGTGGTTTTCCGTTTACCTCAAACTTTGTGTGTGTGTAAATTTAGTCTGGAGTAAGAATACCCCCACCCCACTAAATGAACGACATGGTCCGTTTGTTTGAGGTCGTTCTAAGTTACCTCATTGTAGCGTTTTTCTTGCTCAAACTGAGAGCCTTCAACCCTCGACAAATAACAATATGGCCCCGAGAACTCACTTTCTCCGTTGTCTGCTTGCCGCAGGAAAGTCCATTTTAATGACCGCGACGACAGGAAAAAGAACAGAATTGGGAGCGTTTCGATTTGTCGTGTTTTCTTTA
Organism: Campoletis sonorensis; assembly: GCA_013761285.1. NCBI lineage: Eukaryota > Metazoa > Arthropoda > Insecta > Hymenoptera > Ichneumonidae > Campoletis > Campoletis sonorensis. Next base: position 1,504,509 of record JACEOJ010000208.1, on the reverse strand, counting down.
TAATTGCGTTTCCTTTACGATCGAGATTGAACCGCACGGGTCTCACTGAGTTCAATATAATTGTTAACTACAGTAATGCAAAATTCTACTGAATAATCTTAGAAAACCAATAAAATCCCATACGATTGACAATTCAAAATGAAAAATGCTGTAAGAAACAAGCATCTACATTTTATTTGGTATTTTTTATACAAATATTTCCATTGAAATACTATTTATTTCAAAATATTCATTTTATGAACGTTGTTTATGGGTCTTGAATGGACATCATAAATCGAATATGGGACGATAGGTTTGATGGTGTGGAGCGGTTCAATCACGACGTTTGGCTCATCTTAGCATTCAAACATGGAGCAGTCCCCTGCCGAAGCAATTCAATTCTGGAAGAGATGAAATCGGTGAACGAATCAAAACGTATACATACATATATATACATGGAGAAGGAAAGGCGGGCAGAACAACGAGTCGAGATAGACGGTATAATATTGTATATAATAAACCGGTCTATGTTTATATATATCAGTAGGGGGATCCCTCGAAAAGAGGTTGTTTACAGCCCTTGGAATAAACATGAGAATTTTATAGACCATTCGAAGCAAGAGTTTCTATACTAAAGTATGTACTAGTGTGTTTATAAACCTTTCTCTCCGGGATAAGGTGGGACTCGCGTGCGCCTCCCCCCAGATCCATATTTCGTGGATGAACCTTTCCCATAAACTGTTTACGATCATCATCAAGCAAGTTTTTAAGCGAGCAAAGTTAAAGACAACGAAACACACAGCGAGAGAATAGCATCATCTGTTCACTCCATTCTCTCTTTACCTCTTTCTTCCTTTCGTCTTTCCGTCTCGTTTGTTATACACCAGGTATATTTATGTACGTGTATACATACGATGGAAGGAGTCTATTCATCATTTATCCTCATTCCGCTAACTCACTTAACTCGTGCTTCTGGCAAAGAAAAAAAATACAGCGTAATGTTTATGCACTTTAACCGTGTTCATGGCACGAGAAAAACGGTAATCAACTATTTTATGCGTTGAAACCCTTTATTGGTGTACTCTCGTGTTTGAAAATATGTAATTTATGAACATGTTCTAATATTTCTAAGTATACTCGTAACAGTCGTCGTACATAGAAGTTTCCTTCGCTTTTATATATTTAGGAGAGAGAATCGTTTCAACGGAATGAAAAGAGAACGAGACTGTACAGTGAATAACCAAATAACACGAGGCTTCTCTCGAAAAAGGGAGCTTTCACAGAGGGGTGGCTTATAATCAGCCGAAAACAGTTTCTCGCGGATGCTTCCCGCCAAGCGTGATCGTCTCGCTTCCAACTGCTACTTACTCGGCAGCACCTGCTCGGCTCGTTCATGGAAAAAAATTAATACTGTTCTTTTCCGTAAAAAGAGACCGAGGGAGATACGACGAAGAGAGGGAAAGCGGTTATACGTTTTCGAGGCTGAGAGAAGAATATAATCGAGTTAGCAGAGTGATATTATCAAGAAAATACGGTATAATATATTCATCCACTTTTGTCCCAGTACCGTAATCAAATAGGACCAATATTTTTTTATGACATTGTATTACGGAGAATTATTTTTTTGCTCTTTATTAATAATTATTGACTGCGAACACTTTGAACTGGAACATGAATATAATTAAAGTACACACAAATTGTTACCCTTGATGTAATGTGTCTTGTTGGGCTACGAATAATATTGACTCTAAAAAAATGATGTTTGAAAATGTAATAAATCACTAAAATATCGTATTAAAAAGTGTTATTACAAACGTAATAATCTCAGCTCCTGAAAATTTAATAAATGCAGACTTTCATGCGAAATTTGATGAAGGGCTGATTTCACCCGATTAAATATACAAGCATCGCGCTTCAACGATAAAACATGCAAAGTGAGTAAAACGAGACCCCACAACGAATAATAGTGGTCAAACTCAGTTTCACTCAGACAACACGGTTCGTAGAGGAAAAAAATTCCCTTGTGAAAGGGTATAGAAAAAAGCGTTCGTGAAAATACAGCAAATTTGCGGAATTTTCAAGTTCCCCCAACCCCCATTTACGTGGTATCCTATTTTGAAAAAGCGTTTAAATAAATCTAAAAATGAAATAAAATCTATATGGTATTTTCTATACAAAAGTTTTACCGTTTTGAAGGGAACTTTTGAAGAGAACCGTAAAAATTCCTCACGGGTCTATGGTACGCTCGTCGCTGCAAACAGTTCTATATAATAATGTCAGAATTTTTCTGCATGTATTTCTGTTATTATTGTGATGATTTTTTTTTTTAAGTTCTCTGTCGAGCATGAATAATCGCAGTGCTGCTAGTACAGGTAGTTACGCAGCGATCGTATACCGCTTTCAAACTCCATTTGAAAAGTCAGCCTTCCGTTGAGTAAACTCTTTTTAATATTTGTATACCGCATCACCGCTTATATGTTTTATTTAACTCTTGAAATGTACCGTAATTAGGATAAATTAGGAAAAAATTAATTTACAGTAGCACCCTCAGCGTATAAGAATGCCATGAATATGCATTTCGTGGATAAACGGATCCATCTGAATAAATTCAATTTTATTCTATTCGTAAAACTTTATTTCGTTTTAACAAATTTTCCTTGTATGCCGTTTGCTTTGCTCTAACAGGCTTTTATGAATCGCGAATAATGTACACGCGTTATATCAATCACAATGAAAACAATTATTTTATTATTCAGCCACGTTCTATGCACGAAATATGATCAAAAAGTTTGCACTATTGTGTTTCCTTTCCACGTATTTCGAACAAATAAATAAACGTTTAACCACTTGAACACTAAATTCATATTATTTTCGCAATTGTGCAAAACTAACTTTTAGCATTGTCGTAATAATTAAAAAATAAGAAAGTTTCAAATGCACATGTTATACGTTTTCATTTTCACATTATCCTGTACGTACATTTTCACTTCGTGCTTCTTATTCGGCTTTTTGGTTATTTCGTGTGTGAAGCTTTCTTCAGAACTTTGAACTTGCCAGCAGGTTCACATATCGTCTCGATGGTGATCCTTTCCTACATGCCTTTCGGACGAAAGTGCTTCACGAACTTCTCCATGGAATCGAAAGGGATTATCCCCCCTGGGGTTCACACTCACGCTTTTATTCGATTTTTCGAACGGCAAATGCTGCGCTCTCAAAGCTCTCAAAGTGCGGTGTTTGAACCGTTCTACTGCAACGACACTCGATCAAACATATATATTTATATATATATATATATAATACGATAGGTCTACATATTCGTATTCGCGATTGCGTGGGCGTATACACGTACATTTTCCAACTATACCTACATAACTGGAATATACCACATCAAAAAAGAGTAAAAAACAGTTGGAACTTAAAGTTTCTTCCATCGGAGCATTGGCGAAAAAACAGCAAGCTATAGTAAAATAAGTCAATACGGAGTTAGTATGAAAAAATCGATTCATGTTTTTACGCGAATAAAGTTTCAAAAGAAATAAATGAATGAGGAGAAAATGGTTAGTATGTATTAACCACGCGAAATTGTAAAGTACGTAAAGTTTCAAAGCTGAGATCATGGCATTTATTCGGGAGAGATACTCGATAGTACGGTATATTGTAAGGTATATCGGTTCTACATACAGTTTTGATCTCTTTTCCGAATCTTCGGAATAATTGATCGCTCGGCGATTGAAATCCTGCGGCTTAAGTTGAAAAGTAATTAACTTTTAATCAAGAAAGTTGGATGGCTGCGCTTGCCGCCTAACTCCATATTCTCTCTACGTTCCCTTGTATCTTCCTTGCCCTCTCGCTTTTATCCATTGGTCCGAGAATATATACATGCTTTCGCATCGGACTTGGTATATATGTGTATCTTATTGTGATATATACCATTCTCTTCTCTTCTCCGTTTTGTTCTGATGCCGCTCTGTGGAAGGCGCCTGCCACTCAACGTGTCTAAACTCTAAACGTTCGGACGGGGAACTCATGAATTACGTCTGCAAGAGTGCTCACGTACGTATATACAGTCCCATCATCAATCGAAATCAACAGCTAAAAGCTTCTCCTACTTCTGTCCAGTCCTGAACGTTCTCGTAGAAAATATCGTTCCAAAAAATCAAATTGGATATACTTTGCTTTGAAGGCGAGTTCAACGAGCACGTTACAATCGTTCTTTCCAATCCAATTATCTTTTGTTGCTTTTTCTTTCAAATCAATGACGAGTGATCGTATTTTCGAAGAAAACTCATGCACTTGTTTATTCGAATGCAGAAAATTTCTATATTTGTATGTCTTAATCTGAAAGCTCTTTCTTGTTCTTAAGCCTCGATGGGAAAATTGTTTTTCCATAAATTCTTTATTTCTTCGAGTGCCATAAATCTATTGTATTAAGTGAGATGACTCTTTTCGTTCCTAATATACTTTCTATTCGTAAAATGTTTGAAAGTAAAATTAAAAATAAATTTCTTCCGGGTCCATATTGAAATGGTGCAAACCCTAATCACGATCACTATGATGTGTGTCTATAAATCGTTTTTCATCAAGTTTCATTCGAAAATATTAGTTTTGTTTGGATATATAGTAAAGAACAAAAAAAACAAACAAAAACTGAATCTGGCCGAGTTTGGCCACGATCTACAAGAGATACGACACGGTGCACACAGCGATTTATTCGCGAGATACCAAGACCACGTCGACGATAACTAGCAGTGCAAGTTAGTGTCCACACACATATATACATATATATAAACACATATAGCTCTGTTCCATCTGTTTGTCCATCCCCCTTGCTCACACACACGCACACACACACACGATCCTATAGTTTTCATTGGTCCGCTACCTTACGTCCTTTTTATTTCTTTATATATACCCTTTGTCGACGACACACGTATTTTCCAGCCATGCCGCATCGTGCTTCGAGAAGTCTGATCACGGAATCCAAGATAATTGCAGTGTGCGAGTCGAGATAGTACGAACGATGTATAGGTAGCTATCTGTACGTATATAAAGGTGTATACAACGTACAACACCCGTTACCACGGTAAAACCAAGTGATTTCTATCCCAGCACAAAGAGTTTGAAAGGACGAAACATAGCGAGGTATGGGTTAGAGCACATACATCCGGTGCAGTCGATCTACTTCAATTTTTCCGCATTCCGCTGTAACATCTCCGAATCTATATAGGTATACAAGTATTTGTTGATCGTCTGAGAAAGACTTCAATGTAGAACAAAATCGAAATGGAAAACTATCGTGTTTAGAAAAAAAAAATGATATAGTGCAGTTTTTTTTCTTTGTGCCGTTCCATCGATGTGTAATTGGACAAATGTAGTTTCAGGAAAAATTGCCTTTTCCTAGTGCAACTGTTTGTCCCAATACCAAGTTTGACCAGTAACGGATGAAAGGTGGAATTTTATTTTGGTATATAGTTTTGCATTTCTTTCTTCTTCTTCTTTCACTAGAATATCACGCTACAAGTCTGAGGGCAGAGAAATTGTTGATTTGATGAACAATGATATTAAAAGCCCGTGTGAAACAGTTTTCAATGCCAACGAGTAAAGCCAAATGAGCTGAAAAGATTCATTTTCCACGTGATTGATGATTTCGCATTCTCTCCTTCATCAGCGTCTGTTTTCTCAATAAAATACTGAACACAGTCTACACTATGGGTCACGTGACTGTTTAATTTTCACATCACTCTTAACAGTGAAAGAGCATTTTTAATTTATCGTAGAATTAGGTTTCCAGTCATTTTGACGCAACTGCACGATTTCCTGTGTTGGAACTCCTCAGGATGTTGCAACGAGGTTTATTTAAACGCTAACTAGAAAGAGCTTGGGCGTTTTTTGAAATACTTTTTACATTTCATTTTTTTGTTTGTTTGTAGTTTCGGCTCTTCAGCGACTTTAACTCTGAGTTCTCCTCTCCCATTAGCAACGAACTTTCCAATTCAATTTCCGCGCCTCTACCTTTCTCACAAAGGCTTATTTACGGAACGTTTACCGAATGCAGAGGACGATGGGGATTCCACGCCCCCAGCTGTACACATCCTTCCTGACCCGTTCTCTCCCCCGCTCTCCCGCGCTTACTCCTGATCTCTGTATTTTTCCTTTTTAACGCTGCTGTATACGTACACACAAGCGCTCACATATTTTTATATAGATATAAGCATAAAACGACAAAGCGATAATTGGAAAAGTTTGAATAGACTTGAGCCTTATTTAGATTGCCTTCTTATATACGTGCTCGGCGACGGAGTCTGACCTATCATCGAGCCTTACTACTTAAACTAAGTTTAATATCTCGTTCTTGGTCAAACGATACTCGATCGAATGAAAACCTTTATCATATTTCGTTCATCGTCGCTCGTTAATGAATTTCAAACACGAAAATACATTTATGTACAGCAATAACGGTTCAACATTTATTTTCAATATTCCACAAAGTACCAAAATTGCACAAACGCAATTGAAACTTTGGTTCACAACACCATCCAGAAAAGTTCAAACAATCGATCAAACTGATCGAGTCCAATCATTTTAATGATTTTAATTCAGTTCACAACATCGAGCGGGATCCGATGACAATTTATCGATCCATCCTGATGGCCGAACGACCGAGCGGGACGAATAATTTGATGAGTGAATTTCGATTGTCATGACAGGAATGACATTAGTACTCTCTATAATTGTACAAATGTAGCAGCCTTTGACGAGTTTGCTTACAGGACAATACAGAACAGAGATTCATACCGATGCCTAATAGACTTGTACAAAATGAACCTCATGACCGAGACAGAGAGCGATACGATATCAATTAAGTCATTGCGAGCACGATCTAACAGCGCACAGCACAATCATAAAAGCATACGATACAGTCCGGGGCGTGGTACATTGTGCAACAATGCTTGACTATAACGCTAAATAGACCTTTTGCCATATTGTACCTTCCGATATTATATATGAGCTGTATGTTACTAGTCGACACCATAGAGTCTACTTAATTGTTGCAACAGCTGGGAGTCACATAGAACCGCGTACAAGAGAGCTTCTGTACGAGATCACAGACTACGTATTTGATGTGGTCTCCTGGCGCAAATGGCATATCGTCGCGGAGTACGCCAAAATCCTTTGCACGACGACGTCGACGACGTCGACGACGACGACAACGACGCCGACGACACTGGCACCAGCTGTGCTTCCAGAGAGATAGTGGAACAAACAGATGGTGCATGTTCGGTCGAATGAATTCCTCGAGACAGAGAAATAACACGAGGGCGAAGGGAAACAAAAAACTAATACGAGATGAGGCACGTATCGAACAAATGTGTGAAATTTTTGCTTCGTCTCTTCAAGATTTTCAGATTTTTTCCCATCGGCAAGAATGAATTCTACCGAAAGAATGTAATTAATTCGAGAAACGATCGATTCACAACGTATCTAGAGAAATTTCTCGTTTGTAAAAATCCATTCAACATAAAATACAAATGGCACGAGTACTAAATTTGTCAGGATAAAACAACGAAGAGGAATCTTGTGGGCTACCATTGCAAACAAAAAAAGGAATCAATCGCGAGAACAATCTTCTCAACGTCACTCCTACGTGCCGAGATGCGCAGCAGGATGGAAGTGTAGTGTATATATACAGCCAACAATTGTACGTACACACTTGAGGGTGTAACGAGTGGCCAGCAGATAGGAACGAGCCGAATGTTTCGTACCCTTGAACAGACGTGTGAGAGCAACGAAAGGATGTTGAATGGCTTGAGAACGAATACAGGAACGAAAGGGAGGAAAAACGAGAATCGTATTTTATATGTGCATATATATACATACATGGTACTTGTGTACTCCTCCTATAAAAGAAAAGAACCGTCGTGCAGAACAAACCACGTGTAGCACCAGAGAAATCCAATTCTTTCGCTGCTTACCTTCCACCGTTGGTTTCCACCTGAAGACAGTGGATAAGATTGGATGAGGTTCATATTTCAAAGTACAGAATATCGTGCATGTAATAATGCGAAATCACAATATGGAAGATAAATAAATAATATGCTCATCGAAATAATACCGAGTTGAATTAACAGTAGAATTTACAAAACATTCGAACCCTATTTGCCTGGAACATTCCACACAAAATGAAACTCTGGCTCTGGTGCAGCAATTTTGGAAAATCAATCAACCAGTCCAAACACTAATATCCATCAAACGTGATGGCTCACAGTCACCTCATGTTCACAGACTCGCTGTTCATTTACAACTTTAATTTCTAGATGGTATCATAACGATAGCTCGTACGAGCTTCTCGTTGTTATGTATAGAACGGACTAATTTTATGTGGTCAAGGACGAACTATCACCAAGCTGTTGGTCATGTGATGTGCTGTATCTATTCCCAAAGTGAACGATGCTGCATCACAAGTAATAGATGTATGTGGATAATATGGAAACACATATATACATATTTTGTTGATACACTTTTTTAGGAGGGTGAAACTAAACTGCGCTAAACACTTTTGATATTAGGCACACAAGTATTTAGAAAGGGGATGAGTTCCCGCGTTGCAACCCTTCCACACAGAGTTACAAATAGATGGATCTTCTATATAACGTTCTATAAATATATATCTATGTATCTTCTATATAATATCTTTCTATATAATGTTCGACAATGGCTGCACCACCAATTCAACGCTTATACGTTAACACAGAGCTATCTCCGTCCACGTGATAGCCAGAGACACCTAGAACATCATTCCATAGACATACACGCATAAAGAGGAAGTAGTGTCGAGCACATGGCAAACTATTTCAATTCGGCAAACAATTCCCGATATTAGTAGAACACCAGCGTTAGCTCGCACATGTCCCGTTTTGCCAACCCTCCTCCGGTCCTTTTCTCTCCCTTATATAGTATACGGTGCACCATTACTGCCTGGTTCTCCTTGCTGTCCAGTCGGTCGACCACCTTCTCTGTCTCTCTTCGCTGTGAGCAAACCGCACCAACCACCGACCTGTGTATATACCGGAAATACCCGCAGACATAGGGTTGAGGCGCCGCACTGGGACCGGCATTATGGAAATTAAGCTCGGTTCTCTAGCGCCTCTCTTCAACCTCATTCTCCCCCCTCTCTCCCTCTCTCCCTCCCTCTCTCTCTCTCTCTACCTATGACGATACGAGAAAGCCTTCTGACTTCAACCTCTGTATCCGCTTATACCTGTACAAGTCTGACTATATGCACATTAACATATCTATACGTACATGCTTATATTATGTATTATGTGTCGCGTAACGTCACCTAAAAAAAGTGCAAAAGAACGAACGAACGCGATAACTATATACTGTCTTATAATTTATGCACATTTATATGAAGGAAAAAGACGACGAGGAGCTGTGAAGTTCACAATTTTATGCACACGATGTTATACTCGAGTTTAATTGATGATTTCGTAAGGATTATTTAATTGAGATTTTCTGCGTGGCGTGGAATCTTATGTTTGGTTTACAGTGGATTGTGTGTTCCTGCGGGAACGCGAGAATAACGAAAACACCATTGTTACAGTGACACCCATGTTTTTATCAAGGAAAATGTGCAATTCCGAGAATTTTTGTATTGATGAAATGACAAAAGAGCATTATCTACACAGCGCAACCGAATGAAGTTCGAGGGAAGAAAGGAAGTGCAGGCGGACGGAGAAGTCGATGTTAAACCTCTTGCTTTATAATGGTTTACTGACTATAACTCGGTAAAGTCTCATCCTCTCTGTCGTCTGCCCTTCCAAGTTTCTCAACTGTAATTCCTATGCGATAGTTGCCGTGGTATTACGCGAGAATAGCCTAGGACTCAACCTAACTTCATTAATGATTACGAACCCTTCTTGGAACGAACTACGAATCTTGAGCTATTGTTTTTCACTAACAACCGGTTGAGAGATCGTTGCAGAACTGGAAGATTATCGATCCACGTTTTTATAACTAGACTACGATGTAAAAATTAAAATATCATTTAATTTATTGATTCGCTCGAACTCCGTCAAACAACACATTTTTTTTCTATTGGTCAAGACATACATGCAGCTTTAAGTGGCATTGGAATGAGCCAATGAAAAAGAAAAACGAGAATCAAATTAAACCGGTGAATATTGAAGCGAAATACAAAGTTCGATCTGCTTCGATTAAATGGCTATTTTGTGATGAGTGGTGTCGAATGAATTTTAATTTCCATGTAAAATAGTTGCAGAGGGTCGGAGCATAGAAGGGATAATAATTTTTTAATAAAATTTCGTCGATAGCAAGCTTTGCTGCGGTTTCTTCCATTCCTATGAGAACAATATATCTCAATTCTTCCGTAGCGTGTAAAACTTAAACTTACGACCTTCGTGGCAATAATTCATATTCACTGAATCACCTGTACTCTGGCAACGTGTAGAAGCACGCAAATTCATACCTGTAATAAGATCGCAACAACGGAGTTTCGAAATGAAACGTCGTAGAAATATTTTGTTGTTGTGTTGTTTTTTATTTTGTTTTTCATTTCGCAAGAAAATCTAGCTTCAACTTTGTCCGTGGTTAGCGTCGACGTATTTCGCAACTGAGGAATCTGCGCACACTTTCTCGCGGAGGATGTGCAATTCTATCGAGAGACAGCACAAATGTACCTGCGAGGATAAAAGGGTAAGGGGCCGGATGGCGAAGGTGCTGGGACAAAGTTTCCAACCGTAGCGTCCACGAACAAGCCAACTTTCCTTTCTGCATTTTGCAATCCCATTTATTTGCCAGCCACGTTCTTGTATACCATCAAGTTGTCGCTTTTATATCGTCGCCCTTTACTTGAGGTATATATATGAGCATCAAGAGACGTGGTAGCGTCCGGAGACAAGTCGATTTACCTGGCTAACCGTTATGTATGTATAAAGAGCTTCGTATTTGGTAGTATGAGCTAAAAGTCTGTGGGCGTTGGAGCTTATCGACCTACCGCATTGTCCCATTCTGCATGTATTTTCAGTGAAATTTCAATGCAATGAAAGCTGACAAGTTTCATCTTTCAACAAAGTCCCTGTTATTCCACTTTCTGGATATATTTATAAAATAAATATATAGATGGCTTCGAAGTTTATCTGAGAGACCATGTCACTATGATAATCTAATATTATTCATGTCAACGGGGAGCGGGCATATTATTATTCCATGACAGTGTTCAAAAGAATCCGCACTTTCTTTATACAAGATATTTCCGTCTACATTTGCGAAGTCGATCTTCCATGGTTGTATGATGAAAGAACTTTTGATAGAAAAGTTATCGCAGAATTGTTTGTAGTACCCTATAGATTGGATAGTAATAACGAACAAATTCTACACCGACAAACCTCTTGTTTCGTACAGTTTCGTAAGTCAAAGCAAGTGTGATGTTTTACATCCGGCAGTAAATGCATGTCGAGCAATGATCTTACATCGCACGTAAAGCCACTGGAAATCCTGAGTGCAACAGTGAACGGTGGTAATGTTGTAAATGGGGCACATGAAAGCGTAGTGCCGACCTCGAGTCTTTATTTCAAGCCTTAAATATATATTACACTCACATACATATATGGTTTATAATATATAAAGTGTCAGGCAAGCTGAAAACCCGAGAAATGTAAGTTTCCACTAACAAGGGAAAAGACCAGTCGACCATAACCACTTTGGTTTTCTGGTCACGTCATACTTTATAGGAGGGATATTCCCCAGGAAATAAAACGTTCAGAGGCGTTGAGAAATTTTTTGGATATTACCGAACTTGCGGACTCCTCTCTTAAAATCTATATTGAAAAGATGATCCAACGGAAGAAAAAGATTTAAGTACCCACTTTATCGCAATCTTTTGTCCTATCGAGCCATCTGTTCTTGTTTTTCTTTCCATTTCTTGCAAATGGTGAGAAAATGCATTGCTTCGGTTTAAACTCGTACCGTTTTTTTTTTAGTTTTATTATATAAACTCTACGATTATGTGGAATCGATTTTTTTTTTTTTTTTTAAGTCAGCACACGGCAAATCCATACAACGTTTTCGAATCAATTGATCAGCCAATCTCTGTTACTCTCTTGACTCTTCGACAATTGACGAAATTACAAAAAAGTCTACGTGCCACTTTGCTGTTTATGCACGCAGTAAAATTTTTACTATTTCCTGAAACCAGCTCCACCGTTCGATATTTCGATTTATTTTCCTCCTGGCACTGTGCCAATTTTACAACCATCCGGATTCGAGATGCAGTAATCTTTGCAGATGAGTGGCCTGTCCGCGAATACCCGAACTTCCGTATGTGGCTCTTGTATACACTTGAACACGAGACCTCCACTATCGATATATCTTCTGTAGGGCATTGAGAATACGCACTCCCAACCGAAAGCTTCGGCTATTTTTGCCGTGTATCTTTTACGTGGTATAAAATCAGTAAAATTGCATTTAAAATCATTTAATAAAGTAGCGCTGTTTAGATAAATGTGGAAAAAAGGGTTTTTGATTAATTCTAGCTGCACAAACTTTATTCAAGTGGATGAAGTAAAGAAAAAGTGAAAAGGAAAAGTCTCTAACAATTTAATGGTCATAAAAATATGGAAATGTGGTATGAAAAATACAGAATCAACAAAATAAAAAAATGCAGTTTACTCACATGCTCGTACAGTCTATACGAAAGGCGTTATAACCGCAGTCTCTCGCGAGGTACCAACTCTCTTTAACGAGACGTTTTCCAATTCCCATTCCAAGATATTTCGAGTCAACAGCGACAGAAGCACAGTCAAAAATTTTGAGAACGCAATATTTGTTCCAAAGCTCGGGAGCTTTTGTGACGTAGGCATAAAATTTCATGATATCACGAACGGATCCTCTCTCGTAACATTCCGCGTATTCGATCATTTTCTCAGGGTCCCACGGACAAGAGCCCGCATTAATGGCCGCACCTACGATACAATTTTCTTTGTCTTCAGCTATGATGGTCATACCTTCCCTGAATTGTTGGTGCATTAGATGAACGAGAGGTGCAGGTGGTTCGTCCTCATTGGCCAGGCCGATGTTAACAAGACTTGGCTCTTTTTTGAAGTACGTTTGGCACATAAGCTCCATAACGCGATTAAAATCGGCAGGAAGTGCAATTCTAGTTTTTATCTCTGGTTGTCCCTGAATAATTGACACAACACGTAATATGAGCTTGTGAAATAGTTGTAAGTAATAATTTATTCGACAATCAGACCTGCTTAAGATGGTACAAAGTACATTAAAACGATCGATTTATATTGCTTTACTTTACTCACAAGACATTTCGAGTCTAAAGACCTCGAGGGGGTAGAATTTCTTGCACATTTTTGTCGAAACGTTGAAATGCGTGCTGCGTTAGAAAATCGTTGTACAAATCTGCTCAGTAGATATCGAGACATAATAAAGTGTGTGACATAACCGTAAAGGCAAACATGAACTAAAGTAATGACAAGTCAATCGATAGTCCGATCTTCGTAGAGAATGAAAAAAAAAAAAAAAAAAAAAAAAAACAAACAAATCACGGCCGTTGCCCATTGACGATGCAGCGCAATCTTTCACCAAATAGCCAATACTAGACAGTTCGAATGTTTGCGGTAAATAATTGTCGAAAGAAGCGGGAAAGGATTAAGGAGAATAGGTATCCGACGACAGATTCGAAGAAAAGAAAATCCCGCGGGCTCGCCATATCCAATCTATAGTTCGGTGGACGGTTTTGCTTTCGCGTAGAAGTCTCACGACAAAGACGTTCAAGGATTTACGACTTGGCCCGAAGCGCTGATTTCGCCCGCTGGTCCTCTCATCGTTTACGTTCTACTCTCCTCGTACCTTCATCTCTTTCTGTGCGACTCTGTCATTGCTATAAGGCAAATAGAACGAAAAAGCGAGAGAGAGAGAGAGAGAGAGTGGAGTTAAGAAAGGTCGGTTGGAAGCATGTCCCTATCCCGGTGGCGGTAACGTTGGCTAGCTGGAAGCCAACCAGACGATAATTCAGCACCTCCATTCATTCATAGCCGTTGTGCGAAGTGATATGGGTGGCAGAATGCAGACTGACTGATTTATGTATTCACGCCGTTGGATGGCGCACGCGCGCCCTCTGCAAACAGCGTTCCTCTACGACAGGATCACTTTCTCTCTCTCTCTCTCTCTCCCCCTCTCTTAGATACAATGGAACCTCGTCCTCCGATTCCTCAGTTCACTGCTTCCCCTCTGGTCTGCATGGTTAGCTGCTGCTGCGGCTTATTGTTGATGAATGCACAGAGCCCTTAGGGCTTAACCGGAGCATACGAAGAACGGGTAGGTGCCGGAAAATGAGAGGAAGAGCAAAAGAAAGAGAAAAGGATATTCCTGTCAGCAGATGCTAGAGAATACACGGAAATATAGACGAAAAGCTGTATACGCTCGAGCGTACAGTTTTTCTCGTGATGGCCAAAGGGTGTATATTCGCTCCCCACATTCTTCATACGTAATATTTAGCCTACGTTTTTGATTTTTCGGAAAATACCCGATACTTCTCTACTAATCGCGTTGAATGCTAAAACAAAAGACAATAAACTTACGGAGATTCTTATTTTTTTTATATACAATAAGCGCTTTAGGGCGCGACATTTTATCGCTGTCAATTTATAGCCAACCCTTTTGGGTTTTTAGATCGTATCCATTTTTTACCCTCGTTTATACGATGCTTACGAAAATTGTAATTTATCGTTATAAAATTATACGTTACATTACACATAATACATTAGTACGAGCATTATTAATGTCCATTAATCAAAGAAAACTACTTTTCCGGATGTTCGGACTCACGCGGTCCGAGGTCCGAAACTGACGGGATGGGGGGGTGTCTCTTCGTACTTTCATCTTCTTTACTACAATCTCGTAACTTTTACTATCTCGCTCTTTCGTCTCATCCCTCGCTTCTGCTATATATCCTCGACTCTACCCTGGGGTCAGTATGATACCTTGTTAGGTATGAAAAAGCGTGATAAATTGCGCAAAAGAATATATATATATATATAGTTTTTTTTTTCATTTGCAAGACGTACAACGTTACGGAGTAAAGCAAAAATTGGTGTCCGAGCCAGAAGGGAGAATTCTGTTCCTTGGAAAGCGTGCTTTTTTATTAGAAACATAACAACGATTATTGTTCGTAACAAAAATTTGTATCCAGGGCTGGAGCAAGAATCGTTGATGTTGCCAAGCATTTGTTTTCGATGGCATACACGTACACGCCATAAAATCTAGTAATTGGTACTGTTTTTGTCTTATTTCATTATTACTGTGTTTATTTGATTTATCAATCGTAATTTGAGATCACTTTTTTTGTTATCTTTACTTCATGAAATTAATTTCGGAATTTCGTTATTTTTTACATAAAAATTGTGTAATAAAAAATAAATACTTATGTATAAATATTTATTAGAAAAAGCCATGATTATCGTATCACTTTGACGGCAGTGTTTGCAGTGTCGCCGTACGATTGACCATTCCTGGCATTCTTTTTGGCAAACACATCGAAGTTATCGAAGAAAACGTCGTAACCAGAATTGGCCTTGCGTCCCTTGGAATCTTCACTGGCACGTTTGGCTTCGAAGTTCCCTTTCTTGCCTGCTTCGGCGTTCGAGAATTCCGAGGCACGATTACCACCATTGCGGAAATCACTCTCGGTAGCAACGTGCTTCTCGTCGTAATGGCCGTGCT
Organism: Campoletis sonorensis; assembly: GCA_013761285.1. NCBI lineage: Eukaryota > Metazoa > Arthropoda > Insecta > Hymenoptera > Ichneumonidae > Campoletis > Campoletis sonorensis. Next base: position 1,488,774 of record JACEOJ010000208.1, on the reverse strand, counting down.
CACGAAAACGTTCCCCCTCATGATCGTTGTCATAAAAATCCGCGTCCTTCTTGTATTCGTCTTTGTGATAGACATTGCGATACCCAGCTGCATTGTGACCCTCATGACGTTGAGCCCCAACCTTTGCCTCCACCCCCTTATCACCGGAACTTTCGTACTCGTGCCCGTTCAACTTTTCATCGATTTCTTCGTGAGCCTTCTTTTTACCAGTTGCTTCGTTGTATTCGCTTTTCCTATTTTCCTTGCCACTCTTTACCCTCAAAGCTTTCTCAAATCCTTTTTCAGTTTGAACCCCCGTTCCACCCTTCAATCCTCCCGAAGTTTTTATCCCGGAAACGCCATAAGCTCCGGTTCCCATTTTCGTTCCATCGACCAGCGTATTTTTCGAATTCGTACTCATGCCTGAAGAGTCGAAAGACACCATTTCCATATGATCAACTCCTGGTGGCTCGACACCCGTGTAATGAGCAGGTAACATTTCAGCATCGGGTTCAGACCCAAGTGGCAACCGAACATGAGCCTTTTTAGCGCTCGTTCCTGAGCCTCCGTCTTCTTCGAATGTCTCAACGCTTGCCTTGTTTTTTCCATCCCCATATTTTTCCCCTGAGAGATCTTCAAAATCATAATCGTTTCCAGAGAACTCACCAAGGTTCGAATTCAGCCCGTAAGTCTCCCCTCGTTTGTCATGTCTCGTGGGATATCCGTTTATACAAGCGAACATACAAGCCACGAGCCATCCACGAGAAAACCTTTTTTGCATTATTTCAGTTTCTATAAACAATTTTAAATAATTGCATGAGTTAGAAAAAAAAAAAATTGTATACATGGTTCGATGTTTAGATGTTTGTTTCAACTAAAGTAAAACTGTCACGATGCGTACCAAAGATTGTTGACGTTCTCTTCCAATCGTATTGTCAGATACTACAATCGTATTGCCCACAATGCTTGTCTTTTATATGTCAGTTGCGACAGAATTCCGAAACGATAGCAGCGCTCGAATCGTTCTCTACCTCGTGGCAAGCATTTTATAGCGATATTACTCTGAAATGCAGCTACTGGAGTGAATTCATTATTGTCGATATAATAGGATCGTCGTTTCTGGTTGCTCGTGGTTTCGACAATCCTACGGATTTCACGAGTTCGAAATAAACTCCATAGACTCGCCCCATTGAGCACTCAGGGCCGAATGTCCCGTCAACCGACGGCACGTGTTGTCTGCTCACGCATGCCTGACCATTTGCCTACGATGACTTTTTTTTCATGATTCAAATTTTCGCAATCGTCGAATAATCGTGATGCTTGTCGAATGACTGAGAACATTTTAACGATAGTTATATGCCAAAGCTAATAAATAATACAATTAATTAACTATGGATTCTCATTACAGCGAGTCTTATGAACCAAGAAAAATATTGAATAACGATAGAGATGTGCAGAACCATCGAATGACAAATGCAATATTCTACGATGTCATATTTCCATCGACATTTTGAGAAATATAATCCGTAATTTTAAAACAATTTTTGTGTACCATGGTTTATTTTTTCCACCAAGAGATTCTCAACAACATCACCACGTTATTTTTTTTTAGCTCCGTCTTTTCAGTATTGCAGCCCATCATTAAACCAGCAACAAAATATTTCGTCAACAAATCGCTTTCATTTAAAAATTAACAACTAAAAAGAAAACGTTATGATAAATTTGTTAAGAACTATTCGGGAAATTGAAGGCTCGATTAATGATAGCGATGGATATCAAAATTTTGACTAATTGCAACGTTTTTTCATGATCCAATCGAATTAAAACTTTCATCCCATGAGTGGAAAAAATAAGATCAGTGGTAATGAATCGATTCCATTTCTCTCGTGTGAATGTGACGTTTATCACATGTGAATGAAAACTGTTACCCTATTTCGCATGAAAAGAGGCCATGATAAATGTGACCATCATCTAAGGTCCGAGAAACCGTTGCGGCAATTCAAAATGAATACTCACGGTCGTTTAGTCTTCTACTCTCGTTCGTACACATACATCCGTCCGTTGAGTTTCAGAAATGTCGCAACATTTGAATGGGGTAGAATGAGATATCCGTCTAACAATGTGAGAAGGACCATACGTACTTGAATTATAATGGCTCTGAGTGACCTTGGCCGTTATAATTATCAGCATGTCCGACGTCCACATATTCTGGGTGTGGATATAAAAGATCTTACGAATGCTACAGCCAAGCACACAGTTTACTAATCCAGCAAAGGATCAAGACATCGCTGGCTAATCATATTTCTGTTGAATTTTAAATCATGGATTCAACAATTATGAAAAACTTGGTGTTGAGTGCGATCGTGCTAATCGGTTCAGCGAGCTCTCTTCCAACGACGATGGAAAAAATGACGATGTCCCACATGCGAATGGCCGATCTGGAAACATCGGCTACAGGATACTCCTACGACCAACAACCAGGAAAACAAGCGTCGTATGTCCAATACACAAATCATGGAACGGGAGGTTACTACGACGCGCCGAAACCAATTCAATACATTAATTACGGACATCCCCAAAGAATATTGCATTCACCACCAACCATCATCTCGGGCGCGCTACCAGCATACAAAACTGGAATTCCAACCATTCCTCCAGGATACATTGTACCATTGCTACCGACATCGAAAAATCCACCTCTAGCGCCTTACTACGTTCCTGCAAAAGCACACAGAACATCTGAGACCTTTTACGAAAATGACGACGATAGCGACGAAGATGACAGTACAGAGGAACACGATGACGACGAAGAACACGGTGGAGGTGAAGATTTCGATGCTGAAAATCACTCATCCCATGGCGAACATGGCGATGAAGGATACAACAGTCATCACGAATTCGATAATGGTGAACAAGGAAATCATCACAAAGATGGATTCGAAGGTTAGTAGCTCATGTAGACATTTTGAGATGTTTGGACAGTAGGATCTTGACAAAAATTGATAATAATTCACTTCCAAGAACTCTGATATCCAAGCACGGCAAATTGTCATTAAAAATAAATGGATGTCAACAAAAAAATGTTGTGGTTGACTTTCCGTCGAATATATTCTTGCACCTATACAAATGTTGACAAGGACACTCTTTATTTTTATTTCTATTTCACTTGTTTAGGTCACTATAATGAAGAAGGGGGTAACAAAAAATCACATAGTGAAAGTGCTGGCCATTATGGTGACTACGACGAAGCAGACAATAAGGGCAACGAGGGCTCCAACTACGGCCAAGAAAACTATCACAAAAAAGGCGAAAAAACAACAGGATTTCACAATGTTTATCGAAAGGACGAATACAAAAAGGATACCGATTTTTACGACGAGGATCACAAGAGCGGCCATTACGACAAACACTCATCTTCTGGAAAACATCATTCTTCCGCTGATGGCGGATTTGAGGAAGGGCAACAACACGATTCAGGCTACGAGAACCGTGGAAAAGGCAAAAATGGCCACTACGATAAAGGCCACGAAAGCTCACAGCACAAGGGTCTCAGAAGCAAAGAAGGTGGCGATTCGTTCTATAATAATCACTCGGATTATGCGGCCACCAACGGAGCCAAGGATCACAAACACTATGGCCACTACAATTAGCGTTGATTGGTCTAAAACCATTCTATAAACTTCACGAATGTATTTTTCATATCTAACTTGTTTTTTGTCGATGTTCTTGTGAAAATAAACAATATGTTAATGAAATCTTTTTGTACTTTGATATTCTTATACTAAATAACATTAATACACATTCCTCAAATTTCCTACAATATATTGGAGAACGTAAAGTCAAAATCATATTTTAATCAAAATTTTGATATCAATCCAACAATTTAGTGATCACTCAGAAAGCAAGTCAGTAAAACTTGCAATGAAGGTCATATTTAATTTATTTTAGCGCTTAATAATAATATGATTTGACCATGGATATGAATCTTTGAATGATTTTTCAATAATGGTTCTTGTTTTATTATTTTTAGTGGGTTCATGATTTTGCAAATCAAGTTCTTATCATTGAATTCCAAAATATCGATAATTCCGTATCTGATGCAATTTCCCTCGTAAATTGCATTACCGATGGCATCGAAAAGTCAGTCAAGCATAATGTATCGGGGAATAAACGAATGCTATTGCATACGTAACTTTTCACTCACTCATAGCAATTTGAGGAAATCATTACAATGAATAAATATCGAATAATATTGCTCTGCGACGGTTTTTAATTTGTACATAGGGTTAAAAAAACAACAACTAAAGAAAATACCACAATAAATACGAGTGTATGATCGCTCGGTAAAGGAATAAAAGAAAGGAATCCAGTAACACCGAGTCATAATTTCTGCAGAAGGATATGTTTATTTATTTATTTATACAGTACAGAAAAGCTTGTAACTCCATTAGAACAGTTGAAATGCGAAAAACGATGAAATAATTCGTCAAAAAGTTATTGATTACGGAGAGTATTTTTCAAAAGGTTAGTGGCCTTTTTCGAAAGACCACTTTTTGTGGTCGTCATGATCATCCTTTTTTCCATAAGCAGAATGATGTTTGTGATGTTCATCATGACCATGAGCACCTTTATGACCTTTGTGCTCGTTGAAATGGGATCCTTTTTCGTGAGAGCCTTTTTTGCCGTGATGGTCTTCATGATGGCCAGTCTTATGATGTCCTACTTTGTGATGACCGCCCTTTTTATGAGCGTGATCATGATGATGTCCTCCGTGATTCTCGTGGTAGCCTTCATCGTTGTGCTCGTCCCAGAACTCTTTGTTCTTCAAAAACTCGTCGAGTTTATGAATCTCGTGACGACCTTTGGTACTGTGTCCTTTGGCATAATGACCTTCCTCGTTGTACTTATGACCCTTCTCACCTTTCTCGCCTTTGTGATGCTCGGCATAGTAACCATCGTCATGATGATGGCTCTTCTTCTGACCTTCGTTCTCGCTGTACTGACCCTTGTGCCCTTCCTTGTCGTGGTGACCCTTCTTTCCTTCCTCTTCTTCGTGGTGGCTCTTATAACCCTTCTCACCTTTCTCGCCATGCTTTGAAAATTTATCTGCATGGTGTTCTCCACCCGCGCCCTCTTCGAAATGATGACCAGACGCTGCTGAATCGAGGTCACCAAAATATCTAAAAAAATTTCTTCCAAAAGCGACGTCCACGTCTATGCACAGTACTACAAGACAAAGTACTGTTAAATAATTCATCCTGGCAGTACTTTTTTTCCCAGCAAAATACCCCAAAATACAACAGCAGAAACGACACAGGGTTCTGAACAGTTCAATCGCGTGTGCGAAATGTGCGTCGAAGCTCAAATCTCAACGATTTTATATCGATTGGCAAGATAATTGGTGCTATCAACGAATTACTGGTGTGCTGCGCTTTCCTGCCTCGTTTACAATATTTCGAAAGTATCACCTTAACCTAATTTATAAATTATAACTCGAAATTGTCGAGCGACCGCGTATCGCACCGAGCGAGAGAGTTACGCAAATAGTTGTAATGAAGGCGTAACGTTGCTTGATTTTGTGTTATCAAATTGAAGAATCTAATTTCAACTTGAAATTTTATTTATCTTAAGAATTACCACGCATCATCTTTAGTATCGCTTGATGAAAGAAATGTAACCCGGATATTTTAATCAGTTTTTCTGGAACGAGAGTTGTTGTAGCCGCGGCACAGGAGCGCAGAGTGTCTATCTTGAAAAGGACAGTTTGCGAAATATGGGGCTCGAGTTGGGAATGCTTAGTTGGCGTGCGACAAACGCAATCGATTACGCAGTCTATGACCGGTGTAACAGCGAGAGCAAGTATATAAGCATAAGCATGAAACGTGTTTGATCAGTCGATTGTACTCCTCGTTTTCCCAAAGGACCCAAAATGATCAGAAATGGCTGTGGATGGCGGCTGGGCCTGGGGCTCGCTGTCCTATTGGCAATGGCAGCCATAACTTTGGCACGAGAATCCGATGACGATTATAGAGATCTCGAAGTCGCTGCGAGTCATCATGGACATCATTCCGAATCCGGCCACGGTCACAAACACCACTCGGATCACCATGAAGACCATGGTGAAAAAGGTGATAAAGGTTATCACACTCACCATCATCATCACAAGGGGGATCATGGTGATCACGGTAAAGAGCATCACTCCGGACACCACGAGGAACACGGAGGCCACAAAAAGCATCATCACGAAGAAGCGGACAAATATGGAGAACACCACGAGAGTGGACACGGCCATAAAGGTCACAAATTTGGCGAGAAAAAGGGCCACAAAAAGGGAGAAAAAACTCATGGCTATCACAAGAAGGCCCACAAAGACGATTACCACAAAGAACACAAATTCTACGACGACCATCACAAGGGAGGTGATCACGAGAAACATGGACATCATCATCATCATCATGACAGTAAGGAAGGCCATCACAAGAAGGGCGGTCATCATCACTCTGGCTATCACGATGATCATCACGGTAAAAAAGGACATGATCATAAAGGACACTACGACGAGGATCACAAAGGTTATCATGGAAAACACGGCCACGACGACCATTATTCCCACTTCGAGGACTTTGAGAAAAAGGGCCATCATCATGATGGGAAAAAGCATGGTTTCTCCAAGGGTCATCATTGATTATTATGCATCTCCTTCCTGTTATCATGATATACGTTATAAAGCTGTTTTAGCATGTGTATACATATTACCCGTTGGCTATTTTTTTAGGTACAATCCTTATTATTAAATACAAATGTTAAAAAAGAATTTATTTAATAAAACATATACAAAACAAGAATATCCTGTGAAAGTACAAATTTATTATCTTCGTTATGATTTATTGCACAACCCAATAACAACGATCAGTAATTAGGACGACTTCCGAAACAAGATTGCATTGTTGGGGATATAATTATTTCAATCGGGCTTCAGGACGTTAATGAGGAATCCTCAATGTGGCGAAGGGCTGGAGAAATGGAATATTAAATCTGTAATGATAAAGCTTATGCATGCACAAATGTAACATAGTAAATGTTACTGGTTTCTCTAGGTACGTTGCATGTTTAACTCTCGTCGAGTTAAAAGTTGGATTAATTACCCTGTAATATGAATTAAATCCGGCCTTCGTTGGTAATCTCAATATGAAACGTCTACAGTCGCGTACAGTTGATACGTCGAATACCTATTTAGCATGTGTTCCATATCAGCAATAATTTCCAGATGATAATCCTATGAATAAGCGGATTATATTTTACCCACTATATTGTTCCTCATCGACTGCACATTATCGCAGCCATTTCGATATTATTCTTGGAGCTGTACAATATTTCATACCATCCAATGACAATGTGTCCTTTAAACGGGAACTTAATGAGTTTGCAGATTTGAAGACATTGAAAAAATTGATAATTTCTGATCGGAGCTCTAGCTTCGCAGGGTGGATGGCCGCATGTCGTGGAGCCACTGTATGAATTATCCTGACTAGAACTTACGCATACTTTTGTGACCAAAAAGTTTTTGAAAAGTGTCCACGCTTTTTACTCAGCCTATGCCCAATCTCCGAGATTGCAAAATACATCTTACAAAAAATCATAAATTGATTACAAGTTTCAGATCATAGTCGGGACTCGAGATGTTGCAGAATCTCAGTTACACAATGTGAGAGGCGTCGAGCGTGAAAATTGTGAATAGCGTGCACAATCACGGGGAATATCGATGCCGAAAAAATGTGGACCACCGTGAAAGGACGGCGTTGTGGTTAGGAAAGTTCGTATCAATCTGAAAACGTATGGAAAAAGTATAAGCTTGCTAGCGCAATACTTCTGGAGACCGAGTCGTGTTCCCCACCCAATCAACGTTTTTTTCAGATCCTCCGTATCTGCCCAACCCCCCGTGAAAGCCGAATGCCGAGAATTGGAGATATAAATAGAGATGGTTGGCAAAAGCGAAACGTCACATCACCATAAATCGTGAGGTGGACAGGTTGGGCTCTTTTCCAGGACTACGGGAACTCGTTGCTAAAAAAAAAAACAAAATGATCCCTCGTTCGCGAATTTTACCGAGGGGGACCTTTTCGATTCTCTTCGTGGCCTCCATCGTGGCATTGGCTTACGCGAGAGACATACCACAAAGTTTCAAGGGTGATCTCGAGACTGCTGCATCTGGTCATCACTTCGAGAAGGGTGGTGGGGACGAACATCACGAGGATCATTGGTCGAAGCACGGTGACAAGGGCGACAAGGGTTACAAGAGTCATCACGATCATGAGGAAGGAAAGAAGGGACACTTCGATAAGGAAGATCATCATGGTCATTATGACGAGCATGAAGGTCACAAAAAACATCATCATCACGATGATGGCTATTTTGGCGAGCATCACAAGGGAGAAAAGGGTGAAAAAGGTCACAAATTCCACGAGAAAGGCAGCTATGGTAAAGGTCATCACACCAAAGGCCATCACGAAGTGAAGAAACTTGATGAATACAAAAAAGATAAAGAATTCCACGATGAACACCACGATTCTGGTCATCACGAGAAACACGGAGGCCACCATCATGAGCATAAACATAAGAAGGGTGGACATCACAAAGCAGGACATCACAAAGGTGGCCACCATGAGGATCATTATGGAAAGAAGGGTCATCATGAAAAGGGTCATCATCACCACGATCACAAGGGTCATAAAGAAGCTGATGGCCATGACGATCACTACAAACATCATCACGGTTATGGCAAAAAAGGTGGACACGAAGATGAGAAAAAGTGGTCTTTCAAGAAAGGGCATTAAATCTAGAAAAAACCACCAGCTGATTCATCCAGAGCACACCATTCCCATATTTCTGATGAATAAGACTACTCAGAACATTTGTTTGTTTATGTTTGTATCTGTATTGTTAAATGATTATTTTACAGCGATTAAATAATCGTTGAATAAATGTTATAACAGGACTTGATATTGTAATTTTTTTTCTAACGAAACCCAAATATCCTACTTCCATGTCAATTTCATTAAAAAATGCATTTCTTCTCATTACGTACACGACACATGCACAATATAAATACACGATAGTGTTTGTTGTTCGAGTAAAAAGTGTAAATAGTAGTATTTTATGGAAGAAGTAACAAGTGCGGAAAACATTTTCACCCCTGAAGTTGCCGCATCAGCCGACGGCTCGTGCTGCATATTCACACCAGTGTAACTGTGATTTGCAGAACGAGCCGAAGGCAAATGTCGTAAACATACTGAAGTACGAGGACGAGTATGAATAAGAAAGACTTTACTACTGTGCCTCTGGCCACCCCAGGCTTAGAAATGAAAAGTATTTAGAGGCAATTTCAATTGATTTAGTATTGAAAGCATCTTTCTTTTTCAAATAATCAAGGCACTGAGCTGATATTCCGCTATATCTGGAAATATTTTAGTATGTTCTAGTATCGATGTAACGGCCATTTACAGTGATTTATGCCACAACATCAGAAACCTAAAACCAAAGTCATTAAACGTGAACACAAAAGGGTGTTCAGAAATGTTCTGGAGTCACCAAGTGCACTCTTGGCCTGCTCTCTATGGAATCTGCACCTCATCTGTATGTATAATTAGTCAAGGTGCATATATACCGAGTACGTGCCATTCAATTCGTTATTTTTCACACTTGTTATGTTGAATATTTTTTGTTACACCTGCTACAAAGGTTTGAGTTAAGATTTAAAAATCAATTTTTCTCAAGTAAAACTGAAGCTTTTTGGTTAATCATTGCGCCAAAAAAAGCTATAGGCCCAGCGTGAATCAAAAACCAATCTTTCGAGGACGGTTTTAAACTGAAAACATGATGATTTTTGCTATTCGAACAACAATTATTTTCTGATCCTTGGTAATATCGGTCTCGAGAATCAAAATTTTACGTGTCTTCGTGAACCGTAATTTTTTTCTCGTGCAGCCATTAAGCTAAGTATTCGAGTAAATAAATGTAGCGAAAATTACGATCTTTTAAACAATATATATCCACCATTTTATTTGTTGAATAGAAAAAACAGTATAAACAGTCAGTCAACTAGGAACTAAAGAAGAACAGGTATAATCTATAATTAGGAGCTATATATGTTAGTGTTTTCCATGTTTAAATCCCCACTTTTTGCCATCGTGATGTTCGCCCTTCTTTTTATAGTCGTCGTGATGGGAGTGATGCTTATGGTGTCCATGCTTTCCATGATGTCCTTTGTGGTCCTCGTCGTGGTGTCCTTTCTTATCGTGTCCTTTTTTGCCATGATGATCGTCTTCATAACCGGAATGATGACTATCGCCCTTCTTGTGGTGACCATGTTTCTCGCCATGATGTCCATGATGATGTCCATGCTTGTCGTGATGGCCACCCTTGTGATAATCGTCGTAGAACTTATGTTCCTTGTGATAATCGTCCTTGTGAGCTTTGTGATGATAGCCAGTAGTTTTTTGTCCTTTTTTATGACCTTTTTTCTCACCGAACTTGCCACCTTTATGGCTTTTCTTTTCTTCGTGATGTTCACCGTGATGCCCTTCCTCATCATGATGTTTTTTCTTATGACCACCATGTTCCTCGTGATGACCACTGTGATGATCTTTCTCATGTTCGCCATGATCATCCTTATCGTGATGATGATGTTTCTTGTAGCCTTTTTCACCCTTTTCACCGTGTTCCTCGTGATGATCTGAATGATGTTTGTGCCCTCCTCCAGATTCCGAATGATGACCATGATCACTCGCGGCTGTTTCGAGATCAGAACTTGCGGTTTCATACTTGTCCTCCGTATTCCGTCGATTTCGAATTTTCACAAGGCTTGGATATCTCGTGCTCGAAATATTTGATTCTGCAGTAACATCCTGCCGTTCTCCCTCACTTTGTTCAATGCCGATTAAAACGAAAATAAACAAAAATAATACTTTCATCTTTGCTGACAATTTGAATCGTTGACCCATGCTTGGATTCGGGATTTCCATGATGGAATGATGTCTAAATTTTCATTTACACCGTATTTATACAGGTTTCATTTTACATAAGCATCCAAGTCCCCCTCCGTTAAAAAAAAAAATCTTCCTCCGATTGCTTGTTTTAATTTGTCCACAACTTCCTTCCTACAGTTACTCAATCTCAGCGCAGAAGATCAGTCATGTGGCACGATCGCCGCCTGGTAATACGTTCAAAATACTTCAACAACTGTATAAAACATACTCCAAAGAACGATCAAGCTCTCTCGATCTTCTTACAGCACTCGAGTTCCGCTCTCATGTGCAACAGAGAGCACAAGTGTATCATTGTCCTCTAGTGTTCACTTATATAACCGTGATCGATAATTCAGAAATAACAAGCGTAGCAAAGCAGTAAAAAAGTGGAGTATATACTATAACTTTCATCCAGTGATTCAAGACCTCCGATGATACATGCAGCGAATGGATGTTTTTTACCTTCGTTTCTTTGTTGGATGGAAGAGAGTAAAAGATAGATCAACTAATTGGCTTACGTGCAGTTTCCTAGAGTCAAATAAATTGGATTCAACTTGCATAAGTTTCGATTTTCATTCTAGATTCTAGAATACGGAAGCTTTGTGCGAAAAAAAAACAACCATATATTGAATGTTAAAATCTTTTCCTCGGATTCTCTGGAACGGGTAAGAATATTAAATCATTATGAGGCCATTAAAATAAACTGAAACTGCTATTAAAAAAACAAAAATATAAAAAAATGAACAATCAATTGAAAAAAAAATGACTTGAAACTTCTATACTTTCGTAGCGAGAATGTTACGGTCCCCTTGCAAAATAATTGGCTTTTGGTTGGCCTCTTCTTGGTCGATTCCATGTACACAATCACAGATGCGGCATGTGGTAGTGCAAGCGACACAAAGCAGAACGCTACAGTAGAGTGTATGGATACACGCACACACATTTATATACTAACAGTACACAAACCCCTGTGTACTCTAAAATCACCAGAGACGTGTAAACATTTGTAGGCTACGGGGAAATAACAACCTCATTGTTCTCACGGCGAGCCTGGCTCTAGTGTAATTAATGTAATTGGAGTGTGACTCGTGAAAGAAAGGGGTTGAAATGCGAGCACGTATAGATCCTCTACCCATCGTTGTTTCCCAACGAATTCAGGTAAAGTGTATGCGATTTCAGTGGGATGAACTAAACCGAAATCACCAATTCCAAGGCTTACCGTGTATCGACAAACACGCAGACAAACGTGAAGGAGAAAGATCTCCATGAAACTTCATCCCGAATTTCACATTTCTCGTTCATCACAGTGCAATCTATTGAATGATCTGAGTACGCGAAAAACCTATCGATCGGAAAAAAAGAAACAAACAAAAAATACCGAGACGAAAATAAAATGGGCCAATTTTGGCAACGCCGGAACAAAAGCTCATTTTCTAAAGTGTTCATCACCTCGCTCCAAGTGGGAGTTGACATAAAAGGTACTGCCAAGAGCGTACAAAGAAAGAAAAAACAGCCACGGAGCTCGCGCTGTTGAGGTTCCGGAAAAATATGGACCCGTCGGTTACGAACCGCAAGAGTCGATGAAAACGAACACAACGGGTTACAATTACTAAAGTACGTGAATTCTGAACTTTTGTGGAAATTGATTTTTAACAATAGAAATGGAATATGACGGAGTATGGATGACAACAGCATTTGATTTGGTGTTCGGATTAGTTCTGAATTCTTAATTTGATTGAAATATTCTGAATTATATTTCAATCAAATTATTCACTGTTTACTCAAGTTTTTAAATAAAATTGATTTTCTGTTTTCGTCCCGTTCTCTGCCCGAATCAAAATACACCTTCAAAATAGAATATTCATCACTTTCATAAATTTGCGCCACCAATTTTTATGGCGGTCGCGAAAATGAAACGGCTTAGCTGAACAAATCTGAATAATGATTGAATAGTAGATCAATGATTAGACCGGAACACGATAAGCCGATGGTGTTACGATTGCCAGAGCCGGCACATCCCGGCTATCAAATGCAAATTAGAATTCGATCTCAATAATTCCACCGTAGCGAACTGCTAAAAGGGATGAAAATCCGGATTGCAAATTGTTACATCTCTGAATGATATTGAACTGAGTCTATCGATGGTTTAAGTCGACAATTCCGTAATTGCGAGGATATAGAGTCGACGATTAAAATTTAAAAAAAGTTTTAAAGATCATGACAGTGATGAGTTTAATTAATAGTCCCCATGTGTATATAAAAATATACTAATAGATTCGTTCGATAAAGACAATAATAAATAATGGCGATAAGAAAATAAAAAAGTAAATTATTGAGTTTTAATACACAAATGTATTAAATTATATATTCTTCAATGTACAAGTCTTGTATTACTTAATATCTAGATACAGTGTTGACGAATAACTCCAGAAGCGTATGTACAGGAGAAAAATTGACACAATTTTTTGAACAACGATAAAATAATTTATAAAACAACAACATTTCGATGGTTCAGCCTTTGTGACCCTTGCTGAAACCGTACTTCTTGCCGTCCTTGTGTCCGCCCTTTTTTCCATACGCATCATGATGGGAATGATGAGCCTCGTGACCGTGTTTGCCATGATGGCCTTTGTGATCTTCGTCATGATGCCCTTTGGATTTATGACCCTTCTTGCCGTGATGATCATCGTGATGGCCAGAATGATGATGGCCACCTTTTTTATGGCCGCCTTCTTTTTTCTCATGGTGACCATGAAAATCACCGTGTTTGCTGTGATGTCCGCCTTTGTGATAATCATCGTAGAATTTGTGTTCCTTGTGATACTCGTCTTTGTGAAATTTGTTGTGATAACCTTTGGTTTTGTGGCCCTTTTTGTGACCTTTTTTCTCTCCAAATTTTCCAGCTTTGTGACCTTTCTCACCCTCGTGATGTTCGCCATACTTCTCAGCCTCGTCGTGATGTTTTTTTTTGTGACCACCATGTTCCTCGTGGTGTCCGGAATGATGCTCTTTTCCATGCTTACCATGATCACCTTTGTCATGATGATGCTTAGTCTTGTAGCCTTTTTCACCTTTTTCACCGTGTTCTTCGTGGTGACCCGCGTGATGTTTATGTCCGCCTCCAGATTCCGAATGATGCCCATGATGTTTGCTTGCCGCGGGTATTAAATCGCTTTCGATTATTACCGACGGCTGTTCCTCGACATCTGGAACTTTCGTGATTCGAACATCTTGAGTAATTTCTGTTTCCCGCGCGATGCTCAATGACAGCGAGAAACAGAGTAAGAATAATACGACTGCCAAGTGCTCCGTAGCTTTTACCATCTCGTTCAACCGCGATAAACAGACTGATCGCGAAACCGCTTCTCACACCTCATTTAAATATGTTTACGTTCGAGGTATAGCTATTTCCAGGCTTAGAGTCACACCCCGCTTTACTGCTCCCCGTCAAACTTTCCAGCCGCATACCCACTTTTCATCCGATCAAAACCAATATCACGCTCTCTGTGGTATACCAACAGAAAGTGGGGAAATTCTCGGAGCAGTAGCAACACTTTCACGAATATATCGAAGCCGCATCTGCCCTGATAATGATCCTTCGACCGTGAAATATTAACACATTATCTACTGGAGCGTATACTTCTCTAAACGTTCACATAACAATTCAGAGCCCACGAAAACAGTGATGACGCGGCTGAAAAGCATCGGCAGTATATTATACCACAAGGTAATTATCCCGGTACAGAATCTTCAAAACCAATGTACAAACTTCGGGGCACGAAAGAAACAAATGGCTTTTTAAAAGCAACAGATTACTTAGCTCTGCCATATTTGCTAACGGGTAACTATAAACGCGAAATGGAACTCCTGTCCGGATTGTCAATCCAAAATCTACAGGATACTCCACGCAACAGCATGCTCTATCTCCGGATCATTGCTATTGTTATTCAGCTGCTAAAATCTTGACGTTAACAACTCTACGTACGGACACACTCGCACGCGCGTCCGCGATTGCGTATCGCGGCGGCTACTTGTTAGTGTTGAGCAAATATATAGGCATATTCCGTAGTGGCACAAGAGCCATGAAACCAGGACGGGTCGACACGCAAACAACCCCTTCAACCGGATGTCTTCGTTAAAGAAGCCCCGCTACCTATTCCAGAATGAACTAAGTACCAAACACTTGAAACAATCCCTATAATGGTACCATGGTCTCTTGGTTTCGACAGTTTCTAGAAGCAATCCCTGCGCATTTGCTTTCGAATACCTTGCCGGTCATGACTTAAACTACTTGCTACAATCACCTTCACACAAATCTTGGGAATCTCGTGCTAATTGGCAATCGACCCTCAACACGGTCGATCCATTGTACTCTTGTACACAGCACTGTATATACACACGTAATATTCAATGCGGGTTTAAATTGGTTGATGCAAAGTAGAGATAACTGCTGTATAGCCGTTTGCACTTCGCGACTTCATTTATTTGTAGAAAGTGAATTGGTTACTTTGGCCTAACGACCACTGAAATTATTTTTATCAGAGCGGGAATTAAAATAGATAACGGAATCGTTTTTTAAGCCTCGCAAGTACTATGATGTTGATCAAGGAATTGTCAATTAGTTCTGCACACATTAAGAAGCCCTTCCTACAGTTAAACGTGCAGAAATAAAATCAGAATTACTCAAAGAAGTAAAAGCATCGGTGTAGCGATAGGTTTGGGAACTAGGGAGACATTTTCATCCTCTGTTATTCTCATGTTATCAAACGTGTCATCGGATTCATATACATAATGGTACTCTTGATATACGTTACTTGGCACTACTAACATCTCGGTGGTTGGAAAAATTGGCTGTGGGTATATGGGATCGGCAAGTTTTGGCGCTGCATAAATGAGACAAGGAATGGCTACAGAGGAGACACAAATCTCATAGCTACATGTTTACCAAAGGAGATTTTCGTCGCAGTCATGATCAACGCCGACATCCTGGTAATATGGTTTGCTGTTCTTGCGAGAACCTTTTGCCAACTTCGATTTCAAACCAGAGACCTCCGAACGCTCGCATCTAGGATGAGATTAGGTGTGTCGTCGCGTGCTATACATCCGGGCTTCTACATTTTGCATCTGCGAACGTAGAGATTGCCTTGTAAGCGAATCCACTGACGTTCGTCCATCGCCAAGTAAGAGACTCGAAACTTGCAGAGTCAGAACTCTGGAAGTCCGTCTATTGGCCGACCCAAGCTCACTACCCATTTCGATTAGCTTCCTTCTGATTGTACCTCTTTGTTATAAAACGGAGGTGATGATCGGATGTACTATTATTATATATACCTCACCAACTCATTCACTCTCAGAACGAGAATCACTTGATTAAATTAATCTATTCTGAAACCGCTACCACTTGGCACATCAGCCATCCGCCACCTTTGTTAAAGATTCACTGTCTGCACTTCTCCACCACGTATTCACCGTTCGAAATAAATCTCCAATTCTCCTCATCAACTATTTAAAGAGAAAGCTCCAGGAATGTTTGACGACATTGCCAGTTAACGAAACAAAAGTACTTCAAGAAGGAAATTGCACGAAGTTTAAACTATTTTTAACTTTTTCTATTTTTATTGGAAGATCATCATCGTTAAATATGTATTTTATGAATTTTGCACGCCTCAATCAAGGAATTCAGAACGTGTTTTGTTACGAATATTCGACTTTGAAACTGTAGAAATTGACAAGATCTGCCCACCAAAGGGGGTAGGTGAAATTCTGAATTGAATCCTTTCGATGCAGAAACCGGTTCAAATGGTTTCACCACGTCGTTAATTAGCAGGGAAGAGTTTGGCAAAACACTTAGCTGGTCCAAAAGGGATTCAATCGTTGCCTAATTATACGTGTCTCCGTTCCTGCGGACCATGCTAATATGAAATATAAACTGCCAGATTTCGAAGCACTTTGTAATAATCTAGTCGAAGAAATACAATCAGAAATCGTGGCTTATTTAAAAGAAATATGTATACCGAACAACAGTAACTTTTATTACATTTAATTTAATTTAAATAAAGAAGGAGAGGAAGACTGTATACAAATTAATATAAAACTAGCGAATGGCAATGAATGAATTATTTTTCTAAATTCTGGCGATCAAGAACAAAAATGATTTCATTTCAATTCTGGGCAAGTGAGTAAACCGTGAAAGTATTGTCAAATTTACTTCACCACGTTACGCCTGAGCGACCATTAACAAAAACTGATATCTGCAATTACAAGGGTGTTTAATCGAACGATTCAAAGGAAAAAGGAGTTTTTGACGTCAGAAAACTTTTCTCGTTATAAATAATTGGAATTTTAAACTCTGAATAAACGAGGCGTTGGTGAACATGTTCCATAGTCGTTATATGACAGCAATGACCGTTCAGCGAAGCAAAAATACATGTATACGTTGCTAATAGTAAATTGTAAAAGCTTTAATAATAATGTGTAGCAGGTTGTGCAGGTGAAAGTAAAAAAGAGAGAAAAAAGGCATCATTGTCAGCGAAGCAACGTCGTCGAAGTAGCCCCTGTTCGGGGGTCTCGCGTGACCGAAGTAATTTTTAACAAATCCCTACAAATTCTTCGCCTGTCAGCTTTACGCGAACTCGTGGATAACCCGCCTCTCGGAACTAATGGTGGTAACTGGTCGTGTCTGTCAAGACTACACCGAGGAGAAACCCCGGTTGAGTTAGTTCGCGGTATGCTATTTACGTTTATAACAAACCACCACAGGACTGGTGAACGCGTTACGACTGGGCAAAAAATATCTTCGTTTTATGCAGCACATTGTTGCATGAAATCAGAAAGCCGCACGCAGAAGGGTGATAGCGTGTGGACGAGGGTTGAAATCATAAAATGTTTTCTGACACAAAACTCGCACCAATTTGGTAAATTTTAAGTGGCCACATAAGTGTTTTGGAAAATGTGACAGAGTAAACTATTTTTCTATCAACAAAACATACATTTTATTATTATTTAAATGTTAGAACAATTTGAGGAGATACAGATCGCAATTTCCACCTCAAATTCACGTATTTACATATTTTTTTGTTTTTCCTGTTGTATAGTTTCTTTGGTAGTTTTTATAGTCCTAGTAATATTCACCACCGTCATAACCGCCATCCCCGCCGGAGGTGTAAGCGCTATGAGAACCGTAAGATCCTTCGTCACCACCGCCACTCGAATAATGCTCGTTATAACCATCGGAATTTCCATAATTTCCGGAATCCGAGTCACCCTCGGTATAGTGCGCGGCATCTCCATCGCCATCTGCAGTGTAATTTTCGCTGTCACCTCCGTCTGTATACGAAGCGGATTCACCACTGGCGTCATCGCCACCTTCCTCAGCTTCGGTGTACGCAGCGTTATCGCCATCCTCCTCGGTGTAATAGGTGTCCACTGCAGTGCCTGAAAATACACGAAGATATTTTCGATGATCAGAATTGCTTTCGCAGTGTCGGATATTCCAGGACCTTGATGGTTGGAATTTAAAACAACAACAACAACGAAAAAACCGGAAGAACTGGCGAACCTGCTCCCTCGTGATCTCCATCCCCCTTAACCTGGGAAGTATAAGCGCCGCTCTTGGCTTGTCTACCACCCTCGTCAGCACCCTTTGCTTTACCGAAGGCCGTATGCTTTTCGAATCCGTAATTATCTCCAACTTTCTTGTGAAAGGTATCAAGGCTTTTGTAGCCATGGTCGCCGTTGCTGTACGTCTGTTTCACGAAACCTTTTTCACCCTCGGCATCGTTGCCGTACGTCTTGTAATATCCACCTTCATCCGATTTTCCTGTAACAACATCGTTATTATTTCTACTCTGTTTAATCCTACGCTACAGCAAAAAGGCAAATGTAGCCGGAGAATAACGGGGACGGATATATTTCACTATTCATAACAATACTCGAGTGAAATCCAACCTAATTATCCTGGCAATTTTATTCTTTTACTAATTATTACACAAATCATAATTTTCTTTTTCCGTCTGCATCACCGTCATGTTTCTCTGTAGGTATTATGTATTCGGAAAGACAAGAATACACAGTATTATTAAAATATATGTACGACGATTGTCTGATTAAAGAATTTGCGAGAAGCGACAGTAATTCAATTAAAGTGATTTATACCCGATGCATTTTTCATGAGTTTCTTTCCATGGACACTTTCCACCGGAGAATTGCCATCCGCCAATAAATCTCGAAGTATCATTCGAACATGAAAATCACCCTGGCCGCGTAAAATCGAAGATTCGTCATCGCGCAACGGCTGAGCGAGAGTGCAAGACATCGCTCCGAGGAAGAGAAAAACAAAAAGATCGCGAGCAATTTGTCTCATAGTGCAAAGTGTTTTGTCTGTTTGGCTTGCAGGACTGAATTGGTTTTGTCGTAAGCACACACTCTTGTATATCGAGAACTAATGACAGGAGAAGTCTCTTATATATTGTATTTAACCACGGGTACCAAAAAATCCAAATTTGTTCCCCCATTTGTTGAGCGCGATTGCAATCGTCGAGTGACGGTGGCGCAAATAAAATATTACTGCAATATCGACGATGGAATTTAGTAACTTATAAAGCTCGGGTGGAAGATCGATCGAAAACTTGTTACAGTAGGTGAACGCAGAGAGTGGCAAATAGTAAGTCCACCATGATGAAAATCGTGTAGTATGATGATGTTAAGATATATAGGTGTGCTTGTCTTTCGCAAACGATCATCGAGCGGGTGTTCTCTGTGCGATATCATGAAACGATCAAGTAGATCCACAAGCTCTGGCGTGGCATGTCGCCTGGGAAATCGGCGTTTCGATATTGCTTCACGCCTCGGGGATTTACGCAAAGCCTCTAGACGTTGAGCTCTCATTCTCTCTCCATCTCTGTCTCTCTATCTCGTTCCGGAGACTTCGCACTGATCAGCTCTTTGAAGGATTATTGCCAGACAGATTGGAACAGAATAGAAACTCGATGGTTTTGCGGTTGAGAGCTGCATCATGGCTCGTAGTCATTGTGTCCGGACAAAATTATTAGGAAAGATGGATGAAAGTGACTATTTTAAAAAAATGCTGCCAGTGTTACAATGTACCTGATCGGGGGAATATAAAAAAATTGGAAAAAAAACACTTGATCCATCGACAACGGCGAAGACATAATTATAAAGAAAGTGTGTATTGAATGTGTGTCCAAAGCGAATAGATTGTCGATTGATTTCATGTTCTCACATTGAAAGTTTATCCGCTAAGAGAGAGCCTGAACTTAGCGCACGAATGATTCTTGCTTCTTTTTTTTTCATTGTAACGCAATAATAAGGGGCAAAAGAAACAACGGAAGAACGTCAGGGATAGGAGTACGGGGGAAAAAGTGATGTCGCTAGAAATAATTTAGTGTATCTAATGATTGACGCAATCGACGAACGGAGGACGTTGGCTTCAGGCGTTGGAGGTTTAACGTTCGCACCATAGACGGTTTGATAATAGCCACATTTCACTCTATGCACATATACTTGCTGCACGGACGGTATGTATGTGAAATTGGATTGCTTAGTCGTAACATAATGGCGCAAACGTATGACAACATTGGGACTATGTTACTTGCTATCTATACGTTCGCATGACGTACCTTGTGTACGATATATATGTGGGTGTGTGGGTGTGTGTTTTGATGTAGTCCATTTTAGACCTATATTGCATGCGGGGTATTAGCAAATTATGTGCTTGCAGGCTGCATACAGGGCTAAAGGCCCGCTAACGATTGATTATGGATCATTATTTCCCTCTAAAGCGTAGACGTTCGAGACGTGATGACCGACCAATGAAAAAGGCTCTCGAAAATACAAAAAACGATGAATAATGGGAATCCGAACCTTTGCCCTAAATTCGAGTGAAATTACATCGGCGAACGATAAGTTGGACTGGGATTGACATTTCGAAAAAAAGGAGTTTGGGGTTGAAAATCATCAACTCGTAGTGTTGTCTAAATGATTAAATTGATTATTTAATTACCATAAGTAAATTTTGCATTAATTAAAACTTGTAGAAGTTAATTAACACTTGTAGAAATGATCAATCATTGTTTTAGGCTATTCCTGGACCGTGCCAATTTGCTTTGAAACGGCAGAACGACGAAATAACCAAAAAGTAAGCTGTTCAATCTCTGGGAATAGGATTTTATTTTGAGAACTTGCATGAGAATGGCGATCTGTTTTATTCGTTTACGGGTCCTTTGCCTTCTCGTCCTATTCTGGTAAATCTGATATCTGGTTTAATTGACATTGAAACGCTGATGAATTAGTAAGGATGGATCTAAAGTTGAGATATCTGTAAGAAATAGCTCAATAAGTATCAAAAAATAAAAGAAGAATCAGTGACTTGAGGTGCTGGAAACTTTTACGGAAATTGGATAAACGGTAAATCATGCATTCGGGTCAACATACTCTCTTGCTTTCTTTCCATATCATCCTCTCTCTCTCTCTCTCTCTCTCTCTCTCCCTCTCCTTCACCCTCTCTCTCTCTCTCTCTTTTTCTCGTTGATTCGCATCCTCTTTGTTTGTTCGCTGGTATTTCTCTATTTATGTCCCTCATTCCGTTTTCATGCTTTCTCTTCTTTGGAATTAACTAATTCGCATCTGGCGGGGCAAGCACGCCGGGTCGGCGCCGTCACACCAAGCTGCTACTAAATCGTCGACTTTTTATCCCCCTGTCGAGGGTCGGGAGGGCACCTAGAAAACCCTCCTGTTATGTTCTATAGAATCTTCCTCAGGAAGAAAACCTACGATGAAGCAAGAAAAAAGAGAGCAAGATAGAGGAACACAGAGAAAGAGAGGAGAGAGAGAGAGAGAGAGAGAGAGCGAAAAAGAGATAGAAAAAGAGAGAAAGAAAGAACCAGAAAGAGATAGAAAATGGAGGAGGAAGAAAAAGAGAGAAAAAAAAGAAAATAGCTGGCAGGATGATCGTGCTAAAACCGTGTGAACCACTCCCCTATCACGATGTCTACGATGTTAAGCGCCTTAGATAGTTGCAACGCCAGCTACTTTCCACGGGATAATCCGGTAATTTGGAAATCGGGATAGAATGTAACACACCTTTGGGGCTCAGTCGAGCCAGTTAACTCCTCCTCCCTCCTACCTCACTCTTTCATCCTTTCGAGGACCTTGTCTTAAGAGTCACATATACATTTGAGATTCCCGAAATGTAGTTTCAGAACACGATTTTCCGTATGCAATGAATTCGAAAGCAATCCTTGGTTTTCGCCCATATAAGATTTTTGCATCGATGTCGAATATCAAAAGCCACATATGGCTTAAATTTCTGATTTGGATCAGTGATCGAGTCACTATGGACTATTTTTATTCACATATTGGGTGCATTGGAAAATACGGGAAAATACATACACAACTAATTCTTTGAATTATAGTTTTGATGATTGAATCAAATCTATGGACTATTTTATGAAAAATCATATTTCTGGCTCTACTTTACAAAACACTACTTTGTTTAAATCAATCTTCGAGTTTGAGCTGGTATCGCAAAAAGTTGTGAATTCGATTTTCCAATTGAGAGCAGAGGATTTTTATAATGATTCTGTACTCCATGGAATTCAATAATTTTTCAAAATAGTAAAGCGAATATTTACAGAGTAATTTTGCAAAATAATAACGGAGTACTCATTGTTATAGCACTCAAAATAATCGGTCAAATTTGTTACAAATGAATGACAAATTAAAAAAATCATTTTCATTTTTAATAGAGTATTGTTAGTCAATAAACCCATCGTAAAGTTAGTGGAGAGTAGGAAAAGATAACATCTGTGGCTTGTCTAAAAGCAGTATTCATGGTCGGTGCTTAAGAAATACTTGCGTGCTTTCCTAGTGGCAAATTGGTGTGGAGCGGGGACTATGAATACTGGTCTAAGGAACTTTTCACTGCCAAATAAAACATCAACTGAGCTGCGAAGAGTGTGAGGGAGATTACTGTTATCGCTTTTGTAAGTTTTCTCTTAAAAAACAGATATCAATGAAAACGAAAAACGAAAAATAGAATCACTTTCCTCTACTCTGTGTTAAAAGACAAAAATACTATGATTTTCATTATTTGCTCAAAAGATAATGAGAATAAAACTTCGACGGGATTATTAACTGCTCAAAGTTTCTCGCATTCGGTATCACGCTGACAATCCATCTGGTTACCGTCCGATCGTTTTTTAAGTTAACCATTATTCACAGGTATAATTGTTTTTTTATTTATTTCTTATGCTCGATAGATAAGTTGTTTCGAACGACTGCAATCGATGTCTGAGTTGAAATTAAGGGATGTGTAAAAACGGAGCTTTGCGTATTTTGTAAATTTTCTTTTGCCCGATATATTTTATCATGTAGTCAGGGAATAAATGCGTTCGATGATACCAACAGCTGTGCGGTGAATTGAAATGTTACAAATACGACTCACAAGGTATATTGTCGCGTGTGCAGCTACCATACGATAAAAAAGCAGCAGAAGTGACTCGCTGCATAATCTGCAATCCACAATCGTCAACGACCCCAGTAGAATGTCTCCGATTGTACCTTTACCGATAAATCAGTCTTCTGTTCAACCCTATAATGATAAAAACAACGTTAAATAAGACTCTCTCAGATATATATACCCAGATAACCATCAGCCAGTAAAGAAAACGTAGGATTGTGTTACCAGTTCCTACGCTATTAGGAACTGTCAAATGTCATGTCAATTCAGAGTCATAACAAAATGAATTATTTGTTGCTGGCCCTAGCCCTCAGCAAAAATGGAATAATATTACCGAGTAAAGACCTCGTTAAATTATAATTATAAAAAAAACATAATTTGGTTGTCAACAACGATCTAATCGTAGCAAGGCAGCTTTTATCGTTTTTTTTAACCGCTTTCTAATTTGTACGAATATTCATGTGGCAAACGTTGATATGACAATGAAAAAAACTATTCATCCATAAGCAATGTTCTATCTAAAGTCAAAAATTTTTTAACAAAATTGCAATACAGAGTTAGACGCTATAGTAACAGATTCACGATGATAATTCCTGTCATTTAGGAGCGTTAATTGAACATACGTGTAAACGACCTTAGAAGTTGATATTCCGAATCTACCTTTACGCCCATCTATGCAATATGTTTCAATTGATTCGCATTCATTAAATGAATGAATTTGCATTGTTCCCTTTTCAACGAACAAGTATGTTTTCCAAACGATAAAACGAAAAATATTATTTGATGAATTTATTTTTCAGTATATGGAAATAAATTTAAGCCGTCGAAGTTAACTTGTGTGGTATGCGTTTGGTTTGTTTACGTTCCACGCGCTCCCGTGAGAGTCCCGTGTGTTTACTACACTCGAGCGTGCTGCATAGTGGGGCAACGTTCACCGTGCCGGCGCGTTGCGAGGGCCGCAGCGGGGAAGCGCAACTGGTGGGGATGGCGCGGGACGGTCGGGGGAGCGAGAGAGCGTGGTAATGCTATCAGTACGAATCGGGCGCCGGCCGGCGACACGCGGAGAGTGCGGTCTGAGCGTCGGTCGGTGATTTAAACGGTACGCGCTTCATCGTTCCTCAACGCGGATAAATTTTACTGAACGAAATATCTTATCGTACAAGTAGAATTCTTCTCAATCGTCAGTGAATAAATATAACTATACAAGTCTAGGATCTTTTCTATGATTCAATTTTTTTTAATATAATAAAAACGAAACAACACTAATAAATAATTAATAATTTTATGACTAAATTAAAAAAAAGGAAATAATTTTTTTTTCATAAATTATGCCCATAAACAATGAGTAATAGTGATTACTTTTTTTTCCAAGCTGTCATTTTATACATTTTATTTATAAAGAAGTACGATTCAAAAAATAACCGCGTTGACAAACAATCGAATGATTTATTGATTCGTCCGTACATCGTAAATACTGTTCAATTCCGCGAACGAATGGATAGTCCGATACTAATGTCACAGACAGTCTAGTGACCCTTTGAACACAACTTTGAGATTCTGGCGAACGCTCGTGCGCCCGTGCGCTCGGCCGTACCCTGGCTGCGGAACGGAGTACTCAAGTTATCATGAGCGATTCGATCATCATTTCGTCGTCATGTGCTTCGGCGGTATTCATAAAAACGCGGGAGCAAGCTCTATTCGCTGTGTGCACACATCAAGTTCTCATCAACGTGAGAGTGTGTAGTCGTGTATATGCATACTGGGATATGTATGTACCGATTACACATTCTCACTTTGGTGAGAGAGTGTGATGTGCACACAGCTTATAAGCCCTCACGAACGGGTACTACCACGGTACGATACTTAGCGACGCATGACATAGCACGGAATTTTGCGACGGGGGTTTCTCTAGCTTCGTAGTGCTACAAGTAAGTTAGCACCTATGTTCGGCTGACCGTACGGTTCTTTTAAAATTCAACTTATGCTAAACATCTTTATGTTTAGTTATACGTTGGCTTATTCAAGAATTTTACCGATGCTATAATGTAGGAAGAGGCGAGGTCGCTCGTACGCTTGGCACTATCGTGAGCACGCTCGGGTCTCCATGAAGATGTGTTAGAGCTCTCGTTATACTGTCTGTCACTTAGCATTGGTCAATATTCATTCAATTTCGCATGAAACTAATTCTTTCCACTATGAAAAGAATTCCAGCCCGAACAAAAAACTATTCAATTCTGATTCATTTTTTTACCATTCAATTTCAAATTTTTCTTAACCGGGTAAAAGATTGTTTGTCAACGTAGGCATTCCTCTACATAATAAACTTGATAGAAATCACCAATTATGTTGAAACACTTTCGCCGATAACTAAAATCTCGGGTTTACAATTTTTTGGATATTTCGTTATGGATTCAAAATCGTTTTTGTTTTTAAACACCAATGTTGCGTGTGAAATTTTTCGAAATTAGAATTTTTAGTGCGGGTGTGATTCAAGTGTTATTTCGCGAAATAAGCGTGGAGAAATAACTAATATGTGGGATAAATTGCATCATTTGTACGGGATTGACATTGAAAAATTTATTAAACGATCTTTATTATGAAATTCAACTTCATTGAATGGAAGGAAACAAGTGCAACGTGTGTTATTAAGGGTCCTGTGCAATGAATCTCAACGGTGCCAAACCAGAAGGACTTCGCCACACGCGACGACTGGATAACGGGTTCCTGTAAGGTGAAGAAAACATCGAACAGTGTGGATAAACCAATCTTTCAATCGCATTACGTTTTCGGGTATAGACTGCGATTGGTCGGTAGCTCGGTCTATACTCACTGTGCATTCACATTCAACTCACTCAATTTCAATACATTCACTCAAATTTCAATGAAATCAATTTTTCTCACCATGACAAAATGTTCAGCTCAAACAAAATAGTGTTCGTTTTGAATTGTTTTTCAATTCGATTAAATTTTTTTTTCACCCGGCGAAAGTTTGTTTGACAATGCAGGCCTTTCTCCAGATTATAAACTTCTCTTAATAGAACTAATTAAAATCGTAGATCTCCATTTTTTTTTTAATTTCGTTTTGGATTCAAAATTACATTTGGGATTAAGCACAAATGATAGGTGTGAAAATTTTCGAAATCAAAGTTTATAGTGCGCGGATTGTGACAAAGTGTTAATTAGCCAAACGAGCGTAAACAAGTGACTAATGAGGGAGAATCATGAAATCATTTGTGCGGGATTAACATTGATAAATATTAAACAATCGTTATCGGGGAATACAACTTCATTGAATGGAAGGAAACGAGTGAAATGTGATCGAGCGAGGGTCTCTCGCAATGGCTCTCAACTATATGCAGTACTCCAGGGACTTTGGCACACGTGACAGCTGGATGACGAGGCCGTGAAAGGTGGAACAAGACATCGAACGGTGAGTGAATCAATCATTTCAATAGCATGAAATAGGCAGTATAAAAATTTATCTCTCGTACTACCAAGGTTGACAATTTTTTAATGAAATTCTTCATAAAATATTTGATTACATATGATCAGTGTATTCCCTGCTGATCACCTTTAAAATCCGCCACAAAGTTAGACCCAAAAATTTCGATTTTCATACTAGCAAAGTTTACTAGGGATCTTTTCGACGTGAAATCATTCGTCAGTGAAGTATACATAAATCGTTTTTCCGGATAAAATTAACGTTGACCCCGAAGGAATTTGTAGAAAAAAAACTCAACTTATTTTCTTGCGCGTAGCTAAGTCGGGGGCTAATTTGAGAAATTCATTTTTTGAAAAACGGTTCACTACCAAAAAGTCTCATTGCTCTACCACAAACTACTGTAAAATCACCAAACATTTGTATTTTGAAAAAATCGATTTATTTGACACGAGGGAGCTAACTAGCGGGTGGTCGAAACTCCGGATCGAACACTGCGCCGTCGATATTGTAGAGAGTACGCACACACCGAGTAGCTTCTATACCAGTACACACTGTACAAAATGCTTACATCGAACTGGTACTGTACGACCGTTCCGATTTTTCAAGCTAACCGGACTAAGACCGTTCCGTAATGTCAACTTCCACTTTATCGATACTCATTGCAGCGTCGATGCATCGCGAGGGTTACGTAAAAAGAAAGTGAGATGGAAAGCGTAAGAGAAAAAGAGACGGAAAGAGAGACAGCATGAGAAAAGAGCGGAATAGTGAATTACAAGCGTCGGAATGGAGAAGTTGACATATAGGAAAGGCCGGAGTTGAAATAATAGAACTTGAGAAATGAGAGCGTTGAGAGAGAAATGAGAGCGTCTATAGGGTATAAGCGGTGTCTTTTCGACCTGCAGTCGTCACTTGCTCGGAAATAAAGTAAAGTAGATTGAGCGTAGACTTGGCTTTTGCGAACAAGGAGGTTTGTCGTGCGGAGTGGTGGGGAGAATGTTGTGTGGAGGTGGTCGAAAGGACCGACAGGTGCCACCCTCTACAGTCGCATTCGGTTAATGAAGGTACGCGGGTTCTCTCATCAAGGAGAAAACGTTGAATCAGCTGTGTGTGGTCGTTAAAAGGTATTTCGCTTGGTAGCGACACGACGAGTGTGCTCGCTGTGTATGTGCGCGAAGAAGAACGAGAAACGTCGGACGTTGATGACGATAGCGCGAGAGGCACACAACTCGGTTCCTTCAAAAAGCCTCTTGTGTCTCTCCTGCGTGTGTGTGCGTGTGTGTGACGAGTGTTGTGTGTATATAATAAAATATATACGTGTATGAGTGCGTATTCCTCGAAAAGATTATAAACGTTTATTATCATGTTTCGCGAGTGAAATTCGTCTAGTACTGGTTGGTGCTTCGATACAGAAAAAAGCCTTTCTCTCGCTGTCTTTTTTTCGCTCATACTCATTCTAACGCAGTGTCGAAGGTGTACACTCACCGCGGGGTGCTGTGTGTTTCGCGTCGAAACATCTTCACTGACAGGTGAACAAAAAAATCGCGAGAAAAGCGAGAAAAATTAAACGAACAAAACAACAACAAAAAACAGTCGCGAAAAACGAATCGAGAGAAAGAGAGAGAGGGTGAGAGAGAGAGAAAAAGAAAAAAGAGAGGGAGAGAGAGAAAGAGTGAGTGAAAAGAGACGTAAGAACGAGAGAGATAAAAAAAAAACGAAATCAAATACAAAAAAAACAGACGGAAAAACCCTTTATATCCCCGAAACGCGCAAGCGAGGCATGACGGGAACAGGTGACAATAGAACCTCGCCATGTTAGATTTCACGAGATCGCCGTACGTGCGTTAGCCGCGGAGTTTTTTTTTCTCCATTATTATTATTGTTATTATTATTGTTGTTGTTGTTGTTATTATTATTTATTACTTTCCTTTCGTTTTATTTTCTTTTTTCCTCGTTGTTTAATTGGTTTTTGTAATCGGGTAAAGAGAGAAGAGGGCGCGCGACTTTCACGGGGCAGTGATCTACACGAAAATCATCCAAGCTGGATAGGTTACCCGAGTATCTCCGCGATACCGTGGACTGGTTTATGGGGTAAGTTTCCTTGTTTATTTTTGTGGAAAGAAAAAAGAAAACAACAAAGATACACGATAGAAAAGAACTCCGAAGAGTAAATCAAATCCATGACGACGAACCCCGAATTGCCTCTCTTGTTCGTTCATATTTTCGTTTTTGAAAGAGAGACTTTTTCGCTTTTAAACGTTACATTGTGAACCCGCGTGTTTATTATGCATTCTCGTATTGCCTGACTCCCGCTCATTTGTTTTTCTCGAACTACACGTTATCTTCTATGGATATTTATATTATACAGTCACTTGGAAACAGATATATAGTTTTATGGAGTTTGCATCGTTGAATTACAATAGAATTACGGGTTTCATAGAACCCAATATTTATTTGCGGGGCTACGACCATTCGACATTCTTTTCTTGACACCTCGAAACGAAATTTGCATGAAAAAACGTTTTTTGTTGCGTTCTAACCATGCAAACTTCAATACATTCGTTTTATTTCTTTTCGATATATTTACGTTTTCGTAGTATCGACGAATATTCTGTTTAAAATTCAGCAGTCGAAAGGCAGCTAATTTGGGATGACACTTTGCGGGTTATTTTGCTTCCCGAATTAGATACTTTGCCTCGATTATTTTATTCTCTCGATTACTTATTTAGGATGGAAAATGTAGGGATTTTTTTTATTCCATTTACTTCCATTGTTCGTCCACAATTTCTATAATAAATTAGGTATTTTTATTGTTTTTATACAAAGCTCTGTTTGCAGAACAGTTTCGATCTGGTAACGATTAGAAATATCGTTCATTCGAATACTGTTGAAAAGTGGAACGTTTTAGCAATGAATTGTCATCGTAGCAACAAAAAATTTATGTTGATTTTAGTGGCTCTTTATTCTTCGAGACGCGTGTCGATTTTTAACATTTCTAATAGAATTGTAGGGGTCTGAGAGACCCACAAACTAGTACTTAACTCACGATTGATATTCTCGAGAGAAATTCAATAAGTTTCGCCACAGAAACTATTTGCAAAGTGTTATTACTACACCGGACATTTATTTGAAACAAAAATTCACGAAATAAATGTCTTTTTCGTAATATAAATCGAAAAAAAAAGGAAACTTCATTAAAGGTTCGCGTCAGTGATATGCAACGAAATTCTTTCCTTTTTTTCAACAAAAAACCACGATTTTAGGTTGAATATTTATATTGAATTTCGGCGTAGCATTTTTTTTACAAAACTTCAAAAATAAGAAGTTCGAGATTTTGTGTCCTTGCAGTGGCACTTCCTCTTAATAACACGTTCAAAAACATCTATTTTTTTTCGCATATACACGACGATTCGTATCGTATTTTGTACGACGTCGAAAAACGTACAATTGAAGCAGAGTTTCTCGTTCGAGCTCCTCTCCAACGAGAGCTTAAGAATAAACGAGATAATGTTTATTTATCAAAGTTGAACAAAGGCCCGAGAAATAAGTCTGTATCGTGCTCCTCATCCTTGTATTTGGTATCAACATTCGCCGATGCTCTCACATCTCAGTGGGCCGCTGCCTATACAGAGCAAAAAAAAAAAGAAGAAGAGAGGAAAAGAACCGACTTCCAACGTTTTTCTGAGAGAAAGTTCCGCAGAGAGGCAGCGGTCGAGATTTATCCGCTTCGTCCTTTTCACAATGTTTCTCGCATCTATCGTTCTCTGTCGTTGGATAATCGTCATGGCTCGAAACGTAACGATGATTTCTCGGTTCCTTCATTTTACTGAGAATTCGTAGAAGCATTTTTCCTCTTTTCCACTTCGAAATCAAAAATGAGCGTGGCGAGGAAGAGAAAAAATTAGAGACGGAACATTTGCCTCGTCATTCGGAACGTAGATGATCACGTGACACAAAAACTATTAACGTAAACATATTTTTTTCCCATTTTTCCTTCCGTATCTCACAATTGCGAAAAAATTGTGAATGCCCGTTGACTTTAACTGAGATTATTTCCTTATCAAAGCCACGTTAACAAATTGTTATCATAATTTTATTCTTTATCGAAACTCTTAGCGTTATCGAAAGTAATTTAACATCTGTCACGCTTTTAACTTTTGTTCTTAATCTCGAAAAGCAGCTCGTGCATATTCATCAAAACAAATAAGTCAAACAGCCGCATATATTTTTTCCTCGTGTTTATGCATAATTATTTGATCTCTACAACGTTCCAACGTATATTGACACGTTTATGTTTACATTTTTCGATTTCTTCGTCACTGACTCGATCGACGCTGCGTGTTTACACATAGAGCTTCTTACGTAAACCTTCTCGACTATTTCTCTAGTTAGAGTTTGTGATCGCTTGGACAATGTTATCAGCATATGTGTAAAAACGTCAATATAAATACATTAATAAATGAGATTGAAAGTTTACGTTGAAAAGTGTGTGAAAAATAGGGTCAATTTTACAATTATTTCTTTCATGCATAAAAATGTATCTATTCCAATACAACTTTTTGATTATTTAAAAAAACATAGACGCAACAACATTCAACCTCCAATTAGGCGAATCACCTGTCGAAATAATCTTGAAAATTGATAAGTTTTTTCTATTTATTAAACTATTACCTTTTGTATTGAAATTGCACGAGTGTACGAACTCGATTGTACGAGGAATAATGATTTTTTTAGAAGGAAAAATGTCCTGATTCCCGCGGTCGTATTTCTTCGTTCCTCATTGTTCAACTCGGCTATCGATCGACCAAGTATTACGAGACCTCGCGAGCTCGTAGATGGGTTAGTGCGATCAAAAAATCCATGCCCCATATAATATAAAATTGAAATAAAGTACGTTGCAGCATACGCTCCATTTGTATTATCGAATGAAAAATGAAAAGTAACACCAATTAGAGAATTATCGTTGGTTATTTCGAAGTTTTGCCTCGAATTCTAAAATTTATTAATACACTTGGCCCAGAGGATCATTTGAATTTGTTTTTTTTTCGTGAACAGTCAAAATTATTCTCCACTGAATCAATTTAGAGAAATAAAGTTTAGATGTGGGGTTTGAAAAATATTTTCTACCAGCATCCAATTGACACTGCATAATTTTCGTTCATTTTTGAACAAATTGTCGAAAGTGTACATTTTCCACACCATCCGTTCAATTCTAATTTAAAAAAAGTTATGGTCTGCCTAGAAAAAGAGACTGAAATGGGCTGAAACTTTTAGAAACTACTTCGAACGAACGGAGTGAAAAATTTAGCATTCGACAATGTAATTTCATAAATCGAAGTCCAATATATTTTCTAAATATTCTTGAATGTTCATTCGACGAAAAAATCGTTTCGATATCCAATAATTAGCAAAACTCACATTTTCGAAACTCTGTAAACGAGAAAGTTTTTCATCAGTTTGATAAAAAGGTTGAATCATATTTCCTATAAGAAATCATGCGATAAAATAAGTTGAAAAACTTTGCAGAATGAATATTATTTACATTCGTTATAAAAAGAAAAATCCGTTTCCTCGGTTGGAAAAACGAGCGCTTGGCATAAAAGTGTTGAAATATAACGAGGAGATAATCGGATCGTCGGTGGGTCATTTAGCGGAGTTTGTCGTTAACTTGCCGGCTTATTTTCGGACATAATCATGAGAAAACTGCTTGGAATGCTGTTATACACACATTTATATATATATTTATAAAGAAATATCGAACGTGGATGTACACGAAGACGGTGTTAGCGAGTCGAAAATCGTTGCTGTCTATTTTTGGTCTGAGAAGAGTCAGGCACATCATATAGTGCACAGGGAAGAGACTCGCATGTGTCCAAAAACGTCCGCACCGATCGCTACGGTCGTCGTTCTCGTCGTCGTCGTCTCCGTCGTCGACCACGACGTTTTGACAAAGATTGCGGAAGTAGCTACGTTGATGATGATGATGAGGCTGCGAGTAGATCTGTACGACGATAAATTATTCCACCATTCTTGCACGTCGGTAAAAGACGACTTTGTGCACTCGTATGTAAAAGAAAAAAAAATCAGATAAAAGAAAAAAAAGGAAGCAGTGGCTCGATGTGTGACGATTCGTGAACGCACCCTTGAGCGTAGACTGTTCACGAATTGTTTTCATCCGCTGTGAGTAAATATTATAAATGAATTGTACAAGCAACGAGCAAAAATCGTAATTCCGGGAGTAATATTTCGTCGAAAACCGAGCAATTTTCGAAATGATCGATGTGCTGTTTTTCTCACATATTTTTCGAGAATCAATCGAATGAAACGTGAATAAAAATCTTCAACGTTCATTTTCTTGGACGAATTTTGTCATCGGTCGGATAATTCCTTGATTTTTATTCTTTCGTCTCGTTGCTAATATTCTCTCACGCTACTTGATTTTTTATCTCGTGTTGCGTGCAATACGAAAGAGAAGAAAAAATAAATAGCACGGATCCCGGAGATTCTCCCGGAGAATCCCGGAGACTTTTGATCATCCCTGCGAAGGTACAGCGGGGTCTCTCTTGTGGCTCGATGGGCGGGATGAGGGAGCACTGGAGTGGCGGCTCTTTGTCTCGTCAGCTCGAGAGGGATACGAAAAAGGGAGTACTGGCATACAAGGGTACAAGGTCTTTGGAGGGCCAATGAAGTAGACCAGTGAGAAGATTGTATAAAAGAATTCTCGACTGCTGCTTATACGACGTCGTGGTAACCCTGTAAGCGTGCTATAGTCGACGAAAAAAGGTGATACAAAGGAGGGGAAAAAAAAAACATGCGAAAAAAAACGAGAATAGGCAACATCGAAAGGGTAGAGTCGTGACGCACTGCCCCGAAGCGAGGTCACCAGTGCATATTCGAAATCTTTACTCGATGATATCTGTGTCGCACGTTTATACACCCAGATATTAAATCTTTTCAAATCTTCTATCATATTTGCTCGATTTTTTCGCAATTGTTCAGCAACATTTTCATTTTGATTCAACTAAAAAGTTTTATTCGAAACTAATGAATAATTCTATTGAATATTCGCGATGAAGCCTCTCGCTCCGACCACAACGCGGCGTAGAACCTCCAGACATTTCTCACATACGAACTTTGCTCTGGATCTGCAGACATTGTAGGAACCAACGTAAATTTATTATTCTGATTGACTTGTGACAAAATTTCTACAAGCAAACGCTTATACAAGCAAACTGTATAAAAAATATAGATAAATATTATTTCAACTTTAAATTCAAGCACTTCGAGTTTGTAGAAATTTGTATTACCATTGAAAATAAGAAAAGTAGGTTTTCTATTGATGATCACGAAAACAAAAATGTTCGAATCGAAGAAAATCATTTCTTTTTTTTTAAGTTACGTAAATTCTAATAGACTGTGAGACGACGTTTTTCTTGGTGTGTACTTCGCCCATGGAACGTCCTTCAGTAGAGATCAGTTGAATAATGCGTTGCTTTTGCGTCTTGAAAAAAGCAAATCCTACTCGAAGCTTCCAACAAAATAAAAAGGAAAACAACAGTTTGATAGTTTTAATAGTCCAGATCTTCTGCTTTAGTTTCCAAAAATTATTGTTCTTCCAGTATTCACACATCTCAAAAGGACTGAATTAAAGAGACCGATATAAAAACATGATTTTTCATCTCGTAAGTTCGATTCTTTTTTTTTCATCAGAGACTTTTCGCAGACCTTTCGCAGGGGATTTGTATTTTCTTCTTTTCTATAGTGGTTTGATGTATCGATTGGAAAAAAAAATCGTCAAAATTGGTGAATTATGTTCGGGGATATCCGCGGAAGAAAACTCTTAGTCATCGCGACCCAGTTTCAAAATCTTTTGAACGTTCAAGGGTAAAACCTCCATAAGGGTTTGACCTCTAGCGATAAAATAGAGAGTTTCTGATAAAAGTCGATAAAATTTAGAGGTACACTAGCCCGAATTCGAACAGACGAAATCCGTCGAATCTATCTCACTTCTTCGCGATTAACCTAAAAAAATACTTCCCAAAAAATGGAAATCATTCGAATCAGATATATAGTGTTTCGGGGACTAGCTCGTCTGAGCTTTATTTCGAGAGAAACTTTACTTTTTACGAACGCTGAAAAAAAAAACGAATGTGCCTGTCAAGAGTCTCGAAGATGACAGATGAATTGTTGATTAGTAGAAATGATCGTAAATGCAAAATGTTTTGATGCTATTCATAAAAATTTTATGATCGCAATTCATATTGAAGTAACAGAAAAACTATACAGTAATAATCGATTGTCCCTCGAAGTATTCAGCGAAAACCTGTACATTTTTGAAGAGATAGAAATACGCCGTTTTCCACTAAATACTTCACGACTGTCATAAATTTTTGTAGAATTGACAAAAAAAATCGTTAAAAAAAATTGGTAATTCGAGGATTTAGGAAGCTGGGCCGTGGATGGACACTCCAGGCCAGATGAGAGGGAGATTCATTCTCTTTGCACTCGTTTGAAATGAGTCACAGGCTCCTGGCTTTTGCTTTAGTCTTTCTCGTTGCACTACGCGGCGGTGAATCACGTTCTATCTAATCTCTTGCTCTTCTATCTCCCTTTCTTCGTCTCTCTTTTGTTGTTACGCTCATGACGCTCCAATTCTACTCCGGTCGCGTTGATACCCATTTCAAGCAACTTCTTTTTCTTTTGTTTTTTTAAAGCTTCGTCGATACCAGCATTTTATCGAACTCGAAATTAGACACTGGACCGATCGAGATTTTTTGTTAGTTTTGTTTTTCTCTTTTTTTTTCGTTGACACAAGACAATGTAGACACTGTGTAAAGTCCTTAATTGGCTCCGTAATCGATCTCGATTTTACCCCAGCGAACTGACGAGGATCTGTTTCGATGTGAAAATTACCGGAAACGCCAAACCAAGGCAAGTGTGAGATAAACACAGGTGTTACTGAGTTGTTTCTCCTATACGTGTGGCTCATCTATTTTTAATGCCAGACTTTTTACGGGCGTTAAGGTGCGGTTGAAATGCAAAGAAAAATTGAGGTGCTTTTTTTTCTCTTCTTTTTACTCGAACGAAACCTTGATTGTTCGAAGTTATATTAGCGTTAAACAGTGCAAAGTTAACTTTAACGTTACAAACTTAACAAAAAGTTTAATTCAGTCAACAACATGTTCCATCGAATATTCGAACGATTCGATATTGCTTTGCATTGGGATTTTTATCATTTCTTTCATCGCGATTATCATTGTTATGATTTTTTAAACTTTTCTATTTGTTCGTTCATGATAATCTCATGAAGAAATGGGCAGATAATTACTATCATTTCAATCTTCTTTCATTATTTCTGCCCAAATCCTTACGAGCCCACCCAATCGATTGAACTCTATTTCACTTTTTCTGTTCCTGTGGAACGCCTTCGAGTGTTATCCACAGCCACTTTTTTTTCCTAATGCACAGTATCGCATTCGCTCGCGAGCCAAAGGAAACTTTGATAAACTCGAAAAAAAATGTCTCCCGTTCGGGGATAGACTCGCGAGCTGGTTCGTGGCTAAGCTGTCACCCAACCAAGTATTGACCTTGCTCAAGGCTGCTTAACTTTAAAGATCGTTGAAGTCTCACCTTAGTCAGTAGAAATCATTTTGAGTATACAATACAATCAGTTCAAATAACTCTGTTGGAAAAAAAAAATTATAATAAACAGACACCCAAAAAACAAGGTATTTTGAAAAAAATATAAAACACCAATAATTCGTGGATTTGAAGGGAATCGCATGAACTGAATGTCCTCATGCAACTGAACGGAAGCATTGAACCAAATTGGTTGACTCTTCGGCCATTCAAAAGGATTTTATTTCTTATCAGAATGTGCTAACGGGTTGGTGAACTTTTCGCATCGGAAAACACAGGCAGGATTCGCACATAGAGACATGCAAATGCTTGTATAGGAACAGGAGATAGCGTCGATGTTTTCTCGTAAAGCTATTTTTGAGTTTCCAGGGCGTCTCGAATTTAGCGAACGGGAAAATTGGAGTCCCTCGTTAAATGGATCGCGGATATGTCGATATATTCGTATTCCATCGCATCCCACATTGATTACTGTCCTCAAATTCTACGACATGAGGTAAAGCCCCTGGCATATCATCGCGACACAACGGAATACACATTGGCTACGTTGTCAGACATTTTATTTCAAGACCCTTTTTATCGCCAGGTGCTCTAGCCATATTTTTTATCGTTCAGTTTTTCTGTTTTTTTTTTTTTTCATCTCTTTTTTTTATCTCTCTCGTTTGTTCGTTCGCTCGTCGCGAATTTATCTCACGTTTTACGAGCAGTTAACAATGCATCCGTCAACTTACGCTATACTGTCATCTTTTCTGACAATTTTACCCTACAATGATAGTATCTCTTTTCCTGAATGTTTCCTATACACACGTTCACACGTCTGTAAAAACACCTCGAGAATATGCTTTTTTACGAGTCTTATTTCTTACCGTTTTATTGTGACATTTTATTCATTTTTTCAATGAAAAACATTTTATTTTATTGAAACCGGCTTTAGAGATCGAACTTGATTAAATTAAAATGTTTTTTCGTAATTCTTTCAATGGTTAAATAAAATATTTTCCTGGCTATCTTGATTCGTGTCGAATATTCACATTTTTCAGTTTAAGTTTTCACGTTTATATAAAATATGACAACTAACATTATCAGATATTTTCGCGAGTGTTATCAAAGTTTTGATAAATTGAACGAATATTTAACTTTTGAACTCGAGCCTGACGTGACCATTACCTTCAAATAAGCATAATCTCAAAAAACACTCAGACTCGAAAAGAAAAATACTCCTGATACATAAAAGGCATTGGGACTCGGAAATTTTAAGTTAACAACAAAATTGGTATTGGAGCAGTAATGAAAAGTATGAAATTACACGAGCCCACGTGTCTTAATTAAACGCACGATTTGCGGTACTAACACCGCTCTTGCAATTGTTTTAATCTCCCCGTGTTTGCTATGTTCTTTGGTCGGATAATATGCATCCGGCCATGATGTTCCCCTAAGTCCATAGAACAACGAGTACAACACGTAGAATACACAATCAAAGTACCTCGACCAAATACATAGTATATACGCTGGAGGAGTACGCTTTATCGAAACGTTAACGCGTCAACCAAGTATTATACATACACAGCAATGTGGTTGGTTGACGTTGGTATAGCATCAGACTTTGTTACATAACCCTCTTCCACGAGCGTAGCGAACATTGAGCGACTTCGTTCGAGCGAGTTTTTTTTTTTCTTTTTTTTTCTTCTAAATTTATTATCCGCTTTCTCGATCCTCGGGCAAGGTAAAAAAAGAAAGTAAGAAAAATCAGAATTTTTCATTCCGTAAGACGACGATGGGTTTGAGAAAAATAATGTCGAGACATGACTTAGTGATTCTTTGGACTCTTCACTTTGTCACGTGTTTCGTATTTTAATTAATGAGATCAAAATATGACTGAATTGAATCAATCTCAACAGAATCATTTGGAAATTAGTGGTACTCGCGCGGTTTCGCAATGAAATAAAGTAGTTCGAAGATGAAATATTTCACGCGTGTTATTCTCATTGACTTTTAAATTCATCCAAAAGTTTCGAAGTGAATTTCGTGGGTGTCCTCGTTTCTGAAAACAACATATTTTCCGGGACGAATGTGAACTCTGATTTCGTGCACTCCCAAACGTCAACGATGCTACTCCATCATTCTATTTATAATTTACAAAAAAATAGAGAGAGAGAGAGAGAGAGAGAGAGAGAGAGAGAGAGAGAGAGAGAGAAATATAAAAGGAAATAACAAAACAAAATACAAAAACAGGGCAGCACCTGATTTACATTGTTACGCGAGACTCCCTAATGCGTTTCGACACGCGAGTCACCGTTTAGGGCAGCACACAGCTGAGCCGATTCA
Organism: Campoletis sonorensis; assembly: GCA_013761285.1. Lineage (NCBI taxonomy): Eukaryota > Metazoa > Arthropoda > Insecta > Hymenoptera > Ichneumonidae > Campoletis > Campoletis sonorensis. Next base: position 1,449,893 of record JACEOJ010000208.1, on the reverse strand, counting down.
TTTTATAATACTGTATACGAACGTGAAAGACATTAAAGATTCTCGAGAATCGTGTCGGTGTTTTGATGTAGGTCGGAATGAAATAAGAAAAATAATTTGCTAAAGTACAGCCGCTAGTGTTTTGTATACACGGATAAAAATGTCCTTTCGTGTCCTTTCAAGACAGAAATTCCTACGTGTGGAGTAGGGAAATATCGTGGCAAGATATAATTTTTGCTGTTGGCATGGGTGGCGGGAGGGAGGAAATAACGATGACATTTGAGAATACCGCGGTGGGTCGATTTTTGTCCGACTAATAGCAGCAGGCTTTATCATTGTTTTCATTTTGATAGGAAAGTGTCACGAGGGGTGAGAAACGAAAAGACAAAGGATGAATAAACAAGAGACTATATGAGTTTTGCACTTTCCCACTTTCTACCAACTAAAAAGACTAGTGTTGTCCGACTAGGAATAGTTATTGGCACATTTCTGTTTCTTCTATTCTCAGGTGTTGAGTATGCCAATGACTGAAAGAGCCACCTTTCGGGTGCGAGCCCAACAATTGTCTCTTCAACCCCATACATATCGTCTTTTTTCTAATGCTTACACGAGCACTAGTTCTCCAATATTTGACTGACATTTATCTTGGCCTTCCACGATGAAGTTCTCATTTCCACATTGTAATATTTTTCATTAAAAATCCTCATTGTATTCCTCATTATACTTTTTGTTCGCTCTCTCCACGAAATGATTGCCACACAATGTCTCGTATGCCTTTTCGCGCAGTGTATTGTTGATTAAGCACCTTTTTTTAGGTACTTTGCAAGAAAATGCAAAAGTGAAGTTGTCTGTATTGGAGATTGATTCAATTTTTTCATTTCCCTTGATTATATTTCGTGAAAACTGCAGGTAATTGTTTCTCGAGTCTCGTATCTTCAAAAGAAAGAACATATTATTTTTACAAAACGTGCGGAAAAAAAAATGTGACTGCAGAGTTTAAAACTTTGGGCTACGCTGGTGATGAAAATATCTCGTAGGGATTCGGAACAGCAGGTGCAAAATTCTTGAATGAGTCGTCGGATCATATACCTTGGAAATATCTTTCGTGTTTTGTGATTCAGGTATAGCCCAGCTACGTTGAGTCATGCGGTTTTCGCGCATCGATGAACATTACTGAAATAGAATCAGCCTTCGTGTTTCCTCGCTAAGATCAATTCCCCAACAGTAGCCAAAGACTCTTAATACTTATCGCATTTGTTAACTAACTTGCCACTCTGTGTTCGTTACGATGCGGTCGTCTATTCTCTGCATCTTGACAGATTTCCTTGCAAGTACACCTGCCCAAACGATCAGTAACCATCACCTTTTCAACCTTATGTTTGAACGGCATTCGAATGGTCACGAAATATTGCTGATTTATCGTCGATACACGCACATTTCATAGTTGAAGCCGTGTTGCCGTTTTCAGCAACGATTTTCTAGATAAAATAATTTAACCTTGAAAGTTTTCGAACTTTCGAATTTTATTTATTTTACACACGTGTTTATTGATTGTTTTAAAACTCGTACAAATATTGGAAAAAGTTACAAATTTAATTGTATGTTTCTGTATGATTTAGTTGCAATGTGTGTAAATCGAATTTCATGGTAGCTCAAACGTACTTCAGCTCTTTGCCTCCGAAATCTCGAAGGTATCTATATTTGCAAATAAAATGATGTAGAATATGCAAGTGAAGCAATTTTCTTCGTGTTGAACGATTTTTTTTTTTTCAAATTTCAAATGCAATTCATAAATTATATATTCCCTTTGGTATTCAGTTTGCCTTAGTTTGATATTGAGATTTCTGATTCATCGTACAAGCAATTCATAAATTAAACTATATACTCGTATCACGAAATGCCGTTTCAAAGTACGGCCGGGGGTTGGGGGGGGGGGGGGGGGGGGGGGGGGGGAGATTTTAGAGCTCCGTGGTATTCGTCGATCTCGTGCGAGTTGACTGTACGATATATGCCATGGCTTTCTGGTATGGGATCGGTAATTGGCACTGGCAATTACCAGTGCACCGGTTCTCCGGGACTATAACCAATAATCCCAATCCACAGAGGGCCTACATGCAGGATATTTGCGTTATAGTTCGATGCTTCAGGGTTTGACTTTACTCTCGGTGTTTTCAGTCCGTTCTGCTGTAGGTTTGGGTTCCATCACCAATCTCATTTCTCTGTCCATCCTCGTATTTCCACATCCACATGTCGCACCGTTATTATATCTTCCTCATCTCCCGAATCCATTAATCCATGTATTCGTACTGATCTGCACTAATTGCATCTCTAAGATTGAACAATCTCTCTTGGAATAATCGAGGTCTGGATAAAAATATTGATAATCATATGATCATGTACTTAGACTATTTTATGTTATTCCCCCCCCCCCCCTCCCTTGCCCCCTTGAATATTATATGGTCGTTATAGGCAAAGAGTTTATGGGATTTGACAATAAAGAAATCAGATTTTCTTTCACTTTGATTCTCACACTGAAAATACAGATAATTTTATTTTCTATGTAGCAACAACTGGCAAAAAAAAACATACGAACGACCACACACACAAATCAATAGTTGCACGCCGGTATTTTCTATATACGGTTATCATTTATCGGTAGTGTGCGACAAATAGCAGCAGCGCTCGAATTATATTATCGTAATTTTGAGCCTGTTACAATATAAATATAAAATTATGTTATCCAAAGCGATTAGTACGCGATTGGTGAGTGGCATCGGTGACTTAGAGAACTGAGCAGCCTCCGGCGAGGTCTTGTTTGGGTGACCGCTTATACTAATTCGCTAATCACTTCTATTGAGTAGGATGAATGAGAAACATAATTTTGGAAAAATGCGTTGAAAGTTGAAAGGCTAATTCATCATCATTAACTGAATATTTACGTTCATGTTCCTGGTTGCATTCAACGTTGCAATTTTCAAAATTTCAATTCTTGAAAAAATAAAATGAAAAAAGTGAAAATTCTTCGTATTGCTTGAACGCCTCTCACAAATTAGCATACATTTTTGAAATATTATATCTCTAAATATACTTTTAGTTTTTCAATATTTACATTTCACGTATATTTTGTGTCAAATTTTTGAATAACTTCCGATAAAACAGGGAAAATGTTGAATATTTGGTACATTTGCGAACTAAACAAATATAATCTGGAATGTGAACTTTTTTTTATCTCAGGAAGTAGAGATTTATTTTCGACTCGTTCGGTTCTTTTTTGTTTAAGCCATAAATTTCCATGGCTTATAGTCCACTCGAGTCTCGTCTTACAAAAGGTTCAAATAGATAGTTGATCGTCTTAGGTACTTAATTTGAACTGCATAAAAATAGCTGCTCCATTTAAAACGCTGAAAATAAGGGGAGAAAAGTCACACACGTGTGGACAATTGGTTACTAAAACACAGCACCTTGCCACTTTTATATTCCGTGTGGTACATGTGCGGTTGTAAGGTCTTTTCCTCTGTAATCTACTTGTATCCCTCTTCGCCCCTGAGCCTTGGACAGGCATTGTTTAAATTTACGTCCCAGGTTTACACATTGATGTACGTACACACCAGTTTATGTACCTTTAGTTTCGTACATATGAGTCTAATTCGAATACGTGTGTATATGCGCCTCTACCACAATGATTCTGTAGTGAATGCAATGTAACGACGAAATATACATTTACTCGGTCGTATATGCGCTCGCTTATTCGTGTGGGTGGGTGGGTGTGTGTGTGTGTATATGGCCGGGAGATAATTTCCGTCACGACGACGCAGAGAATCCGTCGTGTAACCATAACGTGACGTTGACAATTAACCCTCATGTTTGTTGATGTCCTAAATATAAATGTACCGAAACTCTCAAACTTGGTATTGAACATTGAACTTTTTTTTTAGTGTTACCATTAAATTAACTATAATGTTGAATGAAACGTCGCTACATTAGACGATGGATAAGTGTACGAATATTAAGGAAAAAAAACGATGGATTTATAAATAAAACAACACGTTGTTATCTAAGAGCATAACATATGCTGTTTCATTTATGAAGATGTGTAGTTTTTTTTTTCCCTCAAATTGGCAGTTTTACATCACACAATGTGAAGTTCGCTCAGGTATGAAACTTGTTCGGTTTCTTTGGAAGATATCACGTACATAGTGTTCTTTATAATTGCATTAACAATATGTATGTATGTATATACAACATACAGCCTCGGCCAAAAGTATCAGACACTCTGTGAGTTTTCTGTTCGGACTATGAATCAAATATGTCGGTTTAAATGAATCGAAAAATAAATTTTGTTAACGGGAAGTTGAAAAAGGCACACCCCACTTTATGTTGCTTTTGTTTTGTTTTATTAGTGGGATTTTTTTTTGCACCCGTTACATAGAATTCAAAATGGTTATCTTTTGCGATCTTCTCATTGTGCTGATCGCGTGCTGGGCTTTTCTAAGATCGTAAAACTTAGTATTTGGTAGAACGATTCTTAAAAAGAACATCTTTAACTTTAATGACGATTTAAACAACAAAAAATTGATTTTTCCGCCTCAAGTATTTAGGTTTGTCTGAAAAAAACAAGGGTTTTGATCTGGTTTTGCCGAGTAAAAAGTTGTGGCTTTTTTTTGAAGATTTTTTATTTTGAAAATCTAACATTGTCGATCGAACCAGAGGAATCGCCCAAATGGAACAAAAAAAAAGTGAAATACAGCTGAATTCGCATATTTTGGAACCTGCCTTTCCACCAAATTGGTTAACGATTTTTTTAAACAGTGATGTCTGATTTTTCGTATTGATATAGAAAACTCACAGATTGCTTAATATACTTTTGGCCAAGGCTGTATATGGGTTCACGTTATATAGAAACTATTGTTATATACATAACTCTATAGATGTGTGCTTTAAATACTCTTAAGCAGAGAAGCCCTTATGGGTCGGGTGTAAATTCAGTAGTAACGATAGAGTTCCATAGTATACAGGAGTATGCTTTTTGTTGCAATGGTGACGCGATAATGTTCTATTGTGTATTTTGTTACATTCAATTCTGTCTTTTGTTTCAATTATCAACGATTGGTTGCCTTGAATGAAAAATTATAATCTTCCTTATCGTTCCCGTCGTTCTGCTCAACACCCATTTGGTCTCATATTTTTTCTAATACTTTGAGTAAACATTTCTCATATTTCGACTGACTGACGTTCCTCTGCTTTCATCGGTAAGCCGACTGTAAACTTCGTACACAAATATCATAAACTCGTCGCGCTAACGTACGCCTTGAGATCTCGGTACTCAGTCGTCTAATTATCCAACGATCGTCACTGTACGTATATCGTTTCCGTGATAGACATGAACAAAACGAGTCACAAGGCTGTTGTACGGAAAAACGAGAATCAGTACGTTATCCGCGCTTGACGAAGTCGCTCGTTTCTTTCAACTCCGTGCGTTTCACCTGATATTACAGAATCGTCTTTATTGGACTATAGTCGATTCCACGTCCGTTCGTTGCTCACGAAATCCTTCGATTTATTAAATACAGATCCCGGCTAATTGTATTATTCGGTTGTAATTCACTTGTGCTCGCGGTTTATTTTTTTGTTTCTCAAATATGTTCGGACGCGGTAGAAAAATTCCTAAATATTCTGTGATCGATACTTCGTTAGCCTTAGCCACCGAGGACACTGTAACATGTTTTTGCAGGTCAGTTTTTACGTGTTTGTTTTTTTTTTTTTTAAGTCTCTTGATCAATGTGACTTCTGAATACTTTTTACTACAAACCCCTCTTCTCGACGGGTGTAAAAAGGATTTATAGCAATTCTCTGCAGTCTTGAATTTGCTGTGCTTATTCACGATAGGCAACCGTAAAAGTTGGCTCTCAATAACGCTTTTTCATGTGTTCCCTGCTCTCTCTTCCCTCATCCCGCGACACACTGTTGTTGTACCGCGTTTTTTCTCGCGCGTTGACGTCTCGTGACCATCAATTGATCCTATCATGCAATTATTCTCCGTTCCTTTTTTTTCCGACACTTCAATGTTATTTTTTTTCTCTCTTTTGTTGTTTTTATTATTGGCTTTGCGTACTATCACAAACGACAACACGTCACTGGTAGACATCGCGACATAAAACCCCGTTACGTCGTCACGTGCCAACGACAAGCGCCCCCTCACTAGTATTCGCGTCAGACTCTTACGTAATTTCGTCAACGTATACGCAACTACGATATTGTAGAGCACACACGCTCGCTCATAACAACACCGAGGCTCGCGTCTTTTTTTTTTCTTGTTGTTTTCTTCTGTAGACTCTGAACATCTTCAACATCTTCGAGTCTCGAAATTAACATACGTCCTGTGAATTTATAAGTATTCGTATAAAATCCAAAAAAAACGTGATCACGCCTCGAGACTGGCTTTCTTATCACAGGATGACGTTTACCTCATTTTCTATTTGTAAATGTATTTTTTTTTCTTCTTTTTACGAATCCACAGTGTTTTGCACTTCTTTTAAAAACAATATTCATGCCAATTGCAATGATTTCTTTCCGCAAGGACTAATTAAGGACTATTATTTCTTCGTTATCCATGTATCAGAAAATTTCGGCTTTTAGCAGAATTGATGTTTCGTTTGTATGAAAGATTTCCACCGTGTTCATGAGTATTGAGCGAAATGTGCGGATTTTAGAAACTATTTGGTTACGATAAGGCAAGCGTTGAATCGTTCAGACATAAATTACGTCCCGCACGAATTGCCAATTGAAAATCGATCGTTCGAGTCGGAGTGTTGGAAAAATGTATTGATTCGTGTTGAAGCTTTGATAAAAAATCAATCCTGAACTGTTCGAACCCTTAAAAAAGAACTTTTACCAGTTTTTACGATAGGGGACAAATTGTGAGTAGAAAAAATTGGTCATTTTATAGCAAAAGATAAAAAAGTTCTTAGCCATCGGAAGTGGCAAGAGTTTTCGAATGAAAACTGAAGGTAAAATACACCCATTGCGATAACATCTCACACTTCCGGTATTCGTCGGAGACGCGATTAAGGTCAAACCAATATTTGTCTTAGCGTTCAATCGCCTCTTCTTCGTTGACGGAATATTAGATACGCTGGACACGTTTCTAGACGAATACTTGTTCACATATACGTGAATCAGTGGGTGCGTATATAACTTGTAATTATAACTTCAAAAAAGAACCGTCACATTTGAGACGGAATATCCATCAATCATTGACGTAGTTTGCGATTAGTCCTCGATTCGCTAACTTTTCGTCGTCTTGTTAGTTCGAAATCGAATACCAAATTCTACCAAATTTTGCTCACCAGTTTTATTGAATTATTTATTTATTCTTGGCTTCAAATTCTGTATTTACGCTGTTGAAACAACGCGTGGTTCGATTAAGTAGGTCAAATACATCATTTATATTTATATTCGTAGGCAGATAAGTGCTTGTGTCATTAGACAAAAATCGTAACCTTTCCAGTCAGGGGCTTCGAGTTGAGTCCCTTACATTTTATCAGTTCATTCTCCGTAGAGAAGTAATTGCCTATAATTAACACTGGATTTTTATTCGCGGGCAACTCAAAAAATTGTCATGTAATCATCATTTTTTAACATTTTCAACGTGATATTTTCGTCTCGATTTTAACATTGATACATTCAACCTTCTGTATATAAAACTATGTTAATGAAATTTCGGTTTTCTGTCAACATCGAGATTTATCGTATATAGAAAAATCTGCTAGAAATCAATTGAGTTTGATGAAGCACTTAGTATGAATGAAACAAAACTTTACTTCTCTTTCTTCCTGTTTTCATGAATTATTTTCAACTGTTCTACCTTCCGAAGCAAGTCAAAAATAAGCTCGATCGATATTTTACATTAGGCCTTCAAATTTAATGTTTAATTCAAGTGACAGGTAACCTATACATTTATCGTCATATATTAAATGTAGCGCCTGCCAGACACGATTTTGTCGTGTTGTATTTATCACGGACGAGATATGCAGACATATAGCTTAACAGGAGGAGAAATCCTATAGGGTGACAAGGAGGTGGGAGAGATGAGGCTTCGAACATCATTTCTTGAGCGAGGGGTACTTAACGTAATTGAACTAACGGTACGAGCGTCATATCGAGTTGAATTTTTAGCAAAAACTCCTTTCAGCGAGGTTCGTTCATCGCGTCTTCGAGCCTGGTCTATGCTTTTCACTCGAGATTGCTCGAGAAATTTTGATCTCGTGGGACGAGGTAAAATATTCTCGTGATTAATGGAAAAAAAATTGATAAAATTGAATGTTTAAGCGAAAAATGATATTTTTCGTCGTAAAGCCGTAACGAAGATAATTCGCGGAGTATTTGTTTCTGATTGTTTTTGTGGAGAAACAGCAACTGAACAGAAACTTGAGATTTTTCTCCAGTTCAACTGGATTAAAAAGATTAAATCTTTTACGATATATGAAATTAGGTAAAAAAAAAACAACCTTCACCCTCCCTCCTTCGTTTCTTCATATCGTACATGATTGCACACACGTATACAGGTAAAAGTTATTCGAAGAGCCTTTAGTGGGACGAAATTAACATACGAATTTCTTTTTTCTCGTCGAAGCAGAGCCCGTAGCTCTTTTTCGTCGTAATTTTTTTGCGTTGTGGATCCTCTTTAATTCAAACAAGGGTATCTGGCGACCTGCAAAGTCATCCCCAGGGGCGTCTCCGGCCCTTTTCCTTCCCACACTCGTCGACGTACACCTCCACAGCCATACAATGTGCATAGATATACAGAGTGGATTAGGCATGAAGAAAATATATCTATACGCATCTTTGCTTCCATAAGAACGTTAATGAGATAAGATTAACGCTTGACTACTTTGCCAACATAATTTGATCTTTCTGCTCGTTTATATCGCAATATTCGACTGGCCCTGCGCGCATGAATCCTCCTCGAGGTTCATTAATCTCCAATCGATAATCCTTTTCATAATCGACTAGATTTGTAACGATTTTACAAACATTGGACCAAGTTATAAAAAACATCTGTGATCTGCTCCATACTTCATTGTCTTTATGATTTTATTAAAATGTCCCCCCTACTCGGTGCTTATATTACAAATTATGACATTATCACGTCATCCGTTTGCTTAATATCCTGAAAAAAAAAGATCTCGCCCCTTGCATTAGCTTTTTTACTACAGTCTACAAAGGGAACCATATAATTCCCTCACGAAACTAAAATAGTTCCAACGAAGACTGCGAACAACCCTCGTTTTCTTTTCCCTTTTCTCGTTCACCCTCCGCACCAGCAACCGGATAAATACACGGGTAGTTAAGGCTGCACGGGTAAACAAACCATCGACCAACCTCATAGCACGGTCCAGAGAGGGATGAAGAGAAAGAGAGAAAATGAACGCGAGAGACTCGTCTCGACGACGCCTCAGACGCCGAAGACGGGCGTCCCACAGGCGCCATCAGCCATCGATCCAAACCCCGTTGCAATCCCACATGGACTTTGTTTCCAACGTTTTCCTATTTTTGCACGAGTTTTATTTACCACCTCGACGGCGCCAATCTCGCGCACTATTTTTCTTCTTCCTCATACCACCCAAACTTTTTTCTTATTTACAACAACAAAATAATGGTGATGTCCCTTATCTTAGTTCTCCTTTTGCAAACATTCCAGTCGATAACCACATCCTGTTTTCTTGGAATCATTGTCGATCGAATATTTCGAGTCTTGTTATTTACCCGAAAACTCGAATTTCGAGAGAAAATGAAACAAACCTGATGATTATATCGATTGTAAGGTAAAAAATTGCGATGATAAAAACAACCAGAAAACATTTTCTCATCTTTCTCTTCGACATAAAAGTCCATTAAAGCCACAGGTTTTGGATTACTCCATTTATTCAACAAGGACTCCGGTGTCTTTTTCATGATAGCTTGCAGTTTTTTTTTCTTTTTTAATCCCCTCTAGAAACTTTGTCAGAAGTGATTGTACAAAAAATCAACGCCTATAATTGCTTTTATTCTCTGTATAAATTCCAAATGTTTCGCTGTATTAGGAGACATTCGACGAGTCGGTTAGAGACCAAGGATACAAGGCGTCGAAAAATGTTCAATTTATTTTCGGTTCTGAGTCAACTATATTTCGATATACACATACAAACAGCATTTATGTAATGCGAAACGGATATAAGATCGCGAAGAGAATTTCTTGTAGTTACGTCAAGTTGAAAACCCGCTCTGAAAGCATCGATTTAGATGGAGATTTTCTGGTGATCCACGGTATTTCCGTGGTACCTGAAAAAAAAATCTGTATATCTCATTAAAATATTAAATGAGTTGCAGGAAACGTATAGGAAATCATGCGAAATACCAAAACAACAAACAGACCGAATGTTCGAGTAAAAATATTGCAATAGAAAATAAAAAACACAACAATAACTTTTTTACCATATATACAAAAGGAAAATCCCTTGCGAAACGTTGCAACGTTTCTGCCTCGAATTATAGTTGCTTCTTGAAAAGCGGATGCTGCACTCTATTTCCTTGAATTCGCCATACACGCGTCTCGCGGGAAGTGTTCTGCTTAATGAAATATACTTTTCCATTGTAAGCTCGTGAAACGGATTATACCTATTGGAATAAATTACGTTCGTAACTACGCTGACTTTACCGGGTTCATTAAGGTTTATGTACGTAGATGATGTACAGATATATATATATATATATATATATATATATATATTCACCTCCTTTTATTGCGAGAATGTGATACGAGAGATCCATGTACACTAACGTCGAATGAGCAAAGCCTCAACCATACGAGGTGACGCATATGCGAAATAATATTGAAAAAAATACCTTAAGGATGCGAGAAAGCAGAATAATATCAGTCATGAAGGTTGCAGCACTTTTTCTTTGCTCGCAAGCCATCAATGAAAAGTCTCTGTAATGCTAAAATCTGTTCTCCATTGATTCTCACAATTCTACTATTTTCGAAAATCCGAAGAATCGCAAAATCCATCGAACTATAGGCTACAATCATATTTTCCAGATAATTGCACGTGGGAATTAAACTTTCCACCAAATATACGAGCTAACACATATTAATTATTTCTGCAATCCCACACAAATGGAATTTTCGTGTATTTTTAAGCACCTCGAATCCAAGCGCCAAAGTTGACTGAAAAAAAAATAGAAAAAAGAAACAATTCCTTGTCGCATCTCTATGTTTGCAAAAATTTCAAAGAAAATACGTAATGTACGATCGAATTTACAATGTTAATTGAACATTCAAAAACCTTTCTTGATGAAATGACTTTAGTTTACCTGTGTAAGACGTCAGTAGGGCAGGGACTGCCCCAACGGCTTGGAAAAGTAGGTGAAAAAAATGTAATTGAAAGGTGACAATTGTACATAAAAATTCTACCAACATATACAAATTTAGGTTGATGAATATGTATAAAATGAATGAGAGACGATGAAAAGCTCACTGGCAAAGTTGTTGGGATGCCGTGTTCGTGTCACTAGCTTATATTCAGTTCAGTGCGATTATGGTATAGGATAGAAAATATATGAACGCCCGACAAGGAGGAAGGAAGAAGAGCGCGGAGTGTTATCGATTGTCGCAGCGATGCCAGAGGGGCTGGCGGCCAAGTCAGCTGACTCGTGAGTCCACCGTCACAGCTGATTCCTAGAGGAGTGGGGAAGAGCGCAACCACCGCCGCATTACAGTCGTCCTTCTCTCCCTCTCTCTCTCTCTCTCTTTCTCTTTCTCTCTCTCGCTCACTCTCACCGTTTTTCTCCCTTTCTCTCTTGCGTTGCCACCACTTCTTCGATTCTGGTCGTCACTCCCCACTCTGTATCACTCTCTCGCGTGGCGCCCTACGTCAAAAGCAAACGGCAGTTCACCGCGGGGGTGGCATCAGTTCGTTGCGGTGTTAGCAGCAAGCCCGCCTAGTTTGCGCCAACTCCGTCGATCGCGCTGCTCGCCCAACGAAAAAATAATAACAAGTTGAAAAAAAACGAGCGAGAGAGAGAGAGAGAGAGAGAGAGAGAGAGAGATAGAGAAACGGAAAAAGAGCGCACGCCAGGAAAGAGATAGGGCGCCTCGCATATACGGCGCACACAGGCCGGCTTGCTATACTAACACACGGCGGGGGCATCACATCGAGTACACGCAATAGAAAGAGAGGTCAGTCGCGTTTCGAGCGCCTCGTTGGGCGAGCCGATGACTTCGCTGCGAATTCCTAAATATATACATATAAACTTTTTTTTTCAATCTATACATGTGTACATAATAATATTCAGACATAGATATCAATGTGTCTGTTATTTTTCTAACGATATAATCACGCATTACGATAAAGTATTTCGGCCACTTTGTTCTTTATACTAAAGAAAAATGAAATGGAGCTGGAAGTGTTGATCGAGTCGATATGAAAACCGATTAATAGTCAACGGTGCATTATTTCGGTCGTTGTAGGATTTTTAATAATTCGTGCTCCGTTCCATTATTATTATTATTATTATTATTATTATTATTATTATTATTATTCTCATCATCGCCTATTTTTAAAAAAAATCATTACACATCCTGGTGTTGATCACTTTTTCACGTCTTGCTCGATCACTCGAAACTTACATTACAAACGTCCTACAAACTCATCTCTGTCTATATAAGAAATATTTCTTCACTTTCGGTTACGACTATTTCGGAATTACAAAAAATCACCCCACTCTGCATTGCTCATTATGCTTTCGGCACTCCTTTATACTGCAGTTGCATAACTCTTCTAATTACTCTCGTACTTTGTGACGTCGAAACCGATTATATATTTGACAAGTGCCAGGAGGAACGTATGTGGACTCTTAACGTCTCTTTCGTGACAAATTTGAACGACATTTTGGCATTTAACAATTTTTCATTGTCCATTAACGTCATAATGATTGGAAAGAAGTATGAGATTATCGTGGAAATTAAACGATGCCAGTTCTCTTGAGCAATTTTCACTTTTCCAAGTCGTAACTTAGTCACGCCGTTCATTTTTTTTTTTTTTTTTTTTTTTTTTAAAACAATTTGGAGAACAATCGAACAAACCATTCAGCGAAATTCTCACCAAGTACTCTCCGATCTCATTTTATTTTATAATACTGACGACAGCTGATAGTAATTACTAATCTTATGGGTATTTTCAACTTTAATTCATTTTGTTCTATGAATTCGTGAAACCAGTCAGATTTTTTAAAAAGTTTTCTAACAAGACCCTGCATAATGTTCGCGATGCACATAACTTTAAAATGCAAAGTAGTAAAAAACTGAGCAAAGTTTCTGGTAGCGCGTCCAAGGCAGCATTCCCTATTCTTCATCATCAATACGTTGATCTGCGTATATATTTATACATGTAGCATGTACGAGAACTAGCCTCAATGTTTCTTATAATTGGCTTGTACGGCCATAACGAGAAAAAAAAATACGAACAAAAACCCTCTGAACAATGTAAACAGTTCAAAAGCTTCGCATATAGATTTCCTCTCAGCTCGATTTTTACATTCATTAAAAGCATTTTAATGAAATAGAACCACGAAGAACTAAAAGATTTGTTGTTACATTGTAACGACACAGTCTTGATATTCTGCCCGACCGAGTGAGTTAAATTTCTGTTTTTTATTTCATTGAAAGATTGTTCTGAGATACGAAAAAAAAAAATCCCGAGAAAAATAATCTTACAAATTATCACTTTGTTATAAAAACCATCAAAAATAAAGACGCGTTTTGAGAACTTGCGAATATCGATCAGTTGACAGAAATATTTCGGACTGTCTACAACCTTAAAAAATTTTACGAAGAAATTCTTTTATTTTTTCCTTCTTTTTGTTCGTTCTTTCCGAGCTGTGGAAGAATGGAATGCTGTTTGAAATCGGAGTTTTCCTCTTCGAATCTAATCTGGCAGAAAACCGATAAACCGATGAAAGAAAAATCTCTACGTGTGTATACATCACTATATAAATATAAAAATACGTACATGAGACGTGTACATACTGTACTAACCTACTGTTATACGGTTCAACATACTTTCTGCTTACTAAAATCCAGAAATTTTATCCTGAATGAAACGAGTACACTCGACATTTATATTTTCTGTGATCTCATGAATTGGATGTCCCTTCGCGAAGAAATACGTAGAAAGAAAATAAAAGCGATGAAATATCCGCTTCACACAAAAACATCCGCCGTTACCTTCCTTTTGCAAATTCTCCGATTTCTTCTCCTATCTATTTACGATTCCGGGAGTGGGATCGCAAGAAAGAAATAATTTTCAAATTCATTCGTTTAATTTTCTTGGTCTTTGTTTTTCCGGAGAAACGATGAATGAAATTTTCCTGCATCCCAATCATGGAAACTTCACAATCACAAATGGTTAGGATCTTCGAATGGGACTTGGCATAAATTTGCAGCACGATATAAATCTTCATAACATTCAAATGAATTCGTCAATATATACAGTGATAAAAAAGTGTGATGATTCGTGCTCCGATTAATAATCTCAATTTTCCAATGCATCTGCATCGTCATATCAAAACGTAACTGACGAATGCACTCTGTGAAAAAGCACGTCTGATAAGATGGGTCATTATAATAAACACACATTTCATTTTGTCGTTTTCTCTGTCCACTTTATAGGACTCTGTTGACCAAACAACTGTTATTTTCTCACCCTCCAGTCCGATCTCCGAGCTAATGGCTTACAGAGTAATAGAAGTTTGATGGATTTCTGTTTTTCTTCTTTTGTCAGTTCTCATTGTGTACAAGTTTCCATTAGAAGATTTGTACACAAAACAACACTCGTGACGTCAAATTTTCTTGGAAGTTTCCTGGTAAATTTTCCCCTGGTGATTACTGCTGACACTTGAACATGAAAATAACACATTCGTTACTTTAACAGAACTTTTTTTTCTCTTCATAATTAAAACCTCCACTAGTTTCATTTTTCCAAGGATTCAAAATCCACTATTTTCCTTTGAATATTCTTTTTATTCATTATGTTCATTCAATTAATTCCAGCCATCGGTTCATTGGTTTTTTTTTTACTTCGTTGCTTTGAGTACCGAAGTTGTCTCATGATATTTTCAGAGAGTTTTTTATTCCCGTACCATATACTCGATACGAAATTTATGCAGGAAGTGTAGGCATACCTGACGAAATCCGTACCCAGGGAGCAGACCTTCCAATTTTTAATTATTCAGTTTATTCACTTTGGGTATTACGTAGCTGAGCTAATTAGCTTGTAATTGAGAGCGGGTGCAATCGAGCGAGACAAGGCGAATAAAATAAGGTATTTTGCGAATATCGTATCGATATATACGTATATAATTAAACCTTTTGAGAGATGGTGGAACTTACGCTATCCAAGGTTTTTTTTTTTTGTTCAGTTTTTTCATCCTCCGTGGTTCCTGGGAAATTGATGAGTATAAAAAATAAAAAAATGTTCAGACTTTCTTTGTTAATTGCACCAACGTCATATACAAATGAGTAATCAAATGGAATTAAAATTTTTCACAAAGTCGATACCCTTGAGAAAATTTCGTCGGTTAATTTTCGTTTGAAAAAAAATGAAGAAATAATTAATATTGAGTTTCCAAGGAGAGTACCTTAAAATTCATGTCTCAAACGGTTAAAGTCGGTCGATAAAACAGATTTTTTTTTTTACTTAGCCTTGTTGATCGATATGATCGTGGCGTTTTTGAAAAATTAGCCATATCGTTTCACGAGTATTCTTCGTACTTTAGAAATTTCTGATGAGGCACCTAAAGGCGATTAAAGCACGTCGAATGAACTTGGTTCACTCCAAATAGCACCACGCTATCTAATCGCATTTATACCAAACTCCTCGGAAGCTTATCGTGCTTCTTATCAACGATTAATTTGACTTGATTAATTGTTTAATTTCAGTGTAATCTTGACTTTAGATTAAACGGCAGAGCTTCGACGAAGTAATTACGGAACAGCTTTAAATCGTCTTCCACAAAATATACGTACATAAATGTATATATGAAAATTCGTATAAACATAAATCGATGAATCTATAGAACCGTCCCGCGCTGACACAAACCGTATACAAAATATATTGATAATTATATATACAGTGCGCGTGGATGCGTCAGCAGCTTATAAAATCTGATACGAATATAACGTAGGCATTACGGCGGTTCGAGCTGATATTACACACAGTATTTAGATTGAGCTTATAATCCGTGATAAATTTGTCGAGTGTGTCGTGATGAAAATGTTCGCAGTGTCGGTTGGCGAGTGTCTTGATAAAAACTAATCGAATCGCATAATAGTGCCATTATCGAATATAACCGTCCACGAAAACGAAATAGTTTGCCGCCCTGCTTCCGCGGAGGATCGCCCGATGAACGTGAGAAAAAGGATTGATCAGTGCCTGAATTAACGAGAAAAACAAAAAGTAACGAAATTAAAAAGGATTATAACGCGCGAATGTTCGAGCTGTAAATTGAAGCAATCGATAACAAATGCTTGGAAGATGTTTGCCTTGAAAAATTTTGATGATTGATTTACGATAGGCCAAAAAAACAATCACAATATTAACGCCCGTCTATAAATATCTATACGATTATATATGTGTGCGCGTATTTAAACGTGTGTGTATCTTTCCGTGAAATGATAACAGCCTGGCTATATCGGGGATGATGATAACCGTCTATCGCCTCAGTCTGAGTGAAACATCGATCAATTGTTCACGGGAATAAAATCACGTATATACATACGTATATATAGGAATTCATATAGCAAAACGAATCGGCTTGCGCGTCAGTGATTTTTCTGCAGGCGTTCGCGAACATCGTGACTTATATGCGGAGGAATAATGTAACGAAGAAGATGAAATATAAATCTGATGTCGAGGATAAAAAGCATGAGAATATGAAGCAAGATGTGGCGATAAATAAGTGATTATTGAGAGCAGTTTCGAACTCTCTTTGCTTCCGCGTCTCGTTGTCGCTATATAAATAATTTGTTTAATTGTTCGATGACAAGCCTGCAAGATTTGGTGCATACCGAGTGCCCGTGAAAAAATCGTCGTCGGCCGCGCGGGCGAAGAATCCTCGGACGCCGCGACGACGACAGCAACAACAACAGCAACGACAATTACCCACGTTAGCTCAGCTTCTTCAGCTTCTTGCCAAAATTCGACCAATTCAATAACCAATGTAACTACGTCTTGCACCAATAATATATCGAATAA
Source organism: Campoletis sonorensis (assembly GCA_013761285.1). Taxonomy (NCBI): domain Eukaryota; kingdom Metazoa; phylum Arthropoda; class Insecta; order Hymenoptera; family Ichneumonidae; genus Campoletis; species Campoletis sonorensis. The sequence continues at coordinate 1,432,623 of JACEOJ010000208.1, read as the reverse complement.
TAAAAGTACTGCGTCGTCGAGCGCAATCACGACGGCGACGAGCTTTAGCGCAATGTTGCGCTCACCGGCCAGGGGTGCGGTCGCTTTGTTGCACGAATCATCCTCATCGACTACAACATCGGCACCAACGACGCCCGTACATCATTCTTCGTCCGGTAATTCAAGCGGCAGTGGTTCCGCTTCATCGCGACTTTCTCTCCTTGATACCTGCCACAGGAAGATTCGCTTCTTTGGAGAATTGGTCGCGTGAGTTTTCAATCATAAATAAACAACAAAATTCAAACAATTCAAACAAAGCCGCAAACAAACTACAAACCAATTGTACGCTTTGAGAGCACTTTTGGTGTCAGGCGCTATGCATACAAACTCAGCAAATATATATTATCGTCTCTAATTAAGATATTAACAATAATAATTACGTGGGTAATTACATATACATATATATGCACATATATCTATGTATATATGTATTGAAATAACATTATTGGAGTTAAAAACAACGTTTTAACAATATACTATCATCGCGTTAATCTAACTATTATCAATTCCTTATTCAACACTTTCGGACCTCGATTTAACGCTCAGTAAGCAATTGAAGCTACTTTTCCCATCGTGAACGCGTATCAATTGATCTAACGTGTGGTGGTGGTGGTGGTGGTGATGGTGGTGGTGGCGGAAGTCTTGATCGAATTGCGCGGTGCTGATACATAGCAACGTATAAATGTCGATCTTGATCTTTGCATCGTTGGACCGCGTATTAACTTTGTTTCGCACATTTTTTTTACATTGGCTTTTTCCTCACGTCAGTTTAGAAAAATAATTACATTTATTTTTCTTCACACATATTAAGAGCTGTCTAAAAATTAGAAATTATTAACAGCTCGAAAAATGTACGTATTTGAAATAAGAAACAAGAAATTTTGGTTCGTTCCAACGATGCAAACTTCATTTTAGAAATTCATTCGTCCGATAAATTCGTGAACTACATTTTTGATCCTTGAATCGAGATCCTACTGTATACGGGCTTATGATTATTAAAAAAATATAATAAAAAAAAAAAACAAACTACATACACACACTCATGCTACATGCTTTGTAGAAAAGAAATGGTGAAAAGGGAGAGAATGGAACGCGAAGCAAACAAAAACTGTACAAAGCTTTGCATTGTATGGCGCATTTATACTGGAGGTATATAGTATCATTTTTTATGTAAATCTATGTTTAAATATATATGATATGCACTTGTATATATCTCAATCGTTGCGTGCACGAAGGTAAAAACGTGTGGGTTTCTCAAATCTGAATTTTATTGCGAGAGTTCTGATTTGAGAGTTCCGGTTGACGATTAAAATAAAAAGTCGCTACGGATTTAAACAGGGAATCGCAAAACTGAACCGAGCTTTGTTGATATTTTTTCATAAACTCGCCTAGAAAGAACGTCTAGTTTAATCAACTAGGATTTAGCTAAATCAAATGATTTTGTTTCCATGTCTCACTGCCTAATAGAACTTTCAACCTTGGGAGATAATTTTATCCAATTTTCATATTTTTACGTTATTCGAACGAAGAATCTATTCATTTGATTTTTCATCAAACAAAAAAGTTTCAACAAATTTAGCCAAATTGAAACAAAATCGATGCTTTTTCTTCGTTCTGTTATTTAACGACTTCTTTTTCCACATAAATCTAAATTTTTAATCATATTTCCTCGAGTAAAACTTATCGTTTTCCAAATGTCGCGTTCGTTTTCTCTTTCGTTCAGTCTTTTCATTGTTTCATTTTCTTACAAATGACTAACTTATGTAAATATACACTTCAATCTATGCACTTACTTTGTGAATAAAACAAATATCATGATTCATCGATAATTTTCGCTGGAGAAGGACGTCAAGGGAATCCGTCATGTTTGGATTATTTTATACGTTTTATCGCAATAATTATTCTCAATGATTTGTGACATTGTGATTATCGTTCGTACGATCGTTGTTGTGGCATTGGAGTTTAGAAAGTCTATGAACGTGGCTTTGCGTGAACGCTGTATATAGTTAGGGGTAGAAACTGAATGATGGATGCGATTTTTATTAATTTTACGTCTTACGTACATTCGCCGCGATAGATTCTAGTAAAAACTAGTACCAAACAACTGTATCACTGGTACGCTCGTAGTTGACCGGAAATGCGTCACTAGACGGTCTACTGAAACTCACCGTTTCGTTCTTCGAGAAGAGTCACTAAGCTTTTCAACGATATTCGATTTGCGTCCGCATAAGAATATGCAGCTTCTCTATATAGTCTGGCATTGGGCGGATCATTTTGGTTTTCTCTTCGAGCTTTTTTATATGCTTAGAAAATATAGTATTTTCATTGATTTCATTAATTTCGTCAAATTCTTCTTACTCGAAATCGAAAAATGTCCAACGTTTCGTTTGCTTCTTTCCATAAATTGTTTTTCCCGATACATATTCATTATCAGTGATCGAAAAAAATGCTTTGAAATAATAAAATAGAAAGAAAAGGTCGATCTTTTGTACGGTCGCCAACGCAGATAGCGGTGTTTGTTTTTCAATGAGCCGCTTTCAGATCCAATTAAATTTTTAATCCATGTGCTGGAATTATGAAAAAATGCACTGAAAATAAAAATCATTCAAGTTTGCACGTTAGCTCCCTTCGCCCTAATATCTTTCCTCTACTCATCATTCGAAAGCATTATAGAGATATCTATCATGTGGAATAAATTACATTACGCGCTTATGTATCTCTATTTGGAAGGTGAAGCTTCGAGGCCAATTAAGAAAGGCCCGAAAAGTCAAGTAGACGAAAATTGTAGGCGGCTGGATGAGTGGCAAACTGAAGTTATCGCGCGTGATGTCCTCGGCCCTAGAGTTTCTACTTGGGTTAAAAAAAAAAAAAATCTCCTCCTTTCTTTTTCTCACTTAGATATTCTCCTTGAGTCGTATTTTTCTTCGTTTCATTTCGGTTAACCCAGACCCGTCAACATTTCGTATACAGCTCTTGCGTAATCGTGCAGTCGTGAGGTCACGATTTTTCTATGAATTATTCAGTACATTTCTCATATATTTTGGATTTGTTTCTTCTTTTTTATTCTATTTCTTAACGATTTGTTTTGTACCTTGAAAATACGCGTGGAACTCTTTCGACCACGGTTTATTACGTTCCCGTTTTATTTTATTTTTCGCTCGTTATTGCCCTTATTGACGCCATTGCAAAGACGATTGCGGTCACTGGAAATCACCGCAACCGGAAGGTGAACGATAACGAGCACGATACACAAACATTGAAAGACCGCAAAAAATTTTATCTTTCGATGTATATGTAAAATTCATATTTTTATACGGAATACCTTTTCGACACATGTGTATGTTTCCGAGTCAAGGACTATCGTGGTATTGATAGCGAAAAAAAAGGTTAAAAATATATATTGACGACCAAACGCTACAAAAAGGTTCATTGTGAATAGACCATTCCGTCTCCGAAAAAAAAACTTCAGTTATCAAACTTCGTATATTTCGTTCTGTATTTATACAACTTGAATCGTCAATATGAAAAAAATTGAAGCTGTGCTCTTCGATTGAGTTTTTAAGTTGGTTGGTTAAGCAGGTTGTCACTTTTTCGAATGATATTGGAATTGGAATTTATTGCGTTCCACGAAAATAGAAATGAGCAATCGAAACAACAATTACAAACTTTTTCAAAGACAACACATAATCGTATTGTTGTTTGTGGATAGTGATTTGATTTTCTTAGTTAATTCATCATTGAAGAACTTATTTTTACAGTTATATTTTGGTGTCTTTTGTTTCAAACAGGTAAATACTGTTTTCAATTTTTTTTTTGTTAGATATCGGACAAACAGTTAACAAACCATTCGACCCATGCCTATGGCGTGGCTGGAGGTTACAATAACAACATTTTTCTGTCGCAATCCACTACAGAAAGAATTTTCGATGCGTTACAACGGGGCAAACTTGGACATTCTGTCTTCTATCTCGCGTTACTATTGGACTGAGTGTGTTGTGTAAAACAGGTTTTCTATAGATCTAGAAGTTACAGGCTTCAGCCTCGTTAGTATGCTAGAGCTGTTCAAGAAGCTGCAGCGTACATCCCCCCGCGTAGGGTTGCTACGTCTCAGCGATAAATAAGATCCATCATTTTTTTGTTGTTTTTTATGTGTCTCGAAATCGTGTTTCACAATAATTCCGTTGGTATATGGGCGCCTTGCAAGTTGAATAACGATATTGGGGAAAAAAAAAATAGAAGATGTCTGTTTAATAAATCAGTTCGTGAAATATTTTGGAAAACACTCCACTGAGTGGCTCGAAATTCATAATATTTTTTCTACACTCAAGTTTATCCATGTTTTGTCGTAGAATTTTCGTTTTTTGTCGATAATTATTTCAAGTACAATAGTACTGCTGAATTTTATTTGATACTCAATCTCAAGTGTTCGTATTTCGGAAAACAAAAAAATGCTCCCCTTCGCATCGTCATCTGCTCTTACCCCCTAAGCGCTCGTACTTTTTTTTTTTGCCTCCGCGATAGTTCGTCCTCTCTAGGGCCATTTTGTACCAGTTCGATGAGGGGCTCTCGAAGCCATGCTTCACTCATTACGCTTCATTGCGGATAGTTTGTCGACTGGAAATTTTTAATCGCGAACGCGGCACAATGTCTGTCGCAATCGACACCGTGTGTCTTCCAATGTCTACAGTTATATAGTTAAAAAGGAATATACGCAAAAAAATATGGAAGAAAAAATTGTGAGCGAGATCGTAACGGCTAACAGGAAAAAGGGAGCGAATGAGAAAGAGGAGAGAGAAAGAGAGAGAGAGAGAGAGAGAGGAAGAGAGAATAATCATGCAGCAGACACGAGCCAGCCGCACGTCGATTATACTATGTGGCGTGCTCTTACCACGCACTCTTTCACGCGGAAAAGTATTTGCGGTTCTATATGACGACAATATTCATTCAAGGCTTTTCAGTCGAGCTCTTACTGCTCCACATACAACGATGCTCTACACAATTTAGTACTTTTCTCTGTTCAAATGTTTGCTATCAATTGTTATATGCGAGGAATTCTGTGTAAATCCATCAATTTTTTCAGCTCCCATTTGTATGAAAATTGTACATTACCACAATCGATATAGTTGTCGTCAAAAATTTAGATATTGAATTTCTGACTATTTCTAATTCTTTGAAATTCGAAATTTCACTATTTTTCTTTCTTACGTGTTGTTTTCTTTTTCGAATGATTTATTTATATGTTTTTTTATGAGAACGGGAATATATTCAGAAGCTGCTTTCGACGTTTTGATATATGTTTAAGCCTTTGAGCCATAATGGGACTTAACGCCATCCCACTTATTTTTCTTCAGTTTGCGAACATTTTAAAATGACGTACTTTTTCATGAAAAAATGTATTTCCCACTCAACTGCTATCAACATCGTGATGGCTATTTTTCCCCAAACTCAATAAACTTCAAGGTATTATAAAGAAAGTTTTCAAAAATTTTCATTCAGTGACTTTTGTTTAATAAAATGAAGATTCGATTTATTTTTTATTTTTTAATTCTAAACCTCACGTAAGGAAAGAGTTGATTAAGAAAAAATTTGAAAAAACGAAAGAGGTGATTGAAATCGGTGAAAATTGTTATCCGATTTACGCAGAATTTCGTCGTTTGTTAAACGTCAGCTTATTATGCTCCAGTAGATTAATTATATAGTGCCTTATTAATTCGTAATTTTTTTTTTATTGGGTGTTTGTCTATAAGAAAAGTGTCTGTACGGTGGTGGATTAGTTTATAGATTATTAATTAGTATTATTCTCGCTTCCAGTGAATGTGTCATGTTGTAATAGACTCCCTAAGACATTTTGCATTTGCGAAATAGCTGAAAAATTAAATAGATATTCGAGAAGATATAATATTATTGATTAACAACATTTATTTCCACAAATTAACGATTATTTATTGTCAAACCGATTTTATCTACATCGAGAGAATGTTTATCTCTAGGCTTGCGAAATTAATCACAATAACAATGACCAATCGTCAAATTTGAAGAAAGAAAGAAAATTCGTTCCATGAAACAGATAAATGAAATTTACGTACCTGGAAAAGAAATTTTGAATAACTCTGGTATTTTGAATTGTGATAAATGATTTTCTTTCTTTTAATTATGTTATTTTGATTATGAGCATTCAATGGTAATAAATACATCGTCATCCCCTGACACCCGCCCCCGTCATTTATCCTAAACGGTTAACTCAAATTGCTCGTCCGTGTTGCCGCAGCATCTTTCGCACACAAAAAATAGTTGCACCCAGCAACAAGGGACAAAGGTTGTACAATGTAGTCGTTGCGCTATAAAGACGACTGAACGCTTTTGTTACAAGCCGAGAAATCCTTCAGCTGCAAATCGTGCATTGAAAACGATCACCGATAGTTTGAAGCTAGTTCATGATGTTTTTTTTCCTCTTGTTTGCGACTTGCAGAAAAGCCCGACGAAAGGAAAAGGATGCCGGTACAACGGAAGACCCAAAATTGTATCTGGAGGAAGCGGCTCTCGAACGACAGCTGCCGGAGCTGGATCTGAGAATGCTCGTCGACCTTCCACCCGGACTCGACTACAACGAGTGGCTGGCCTCTCATACTCTCGCACTTTTCGACCACATAAATCTATTTTACGGCACTATATCCGAGTTTTGTACCTCGACGGGATGTCCGGATATGACGGGTCCTGGCTTAAGGTATATATTATTTTATGATACGATACCAAAACCTTGAAATGTCGTCAAAAATTTCTTTCCTATTGCCTCGTAACAATACATCGAACATATTTATTTTCTGATATCTTGCATATCGAAAATGGCATGGAACTTTGCCAATTCGAAACACTTTCGTCCCCAAGCCTCATATATTTTTCGACACATCAATTTTTAAATCGTATTTTCATATTTTTTGCGGAAAAACATCCAACTGCAGAGGTCTCAACATTTTTAATTGCAAAAATGTTTGAAAACTTTCACTTTTTTACAAAAACTAAATTATCTCGTTCATCCTAATCTCCTTAACCATTTTGTCGTTTGTCTCATTTTTGAAATTCCATCGTCGACACACATTTCGATCGTAAAACTATGTTAAACTTATTGTCCTCAGAACATATTTGTGGTTCGACGAAAAAGGAAAGAAAACGAGAGTGGCTGCGCCACAGTACATAGACTACGTCATGACATTCACGCAACGCACCGTCAGTGACGAAACTATATTTCCTACTAAATATGGTGAGTTCGATCGAACCTTTTTTTCATCATAATAGAAAATACGTAAATAGTTAGAGATATAACGATATTAGATTCACAACTTTTTCATTTTCATTCCAAAATAATTTTTCGAAAACGCACCTAAAAATAATGCTAGTGATTATTAATCCAATCGTTCGAACAATTAAATCACCAACACTTGAAAAGAAAATAATTGTGAATTCAGAGAAAAAAAATCAATCGATCAGAAAATCAACACATACTTGTCAAATGGTCAAAACAAAAAATCGTTCAACTGCATATTTTGGAGGTCGATACCATAAAAAATGAAAAAAAATTACAAATTTATGCGAAATTATCGAATCCGGTTGAATAAATAATAATTCTACTATATGGACCTTTGCTCACAATTTAACGTAAATGCATTTTTTTATATTTGATTCCACGTTACATTAATAATAAATTATTCATTAAAAATATAAGAAAAAAAAATGGATTATAAATAATGATGAATAATATAGATGTGAGAAACTTGACATATATATTTCTTCTTTCAAATCGATAACGACCGTCTGTTTCTTATGTTCGTAAAGCAAACGAGTTTCCGAGTTCGTTCGAATCGATAGTGCGTAAGATCCTGCGGCTACTGTACCACGTAGTGGCACACATTTACCACTGCCACTTCAGAGAGGTGGCACTTTTGGGGCTTCATGCTCACCTCAATTGTGTCTTCGCTCATCTCACGCTCCTTAATCAACGCTTCAACCTTATCGATCCCAAGGAAACGGAGATCCTCGGTGATTTGGAAGCCGCCCTCTTAGGTAAGAAATCTTTTTCCTTGAATGTCCGTACTGTCAATAAATACAATGTTGCATATTTAAAAAAATATTTCAATTTTATCGTTAATGATTGTTTTGAATATTGTCTCTCGAATATTCTCAATTTTCTGGGTAATGAAAGAAACAAAATTTGTGAATTATTGGAAAATACGTCAACTCGAATATGCGTTGATTTTCATAAATTACATTTTTTCTGAAGAACAATGGAAAACTATCGAACCAACAAATAAGTTTGAGAATTTTCTCTTTTAAAAAATCAACGAATTCATTTTTCTATGACGGAAGCAAAATCCTCTAATTATTTCGTTATCGCATGCTCGAGTCAAAAAATTTTATGTCTTTTCTGACGTCTTCATCTCAATTTAAGTTTGTCAATACTTTGGTGCGACGATATTTTCATAATGAGAATATTTTTATAACGTACTAATTTAAATTGATGCACAATTAAATGTTCAGGTGACTCAGCATCCGCGGCTTCGCAGAGTCCAGCTGTCCAGGAGACACCGACGACAACAAACACCTAAACGACAAAGGCGATGCGGTATAAATCAGAGGTTGCAGTTCCTGAGACTAGGTGATGATAGGCTGTTTGTTGAATTTTTATTTTATTTTTCCAAGTAGCGCATACGCGAATGAGCAGAGGAGTTGTAGTCTCTCCAAGAGGAAAGGATGAAGGAGTGACGATTCTGTAAAAAAAAAAAAAAAAAAAAAAAAAAGAAAGAAATAAGAAGCAAAACAAAAGAAGCGAAAAGATAAAGATTGCAAGAGACGAAACCAAGTAGTACCTGTACATAGCGAAGTGTGAACAACTACATGATGTAATTAGGTTCCTCCGTTTGTTGTTTGTGAGATTGTACATAATTTATTAAATGGTATAAGATATGCGAGAGAGAGAGAGACGAAGGATGCATTATTGGTTATTAATTGACGAAGTTAGTTGCTACAAAGAGAGATCGTTTGGTCTGTATAAAATGAAAAACAAAACAAAACAAAAAAATACAAAAAAAAAAAATTAAACAAAATATAAGATACAAAAGTTAAGAAACAAAGAATGAAACAATAATGATATTGTAAAGTTAAAATAAAACCAAATATATACCTGGTGTTAATAAAATCTTGTTTCAATTCGTGCCTCAAGTTTCACCGACGAAAAAAAAAAAAAAAAACAAACGTTGATGATGTTTTTTTATGACGATTTATTATCTCTTGACTCGGAGAAAAGGCAATAGACGTCAGGTGCATCCTGTGGTTGTAGAATTGCTCGTGCGGTTTATCTCGACGATTCTAAAAGCTCGAACAACCGTGGCAACTTCCCGCAAAAAGAAACCAAGCGCCTCCGCTATGGGTTCGCACAAATCACGAATCGAGGTTGCTACGTTGTACAACAATATCAACACTGGCTGAATAATCGCGTTGAAAAATATTGAGAGCAATGGCTTGACGAAGTAATCGGCTAATAATTGCAGTGTTCCGACCGTCAATGGTCTCACGATACTGTACAACACGAATCTCAATAGTTGAAGAACAAAAGCTGTCACGAATGCTATTCCAATGTGGATCGTTCCGAAAATTTCTGCCCAAAATCTCGTCGCTGCAGTGTCAGTTTTCTCTGCACATTTTTCTGTTGCTAGCACTGGCGGCGAATCCGTCGTACGATAATATCTGTGTGCACACGCGATTTACGAAGTTCAACGAAAGTTTCTCAATCACTCAGTCATTCACGTCGTTTTACATTTTTTAATCATGATCTCTTATGATTCATGCAAAATCTTCGTTTTTTTTCTGTACAAGAAAAAAGGAAACGTATTTTTTCCATTTAATCCATTTTGATGAATTGAATGCTATACTTTTTAGCTTATTAAAAAATAAATGCTTTTAAGCTTTTATGCTTATAATAATGTGATGAGTTAAAATAGAGTCTAACAAGCATGGTGATTTTTTTTTTCAGTCACAATTTAAGCTTTTCAGTAAGAAGCTCCACAGCTACCTTAAAATAAAAATGGGTAATTGGAAAATCTAAAAATTTCACTCGCAGTGAAATTCGGTAGAATGGCTGAATGGATAAATGCGAAAATACGTGTCCATTTACTTCTGCATAGAAATACAAATAAATCATTCGCACGAACGACAAGATACGACGAGTGTTAATAAAGATTGTTAGAAAATGATTTATCAATCTATACCAACGCTGAATTTCCATGATCGAAATAATATATGTCAATTCTTTCGGATATTTCTTCAAGCTCTTGCTTCGTCTCTACATATTTCTTCGGATCCTCGTTGCTTTTTTCCAATTCTTCATGTTTGTTCCTCGGTATGCCTTCTGCACTGTCGTCCCCAGTATATGGCTAAAAAATATTATTTCCTTTTTTCAACTATTCCGGATGCAGTGAGCAAGGCACAATTGTCCATAAAAAGATTTATTTTCAACACAAATATTGTTTTTATTATCTTCCATACACTGAAAATAAATTGTTGAGAATTCTAAAGGTCTTGCAACGATCGTTTCTTAAATTCAATCGACCATCTCGATTTTTCTATCTATTGTTTAAATTATTTTTCAATGATACTGTACATCCGTCATAACAAAAATTCAATGTTTTAAAAACCTTCGAATAATGACGATAATGATTTCTTTTCATTTTCACTTCGTACAGCTTGTCATTCCTCTTTGCGTATTCCTTTTTCGGCCACTTCCATTTGAACCTACGAAGATTGAGTGGATCAACATAAAAATATTTGAATAAAATTATCAATTAAGCCTCCTTCTTGTATAAACACACCTTTCTGCATTAGGGAGGCCACATTTTTCAGGAACAGCATATTGTTTACTGTAACAATGAGCCAGGGGTAAAATTTGAATTCTAGAATTCTTAATTATCGTGCATAAAATAAACCAACACTCTGTAAGCGTGACAGAGACACTGCATTGCTGGCTGAAATTGTTTCGAAGGTTGAAACTGGCCTTTCTGCGGTTGGTGGTTCGCCGGAGGTGGTTGACCACAATTCGGTAAAGTGGTTCCGCGTGCTTCGGACGATGCGACGGTTTTTTCGTCTGGTTTACACAAGCATTCGTTTTCTGTACGTCAACACAAATTCAAAGATTTTCTTTTATTTTCACGTTCCTCGGGACAAGACATTTTTTATGCCTGTATCATTGAAATTAAAAAAACAAAAGAAAAACGTGAATTTGCAGGTATTTGCTCATGAGTTCCTTAAAATCACTGTCGTGGTTTTACTTCATCAAACAATAACTTTCAACACAGCGGAATCTGGCATCAAATCTCCTTAGTATTGATCCAGAGACTTCGGGCATTATGGAGTTTTGTTTTCAAAGGTGAGTTATCGTCATGTTACTTTCGATATCATTGTCAATAAATACAGGAAATACTGAATCAATGAAAATCCTGATTTTAACAAATATATCAAAACATTGGTGTTACTTTTTTTTTGTATGCTTTGAAATTCAGCAAATGTCAAATTATCGGACTCAAAAGTTCCCAAGAAAGCAGCCAAACATCTAGGTTACTAAACTTTTTGACCACAGTTTTAAAAACGTGCCAAAAAATTGTCGGAATAAAAATGACAGAAAGAACGATCGACTTTTTTGTTCTTTTTCAAATATTTTTGTGGACTGTTTTTTTTTTTTGAGAATGTAATATTGCGGAGTGAAAATATACTTGTATCGCCGCCGCGTTGCCTCGTAGGAATATCGGACAGTTCAGACGAATTGATTATCGAACTAACGTCAGTGGTGAGAGAAGTCATATTCGATGGTTCCGACGTTTCTGAGCATGGACATCCCTCTTCGTCCTCAACGGCCATGACGGATAATAAAAATAATGTATAATTAAATAAAATATATGTATATATATCACGACGTGTCGTGGAACATGAATTAAAACTGAAAATAAATCGACGATAACGACGAATCAAACAACATTTTCTGTCAAGTTGACAGAAGTTCAAATAATATTCAATGATCTGCATTCGTATGTTTTTTTTTTTTTCAAATGCGTATACAATCTCACGGTTGGCGTTGGAGTTGAAAACTTTTCGCACAATGAATTGTTAAGCGAACCATCCATTCATTGTCATTTACATAAGGATTCGAGAATCTCGTTTATTTATTTTGTATTTTTACAATTTCATTCCGTCAGACCAGTCATCATTTTCGTTCTTTTTCTATAATTTTTTCTATCGCAATGTACACCAATGACACTCGAAGTGAATACAGACACGCTTGCTTTGAATTCCTCGTTCGTTTGTCCTTTTTTATTTATTCATTTTTTTCATTCAACAATGCCGAAACTTTAAAACACATAATTTAAATTCTAATATCTCGCGAGTATCCTAATTATGTTTAGTCATGCGCCAAGCGATAATGACGCAACTTCTAAGTGTACAAGCCATCGCCAAGTCGATGCTCTATTACGCTTCTTACTTTTCTATCGAATAACTGCTCGTACAATATCAAGTCGAGCGGTTATTTTCGTTCATAATCAAAAATGCTATTCCTTGGTGCTTTTTTTCTACGATTGAATAATAAAAAAAAAATATGAAAAAAAAACGAGAAAAACACATTATAGAAAATTCTGTTCGCGATCTACGTATTTGTTCATCTTGTAGCTCATTCTAATATTCGTATTGAAAAGAAACATCATATTTATTCTTACCCATTTTCATTTTGGATCGAGAATTTTTATTAAAATATCAATATTTTGTTATTTCATCGTTCCAAAAGGATCGAGGAAAGAAAGTTGGAAAAATTCAGCGCGTTCGTTATAAATATAATTGACGATTATCTCCGATCGTCTAACGATTGACTTAATCATGCCGATGAGAGATCGTTTCTACATGTACGCCAGACTAGAAAATAAAATATTACAATTTCGTTTGTTTTCTTTTCCAATACAAGTACTTTTGCCCGTGATTCGAGAGATCGCTCATTTATTAGGTAAGGAGAATATAATCCGTCGTGAGGAACATCTCGCAAGGTACTTTCCAACGAGTTTTTCTTTCTCTTGTACGCTCGAATCCTGGCATTTGGATTTAGCATTTGTAGTAGCGGTCATTATTGACGTTGTCGAAAATTACTTAAATCATGTATTCAATGTTTAAATATTGAACATTAAGAGCGAAACATATGAGAGAGCGACAGAAATATATTTTGCTACGTCTACTTTATTTACGGAAGCAGTGGTCATGTTTAATAGACATTGCCATTCTTGTTATTTATATTATTATTATATAAAAGACACGCGCAAGGATGACAGATTATTTTACTTACACGTAAGTGATATACAAATAGGAAAAATTGTATTGCTAAAAGTGTATAATGTACAACTTGATTTAACCGCCATTTGTTCAATTCATAAGTCGTTAACCTTGAAATATCATGTGCGATTGGCCTCCGACCGTTGTAGTAAAATGTCGATAAGAGTCAAAATCGCAATACTTCATTCATTTTATTTGCGATCGTTAGAAAATTGGAATGTAACACGAAGAAAAAAACAAAAACAAAAACAAGACAAAAAAATTGTAACTTGTCAGACCAGAAATAAAATACGTACAGAAGCAATACCGAGTGATTTTGTTTTGATAAATGTTCAAAATCACAGAGCTTTGTAAAAATTTCATGAAAATCTTACAAATACAGAACTCCATGAATATGTGTTTGTTCGTAGATATCTCGGGTGTGATAAAAATGATATTCGGAATTAGTGTAAAAGTGTTACGATTACCAACGATATATATCACATTTATTCTGTATATAATTATGTGCGTAAAAAATCATAACGCCAAATTGGTTAAAAAAGAAAAAACAAAGTGAACAAAAAAATGAACATAAATAGAAATAATAATACAACGAAAATAGACGGCCGAAGTGATAATGTTTAAACGATAAAAAAAAACTTCTTGCCCGTGTAAAAAACATAAATCGTGTTTTGCAGAGTGACAGGGATTTCGTATTGCATAGTGTTACATTGATAGAAATTAGACGAAGGCGATCGTTACCTCTATCTACGGTGTCGAAATATAAACAAACAAGAACTGTGTAGAACGCAGATTGCGAGAGTGCAACAAATATTTAAAAAAAAACAACAACATATTATCAAGAGTGATACACGATTGTAAGGTTTTTGATTTCGGTCTTGGGTTTTTGCTTCTCAAATAACTTTTTCACAATATTCATAAATACGCTTTTTTTCGTAGGTGCCCTTCCGAAAGAATTGAGATATGCATATTTATGAAAACAAACAAAACAAAAAATAGAAAATAAAACAAAGTAGCAGTCTCTTTGTCATGAAAATCGGATCTCTGAATCCCTACGGAGTATTCAGCGTATTGAAACTAATTATCATATGCGTTGGGACGCTCGAATATCCAATCGATACTTTGAACGCCTTCGGCGTGTTCAACATTTGCCAACAAATGTTTCACGTGACAACTCTTTGGTTACGACGCCGATGAAGAGTGTGATATGGTGTTTCAGCATCTGGTGGCTAAGTTAAATCATAAATACACGTATTTCGTTTTTTTTTGTGTGTTTTCACTTTTAAACAGACTGTTTAAAATACTGGAATCCCTAGACATATTGAAAGTTGTCTTTTGCCGTAAGTAGAGGTAGCTTTTCGACGCTCTCCTTGAGATCGAAACTGTGAAGCCAGTCAGAGCTTGGTTTTGCTTTTACTCCGCAAAAGCTTAAGTTGCAAAAATCTGCCAAATTCTGTAGTGCACCGCGGTGGAAGGGGTTACCTTGTTTGAAGTGTTCGTAACGTCCAGCGTTAAGACGTTCGTTTGTAGTCATGCCCAATACCATTATCTGTAAAAAATGAAGGGAATGATTAAAATAGAAAAATCCTTCATTATTGACGACGAATTTTTCTCTGCGTGCTGGAATATTTCGGTTTTAAGCAGGAACAAAAACAAAGAACTCACTTGGTAAGTGTGACAAGCCAGAAGAGAACCAACGCATAACGAATGCAGAGCTGTGTTGACCGTCACCCACATGACCCAAGGATCACACGTAGCCGCGGAAACTAAGTAGCTGTCCGCTGTATGACCGTTGGTCAAATTCGTCCAACACTCGAATTGCCAATACTGGACACTCGCCGATAATATTACGATACATAATCCGAAGAGAGAGGCGAGAAATCCCAAGAAATATTTGTGATTATGAGATCCTGATGAAAAATAAAGAATTACATTGCATTTCAGTGGCATTAAGATTTGTATGTAAAGTTAAGCTTATATTTATTACGGCGATCTATCGGCCGTTCACTCGGTAAAAATCCTGCTGCGTATTTTTGCCGAAAACAATAAAAGTTGTTCTCTTTTTATCAGATAATAAGGTATAACTTTTTAATGTCAAACGGCTTTGAGAATAGAATGGAAATTTGGTTTCCTGTTGGAGCGGTGTACATATGTTCATACTCGGAAACAACGATTTAAAAGGTTCACCGAGTTCTCTCTTGAATGTATGCCAGTTTTGACGATTTATGTGTGTAAAAAAATGTAGTAGTCTCGCTACCGCCCCTTCGAAAGTTAACTTTTCGGTTAATTTCTGAAAGCTTGGACCTAAGTTAAGAAGTTTAGAGTTTGAGAAATGACCAAAATATAATACATAGAGCTTTGTAACGCTGTATCTCCATAACTTCGTGGTGCAAATTCTTGAATTTTTCAGACAAACTTTGCCATATGTTCCTCTGTATTTGAGAATAAAATGAATAAAATGTGTAGAAAAGTTACAGGAATATTCCGTGAAATGTTAATTCTCCCAAAGCTCTTTATAAAAATGCGTGTAAAACAGTGTAAACTTGAAAATTTGCACGTAGTTTCATATAAGTGCTTTGGAAGATTCCTTTAAGGGTTTTTTTTTTCAAGTTTTTGAACAAATGTTTTCGTGAGACTACTAGCTTAATCACATTCATCAAGAGACTCAAATAATTTTCATAGATACCGAAATATTCGATTCGCATATTTACAACTCCCAAGCAAAACGCTCGCAATACTAGTCTTGGCCATACAAACAAGCAGTTTTTCCCAAATTCGTATCGTGCTTACCAATGCAATTATTAATCCATGGACAGTGGTGATCGAAACGTGCAACGCAACGGTCGCAAATGGAACAATGTTTTGATCGTATTGGCCTTCTTACGAGACAACTCGTGCAAAACCATTGTGGCTCGAAACCACCGGTCTCTGCTAATTCTATTATCGTCTGCGAAATAAAAAAATAAAAACACACTAATAATTTATAGCGGTAAACGCGTGGTGTGACGCGGTATTTAAATTGGCGCACCTTTATTTAGATTATCAAGAAACGCAACAACGACTGAAGGTCAAGTATTAAAAAGATCAAGGAAGAAATCGCAAATTCACTCACACGAGGTACACAAAAATCTCACATTATCTTGTTATATATATATTTATGATAAATTCTGAAGTATTTCGATGTCAAAGATGCTCTCAAAAACTTGATTCCTTAAAAGTTCCCTCTACGTTGTTTTCTTTGTTTGAAACTTTGTTAAATAATCAGATAAGCTCAAAATTATCTCATTGCAAGTGTAAAGATAATGATGGAGACTTACGTTCAATTTATCTTCGTGCGTTGCTGATATTACTCCAGGGTCCCCGCGCCACGTTTTCAAGAAACATATCCAAAGTGGTACCGAACCACCGACTAACATTAGCCATAGGTACCAGGCTGCGTGAATGCCTAACCAAAATATCCACGTGATATATACCCACATCTGTAATTAACATTGTCAAAATATTTCACATGCCGTAAGCGTCCTGTTTTATTTCCTATTAGTCATAAGAGGTGAATAAAACGTAAAAAGTCAAAAATATAATTCCGTTTGCGATGAATTTCAAAATAATCTACAAAAAGTAAAAGTCGATAAGATTTTATTCTCCATTATTCTTCGGTATGTGGGTTATCGTTTCTTTATCAATAAGATAAGAATTCTCAGGATGTACGAAATTACCAAGGTGTATTAACGTTTTCTTTAATATTGTCAATTTCAAAGCGATTATTTGTTTAAAGAAATTTACCAAAGGTAACTTACCTTCGTCGCTAAATAAATGGACATTGGTAGAATTTGAAATAGCCTTTCGTCGTATAGGAAATTTTTCGCTAGATAAACAGCGATATAGAGGGTGAGAAAGGCACCTAGTTTTATCAAATAATCCAATTCACTTTGGAATATTATTCCAATGACGTAAAACACTATGAACGGCGTACTGACCATACAGTACCAACGTATTCTCTGGAAAAGATAAAAACAAATATTACAAGTCATCGAAGCACGGTTTCATAGAGATTTTTTTTTCAAGTCTGAATCATGTTAAAAATTGTTCGAATTTCAGCGGTTCGATTTATATACGATTGGAATCTCTCCATTTGATATTTCTATTGAATTGTCAAAAATAGAGGGAAACGATTGAAAGTTACGATTAAGATTTTTTCTCATTACATGTTTAAACGAATAAGAATTTGAATTTAAAATTGTCTCAGTAATTATGGCTTTGAAACATTTTTTCATTTCTGACAGTCTACGTTTTCATCGAACTGGAGAACGAATTAACGGAAATAGAAGAAAATTCAAATGCTTATGCCATTTAACATGTTGCACTGAACCTCGCTTCAAGGCGATCTATCAGTCATAAGGTCAGTAAAAATCTTGCGAAGCCTCTTTTCGACGAGGCTTGATATTTCAATAAAAATAAGTGTCACGTGGTTCTCCATTCGTCAGAGGATAAGGTGAGATCTTAAGTTTTCTCGAAGTATCAAGCGTATTCGAAAAAAAAAGAAAAAACAAACTTGTATCTGTTTTGTAGTTATCTCTGTGACATTCACGCAAGTGATAGACCACCTCAATAGACTACGTGTTAAAAATTTTATAGAGTTAAATGACTGGCACCAATATATCTGTGATTAAACTTTAAGTAAAGCATAGAATTTATACCTTATCCCTGCACCACGCTCTTGTTCTTCCCTGTCTCTCTCTAATCTCATGGCTAACTTTGTGACCGAGCCAAGCGGCGCCGATATGAGGTCCCAAAAGTGTCATCGGGGTCTCATTCTGGAAGTTGGGTACGTCGAGAGACGCCCCTTGATGGACTAGGGTTGATATTGCTGTGTTGTTTTTGGCTATAATAGCCCAATGTAAGGCGGTATTACCGTGAAGGTTGTCCGTCAGAGAATGTGACGCGCCAAGTATCAACAACAGTCGCGTTGGATCCAAGCTAAAGATATAGTGAAAGTTTTGACTAATCTTGAACGTAAATCTTGCGTTTTTGAGTATAGAAATACGCGTACTTTGTATCTCCTGAAGCCCTATTTACCTATTGACTTTGTATGCGCTCCACATGAGCGGTGTCATGGCACTGCGATCAGGTGTATTCGGATTAACACCTTTAGCAACTAAATAGGCGACGATGCCAGTGTGACCGAATTGAGCGGCCAAATGTATGCAGGAAAAACCCTCGGAGTCTCTGAGAGTAGGATCAGCACCGGCTCGCATTAATATCGCGAATGTTGACAGGTGACCTTGTCTAAAAATCAACAAAAAAGAACTTTAGAACTTTGGTCCTATTATTTATTGTGGTTTTCTTAGCTTTAACGGAATTAACGATGTGTGTAAATGTAAAATGAAACCTTGTGGCCCAATGAAGAGGAGTCGATGCCAATTCTCCACCGATCGCATCGACGTTTGCTCCTTTTGCTATCAAATATTTGACGATTTCTTTTCTGTTGTTTATGGCTGCCCAGTGCAGTAACGTTACTGTTTCCGCATCGGGCTGATTTACGTCAGCTCCTGCATCGACCAACTCTGTTACTCTTTCCAGAGCTCCGTACTGTTAAATCAAGAAATAAATAAATAAATGCATGTCTTTTCTCAGGAAAGAATCGGGTAATGTGGCATTAATATGAGAATGATCAATGGCATTAAGTGGCATTAATATAAGAATGATCAAACATTCAATGAAAAAGTGAACTAATGTTTTTTTTTCTCAATTTTCTGGACATTTTTTTTATTTTCCAATAGATTCGGTCACTTCGATGGTTTGAAATAAACAGGAAGTGAATCAACAAACTCGTTATGCCTATTTAAACGAGTAATGAAATCACTTTTGGTAAGGATAATAAATTGTGTCGCCTTAATTGTTGCATTACGCTCGTTGACTCTAAAGTTGATGTAAAAATTGAAATATCATCGTAAGGTTGTTACCTGAGTGGCTCTGACTATGTCGAAGGAACTGCAGTCTTGCGGAATTGGCCTCGGAACATCTTGGTGATGGTGAGTGCTCTTGTCCTGCTCATTAGAATTGTCCCCGGGACATGCTGCTCTCATCGGTAGGGCGTACATTGTAGAGTTTCTGGAATCCCACAAAATCCAACACTCGGCTCAATAATACTGTTGTTTAATATTAATTCAAACGTCTTCTCCATTTTCAAAGAAAACCATTCACATGTGTTTTCTTAATGAAAAAATGAATGTCATGTCAAGCACTTTTGAAGAAAACTTATTTCAAAATTATCACGTCTATGCCAAGTAATGAGAATTTTAACAAATTTTTCATGGTAAATTGCACTTAGGATTGAAATCAACATTATTGGAAAATATCAAACATGGAACCTGCACCCAAGAAACAAATACGGTAAAAGTTGGATAACACAGTAAAAGACGAATTTTGCTGCATCCAATGACAAAAACTTCATCACAAAATATCAACATTACAAATAAACCAATGAATATTTATTAGGAACGATGTTGAATGTATTTTATTCAAATATGCATCTTCGATGTACTTTCGAGAAATTCAAAACAAGTTTTTCGACATTCTTATTGGAAGGAATAAAGCAACAGTAATTTATTGACTTATTACACAAATGAGGGTGAGTACCAATTGAAAGATGTGCAATTGAAAAGAACATTATTACTGAGAGTGGAATCTAGTATCTAAGTATTCATGGAGCATCGAGTTTTTATGAGACATTTATATTCATGTGTGTGCTATCACTTGCATCTACTATTTATGAACCAACGATCGTGCAACCATCGCTGTACTAGCACCTCCGATCCAAAAACCATTGAAAATAGCAATTTGTAGTCGAGTCAACAGCTCAGCATGAATGGGTAAATTGATCATAAGATTTGTACACAGCTAAGCTTTTAAGCAAATTCAGTCACAAATCGTTTTAAAACTTACGCATAGGAATTAGAGGATCAAAACAAGCCAAGCATTTGACGTTTCAACAAAAATAACAAAAAAAGGTTCACTACAATAATTTTTCAATGAATATTATTATTTGTTCAATGTTTAATGTACTTGATGACCAAATAGATATAAAACTGAGTATTTCTTATATGCATGAAATTTCTATTCTCCGTTCTTCGCTGCATGGCATTTTCATGGATTTTCGAAAATTGATGTCTTTTTATTTACGAAATAAAGCACGAATGATTTTATTGTCTCTGGATTGTTAGGAGGAAAAGAAATAAATCCAAATTGAGGAAAAAACTACTTTTCTTTTTCACACTCATCGATATTACGAGTTGAACAAGCTTCGAAGATTAAAAAAAAGTATTGAATTGGGAGACTTGATGAGTACCAATAATCGAAGTCGCGTGATTTTTTCAAACAGACGAGAGTGTCAATAATCATAAAAGCGCGATCCGGTGTGATCCGGCACGAAGAAGTCTCAATCGAACAATACTATTGTATATACAACGCGCGTCAGTTACTCGGTTCCAACTCGAAGAGTAGAGCGAATACATAAAAACATTGGTGGCAAGAGGGAAGAAAGTTGGATCGATTTTACTTTTCAATGATGATAAAAAAAATGAATGAGAATTATTTACTAACGTAGCAATGAAAATAGGTTATTAAAGAAAGAATATTCTTACCTGTCGTCTCTCGTGATATCTCGTAACTACGGTCCACACTTTCGCATAACGAAAAAATGACAAAATTTTGTCTTTTGTATTTAACTTCTTTCACTAGTTGTTTCAGCGAAGCCGGATGATCAACGAAACAGAAACATGGAAATCACAGGGCATCGTAAGGGGTGGGGCGGAGGTATTTGGTAGGATAATACATGGACGAAATGAAGGTTGATATTTTTTTGGCAAGATAAAAACCGGATCACGCGGCGGATACTAACGGTTTACGTTTTTGTACTATACGATCAGAGTTGTGTGCGATGTATTTATTTATTTATTCATTTTTGTTAATTTTATCTGTCGTGTTAACACAGTAGAATGACGAAGAAGGCACTACTAGCTGCAAAAACGTTGCGCGCTCGTTCATAATACTACCCGTATCAACCCGTATATAGTGTCGATCCTCCCCACTTTTATTTATGTGCTGTCTCTCTCGCTCTTTTTATACCTGATTAATTTTTTTCAACATCAAAACTCATGAAAACAAAAAACGTATTCTACGTATCATCGTGGTGACGAAGAACGCACGAAACGAAAAACGAGTTGCACGATTTCTTCGATCTTAAGGATTTTCTAGTAAGGTGCAAGCTTTTTTCCCAGCAAACCTTTCGCGAAACAAGCCAAACAGCGCCACCCTTGCCGGGCGTGTATGCGCTTTTTTCGTCGATATGAACTCATGTCAGATGCTGCTTCTCCGCTAGATGCCAGCAGAATCCTATCGGAAGTTGTTTTTATCATTATGGGGCTCAACAGAAAACTGATTTATCGGTGAAGGTGCAAGTATTTAATAAGCCTACTGCCAGTCAAATTATAAATACATATAACAAATTCGTTCAAAAGTGATTAATGCAAATTCATTCATTTAACAAATGCGAATCAAATAAATTATATTGCATTGATAGGCGTGGAGTAGAAAACACTTGAAATATCAAGTTGTAAGGTGGTGATAAAATCGGTCCCGACAATAGAATAATGTTTTTTTTCTTCTTATAATTGTACAAGGTCTTCACTTCGTAATTATTCAATTTTTGTTCAGTGCTAGGGCCAGCAATGAATAATTTACTTGATTTTTTTAAATCAGTGTTTTATTAAAATGCAAAATACATAGGATTTAATACTAAATGTATAAACTATTTACGCTCACCATTTTAATTGGTATGATCAAATTTATGAAAATATATTTCATTTGAATGGAATTTTAAAGAAAGGTGTAACGTTTGATAAATTCAGTTTTTCGTTTGCTTTGTTTTTTTTTTAACAGTCAGACTTGGGACGTTTCTCAACCCATGCCTTGATCTTAGGAAGTTCGAGTACTTTCTTGACCAGGGCTTGGAGATTCTCGTGCTTCTCAGTTATGTCGAATTTGGTCATAAAATTGATGTAGTCAAGAAGAGCGACAAAAGTCAAATCAGCCCAGGTCAATTTACCGCCAACAAGATAACCGCCGTTTTTCTTTACTTGGGCGTCCAAACGTTCCGTATAATAAGGTATTATCTCTTTGGTAAGAGGCCCGTATTTGCTCTCTTTCACTTCTTCGTTCGCCTCGTAGTGATAAGCCCCGATTTCTACCAAGAATAATAAACATTACGTTTCAGCCTGTCGTCACGAAACTTCCATACAATAATTACATTTACAATTTTTCTAATTCATCGAAATTACTCACTCGAACGTAAATCATGAATCGTGTCGACGGTAGCATCGATCTCAAGATTTTCCCAGTCATCCTTGCCCCCAAGACCGTGCAGCTTCGCCAAATAGCGGCAAATTGCCGCAGATTGATGAATCTTTTTACCGTCGACTTCGAGTACCGGTACTTGGCCGAATGGCATTTCTGTCATGATGGAATTTCGAAAGAAACATATTTTTATCTATACATTCAATCCAAATTTCAATTTAGAGTTACATTCCATACTATGAGGTTTGTATAAGCAACAAATGCGATTATTGTAACACCACAATGATCGAGGTAGTGTTTAGATGAACTTTAATCCTCAGACCTTAGTAATTATTCAATCAGATAAATGTGACATTTTATCTTCCTATGTAACTGTCTCTCTCTCTCTCTCTCTCTCTCTCTCTCTCTCTCTCTCTCTCTCTCTCTCTCTCTCTCTCTCTCTCTTTATCCACTGTTATTTATTCTCCAATTAAAATCCTCTTGAAAATGTATACTACTCAATGAACGAAACAATACGAAAAAAAAAACAATCACAATGGTTAGTTCATCAATAAGGAATAGTTTAAGGAAAATAGTAATAGCAATATCAATTGTTCATTCATACCGTTGTTTTGAATGGACACGATTGTCCATCCGCGAAACAATAGCCGATTGTAAAACTCAGACTAAATATTATTTTTCAGCATTTAATGAAAAGTTTGGTTTCGACGACAGCTGTGTTGTGACCCTAACTTACCAGGCTTTATTTTTGGCCAATCGTTGCGGTCAAAACGATCATCTTCGAATTCCACACCAGCGTGGGCGAAGATGAACCGAATTGGTTCGGCGAGAGCCTTAACAGGGAAATATGTAAGCTTGTAGCTCGGCATTTTTCCTGGAAACAAAGCAAACGTGCATTTTTTCTTCAGTGTCAACTTCTACGATTTTTCGGCGTGCCATTTACGATGAAATTTTATTGAACAAAGTCAACTTTCCTTATATATATATATTTTTTTTTTGTACGGAGGTCAGAGATCGATCTATGTATGGAATTTGAAACCTTATGTAAAAAAAACGACATCATCGTAAATATATCGAATGTGATTGCGTGATTTGCCCATTATCGGAATACCAGCTGATGAATGGACGAAATTATATTTACACAATAATCTCAAGCATGGCATAGTGGCAAGTTTATATCAGGGTTGCAAATATTGCATTGATGAAGCATGAATTATGAAAATTTTAATTCAAATTGTTCATGAAAAGGACTTCTGTCCACGGATTAAAAAAGTAATCATTAGTGAATTGCGTTTTCATAAAATATTTCGTAACCCTGAACAAAACTTTTTTATCATTGACATTGGATTAATGGATGACATCATCATATGGCGTGTCTCGAATGATTGATTAAATAAAACCCTACACTCCTTCAATCTATTTTTACGAGTTATTTATACAATCTAGAAAAATATATATATATTAAAATTAGGATAATAGCGAATTAAGATATCGCGCAATACCATGTTATTATACAACGTTGAGTATATAAGGCATAGGAACAAAAAATTGCGGACATCACGTACCCTGCATGAGTCAGCATTAATCGATTATATTTCAAAACAGTTGATCGACCGATTGTTCGTAGTTAAAATGTGAAACAAGTGCCAAGTGTATCCTGATAAAGATTGTAACGCGTTATCGTTCCTCATGAGTTGACATTTTTTAGTTTCATTAATCTTATCACTAGTTTAATAAAGATATGAAAAAGTGAAAATACCGTAGTTCAATTTGATGTTCGAGCTTGTTATCGCTAAACCATCCATCAAGAAATAACTCAATATTAATTTGAAGTTTTTGTTTCTTATTTCGAAAAACATTTTTTATCTACTGTCAATGAATGATTAATTTTTCTTGAATATCGAGAATTCTTTGATTTTTCGAACATGCGTATTTAACCCTTTCAGTTAGAGACGCCGCGACAGTCTCGCAATTCAATTTTTTTTACATGGAAAAGTTCCAATGTTTTTTTTTGGCGAAAACAAAATGACGTCACTATAGCGGCGTGACTTAAAATATTGATGAAGACGATAAATAAAACAGCATCGCAAATCTAACAATAAATAGAAAATTATGGGCAGGTGAAAAAATCGCTATCGTTACTTTATAACCGACGAGGTTTCGCGAAAGACGACAAAGTCAACAAACAAGGTCGGTTTGAAGAAACCAATGTGTTTTCAAAACATGGCGTTGTTGAGAAGCTCGCTATGGAAACTTGAATTCTTTTATTGTTACGATCGTTGTTTTTGGAAAAAATCACCACAATGACTTCATATTTTTGTTTGTTGCTGCTATTATATTGTTAGATACAGTTTTTTCTTTGTTTTAGACATTTCCAGAAAGTCCTCCCTCCCTTTTGTACAGGGCTAGTCCGTGGTCTAAATTTTGTGAACGTCGCTTAAACGCCGACAAAATATATGTATGCGATCGCCACGTTGAGCTGTACTTCATATACGCTTTTAATAGATTCTACCAAACCAAGCCGAACAATGAATTTTAGTCTCAATATGTAACAAGTGCGCCTTAATTGAGTTTTCAGTCTAATTAAATTAACGATCGTTGTGTTTTACAAAATGATATGTGGGTGTGTTCGTCAATGGACGCGTACCCTCATGCCGGCAAACGAACAGCAATAACGAATAAAATTGATCCAGTTTCGGAGGATGAGAATGAACGAGGAAAGATTGAGTTTTTTAGGACCGATATTTCTACGTTATTCGAAGCTATATGTACAAGGGAAATACCGCAATTAAGTTATAGACTGAATTAGGGCATCCTATTGAAAATACGTGTCACTTACGTCTGTAAGATGAACAATCAAAAAAACAGTGTTGAAGGTTGAAGTAACGAAGTTGCTACGCCGGTCTTCACTGATCTACTTTCCGGAGTCTGAAAAGCTTTAACAATTATATTATGATTATTATGATGCCGGATAAGACGCCGACTCAAATGGTGGGGATGGGCCATCGGGCTCTGGTGTCAAGTTTCAAAAACACGATCACAATCACAGACAGATCTGTTTTATCGAATGGGAATAGCTGTTTTTATCGTTAGATGGTACTTACGCGAGGCAACAGGCGCAACGACCAGAGACAGGAATATAAGCGAAGATGAGACATAATTCAGCTTTTCCGTAGCGGTGAACTCGGGAGATTTAAGTATGCTCGGCAGCATCTGCAGATTCTCCTTTGTCGTTAGCACCAAAAAATTCAATAATTGTGCAAGCCATAATCTATTGTCGGTCGGATTTCCCGCCAAAAATAGCACCCAGCGCGGTTGCCTAGCGACAATGACGAAAAACTCTCTCGAGTGCTCTCGCTATATATTTGTTTGAAGTTGGTACGACATTCAAAATTGT
Organism: Campoletis sonorensis; assembly: GCA_013761285.1. Lineage (NCBI taxonomy): Eukaryota > Metazoa > Arthropoda > Insecta > Hymenoptera > Ichneumonidae > Campoletis > Campoletis sonorensis. Next base: position 1,406,480 of record JACEOJ010000208.1, on the reverse strand, counting down.
TTACACATTGCAGATGCAAGTACCTTTAACCTAACTTACCGGAATTCCGTTATTGATAATAATAAATAATTTTTAAGATTATGTATTTTCTGTATGATTTCGGTTGATACATAACGTTGAGTGCGCGTCGAAAATTCAACCCTGCAGAAAGTGTTGTGCAATAATGTATAACTGCGTGTAATTTATTATTATGTCAAGAGTTTTATGGTGAAAACGGCGTTTCAGTGTCAACAATGGAAAAGTCGAAAACAAAAAGTCAACAAAGTACAAACACTCGGCACGCAAATTTACGCCGCAAATTGCACGCTGTTTCCGGTGCAAAAAGTGTTCACTGAAAAAGGTGAAAGATAAATGAAGAAATCCTTTTCAATTTTATTATTCAAAGTAATAAAAAGAAACTTGAGAAAATTCATCAATTCAAGTGTATATGTCAAAAGCAATGGAACGTCACATTCTTTCGCGCAACAATACTGTTTCGGATATGAAAAACACTGGTTTTGGATACACTGGAAAAAGTGACGACACTGTGCACATAATTTTTCTGTTTTAACAATTAAAGAAAAAGGAACTTGTCCAAAATGGATTCCAGCGGAGACTATAACGTTGCATCCAGGTACCGAACTATTCGAAAGCACTTGGATAGTTTAGGTTATCGACAAGCACTTTCTCTAGATGCTCTACCGCTTATTGAAAAATTGCTGGCTGATTTAATACAAACGACTGATAGTCTGAAACACTTCAAGACAATAGCACAAGATAATGTAGAGGTAATATATTCCTGAAATAGACCATTTTTTAAATTCTGAATATTCATTTTCGCATGAGCAATAATCCAAATGTCCTCTCGAGGAAAAATATGCAAAGACATTACAAATATTTTTTTTGTTTCCAATTATCTCACGTTTCCTCCACATTTAGTTCAAGAGTTTGAGGAAAATCTCTTAAAAAAAAAAATCTCTTTATGAATTAATCATGAAAGGACAATGTATGCAAAGAAACTCAAGCATATTATTTTTTACCACAAAATGCTTTAACGATAGAGACACTGTGTATACAGAAAATCGAAAATTATAGATCACTCATTTTGTATGTCAATTGTTTTTTTTCGTTTCTTTTCATTTCATGTATAATCTGTTTGGTTATCCCGATCAAAGGGTGTAACAAAAACTTTTATAAAGTACTGGCATAATTAATTTTCCAATCTCAATGACTTAATTCATGAAAATCCTCACAGGCGTGTAGTGAATTACAACTTTCCATTGATCCTTATAAATGCGACAACGCAAGGTTAGTCCAGGAGTGTAATCAACTACATTTGGATCTCATAGAAGCGAAGGAAGCTCATCAGAAACAGGCAAAAGATCTGAAGAAAAAGATTTACAGCTTGGAGAGCGAATGCAACAATTTGCAATTGGCTTCATCTAGAAATCTCAAACGTATTAAGGAACTTGAAACAGATTCTGCGCAGAAAAGTAAAAGGATTCAGGAGTTGCTTGGAAAATGTTGCAAGCCATTGATAAGCAATGCTACCCTCGGTAACTGTTATTTGTGTTTTTGTGTCACCACACGATTCATGCGACATGTTAAAATACATCAGAATAAAAAAATTCATCGTCTGAAAAATATTTTTGCAGGATCTAAAAAAAGGCCTTGCTATCCATTGCGCAGGCCGTCTCTAGAATGTGATCCTTTGCCCAGATTGAAAGGAAATTCTTCTCTACCAAGTCTGACCAAAGTTGAACCCGGTGTTGTTGACTTATTGGCAATGGCTGATCGCAAAATGAATTCTCTTAATCACGAGGTAACAGCGCTAAAGGCAGAGTTATCAATGCAAACAGACAACGTTCATACGTTAAAATCACAGGTACGGGGAGAATAATTTTTTTCTCATTTCCTAATCCTCAACTCCTGGCATCTTCATCCTCCTGTCTCCGGGTTCACTGGTGAATCCTATAACAAAACTTGAGTACTAGATTCAATTTTCAGTCAACATTTTTCTCACTATTTTCCATCCAGAGACTTTCTGATGAGTGATGGAATATTAATTATAAACAATATAGATAGAGCGAGAATTTATGGCACCAAGTTTGTGGTAAATAAAGTTCCCTACAAAAACGACATTTGCAACGAATTGTTATATTAAAATAACAATGATATCTTTTTTGCATCGTCCCGAATTAAAAATGATCAATTCGTAAAAAAGTGTCGTCAAGGAGACCCTGTGTAATTGGGTGTTTGTTTGCATTCCTCTAATTCCCTTCACCGTGTGAAATTTCACGTTGAATGATCGGCTTTTAATGATTAATCCGAAATTTTCTTGCCCAGTTGTCCGTTAAGGAGAAAGAGAACTCGAGATTTAAAAAAATGTTAGAAGGTGGACGTCCTCAGAGCGCCGTTTCCAAGGATTGTTCTTGTAAAAAAGCTGATCAATTCAACGAGCACAACGGATACGAAAAAAGCGCAGGTTCTCACACTGTTCGTCACAGAGGTTCCGAGGCCAGTGAATTGAAAATGTTGCAACAGATCAAACTTGATCTTGAGCAACAATTAAAGGGTATAAAACTTTCATGAACGGGTATTGAGATATTTTGACAATAAAACAGAAAGTAAATAGATTGTACTAGATTTTTTTTTGTCATTACAGAGGCACTCGATAAGCAGCACGATGCGATGTCTCAAGCAATGAAACTGGCAGAAAGGAATGAGGAATTGGAAAAAGAACTGCGTGACATAGATCACATCGCGTTGGCTGTTGAGGCCGATTGCAATTCGGCGGTAAAAGAAAATAACAAACGTATTAGCTATCTGCAGGTAAACAAAAAAAAATCAATCGTCTGCGATAATAAATTTGGAGAACTTCAACGAAATTTTGTTGGAAATCGATTTTTTCGAACCTGTGATGCGACGAGGGCACTGAGCATTCAGCATATTTTATTTCGCCATTCTAGGAAAAATTGGACAACGTCATGACTCAAGTTCACGTTCTAGAAGGTGAATTAATGGTCGAACGTAGATCAGCTCAAGAGTTACGAGCCGATTTAGAAGCCGGGCGTTTAGAAAATCGTAATCTTCAGCGAAAACTTGAATCTACATTGGATGAAAAGAAACAAATGACCGATCGCATCAACGAATTAACTGTGATAGGTAATTAATGTGTTATATTCAAGCAATTAACATTAATTGGGCACAACCGTCAATTCCCCTCCTATCCTTGATCCTCTCTAGAACATAATTTGAACGATGAGATCCGAAAATTATCCAAAGACAATGGAAATCTGAAGATAGAAGTTTCTCGTATGGATTGTGCAAACAATTTGTTGAAAAAACAAATGCATGGCAATGATAAACCCCAGAGTATTAACGAACATCCGAAGAAACTTAAAGAGAAAGCAGAAAAAAATGATAAAAATAAGGGAAAGGCATTGAGAAAAAAAAATCCGGGTACATGATTCGACATTTTCAATTATAATTTCATCAATTTATAGGGATTTGAAAAAAATCAAAGAATCAAAATACGTCTCGATGCATAAATAATAACGAAAATAAAACGTTTCACCTCACACAGCATCTCGTGGGCAGCGTCGCTCCCTTTCGCCGCCTGTTCATGAAAAACAAACGGAAGCAATGAGACGTCAAGGGGATTCCAGAGACGACGAAGTTACCAGAGACTCGAATATTGAAGGGACCAAGAGATATAGCCAAAAAATAAGTAACGAGAAGGACTCGAGGATCAATCAACTTCAGTCGACGATCGACCAAATTCAAACTGATCGTGATTATTACAAAAACGAGTACAACAGGTTGCGAGAACAATGCTCGAAGAGTACCGATTTGGATAATGTAAGGGACCCTTTAGAAAAACGATCAAGTAATTTGGAATTACGATTAATATTCACGTTGCATTTCGACAGGCGGAATTGTGGGCTCAGGTTTGTGAACTGAGACGTCAGCTTATTGAGAAGGAGCATGCAGTGTTGGATTTGCAAAGAGAGAAGAAGGATCTTTGCCGGGAAAAGTTCGAATTGGAATTGCGATTGCAATCCGTGAGATCGGATCGTAAGAACACGGCCAATTCTTGTGGTCAATGTCGTCCAATCGGCAACTGCGCTTGTTCGGCTTCTAGATCTTCATCCGCTGGCGAATCCAAGGTTCAAAATGATTTATTTACATCTCATCCACAATTCATAATTGGCGTTTTCCCTGTGAAAAACTTGTCCAGTCACCTTCCCAGCCACTTTTGTTAGTTCGTTCTCACGATAAAAAACTAAGAAAAACTGATTCCCGGTCACCGATCGATGCCCGAGCCGGTGCATGGCTAGGTGGTCGTCCAATCAAGTCCTCGGCTCACTCGAGTCTACTTCACTTGTATTGGAGGATTCCTGAAACCACACACCGCCCGCGCACTGATCACTGTCCGCCGTTTAATCAATTACTTCATTATCCAAGTTCAACGATTTTGGCTGATGTTGACGATTTATTTTCGTAAATCAGGCAATATTGGAGCGAATAGAACGAGAGCGAGATACTGCGAGAGCTGATGTTGATCGATTGGTCGAAGAACGAGACGCTTTACGCGAGAGACTTAAGGTATCGAAAAAAAAACGCTAATTAACCTTTACAATTGCATGATATGTTCAATCCTCGTACACTCACTGTAGACAGAGTTTTATGGGTTCTTTCAATCAGTTCAAATTTGAAAGGAAAATAATAGCTTTGTCAATCCCTTCATCCCGAGAGAAAAAAATCATTTTCACAAACGATCAATATTACCAAAGAGTCTGCAAATTTGTACTTAAATAGTATGAATAAAATGAATAAACATCGAGTTCTTTCAAAACTGGCATTACTCAATCGATGTTTGCAAATAGTCGATGATTTTTTGTGTTAAAAATATAATAAATATTGTTAATATTTTTGACCATTCATTTGGTAAACGGTTCATTCGATGAGAAGATCGCGTAAAAAAGGAATTTTAACTTCTCAGCACTCGTGGAAATAGTCAAACGAAAGCTAAATTAAATTTGTTCAGTGTATACTCTCATTGGTCCAGCCCACTTGGTTAAACAATTGTCAGAAAAATGAAAATCCTGCTAGCAATTCCATGCTCATGTCGTGAAGTAGATAATGAATTGTGATTAATTTCTTCAATTATATCTGTGCATGCAAACACGGTTGCATTGTGGTTGTTGATTTGGGCGTTTGGGCTTTGAAAACTAATGTCTCGAGGTCAGCTTGCGGTGGAGGCGCATAAATTCGAGCAGCAACGGCTAAGGCAAAACCTATGTCATGTAGAAACTCGCTTGAGTCAATTAGAACGAGAAAGGCAAGATTTTTTGCTTGCGCAGGGAACACAGCGAGCTACGATCGGTGGTTTCGAGGATCAGATTGAAGATCTAAGAGAAGAATTGCGCCGAACGAAGCAGGAGCTTACGACTCAGCGTACCCAATATTTTCAACTGCGGTAAGAATCGTTAATTATATTTCTCCTCCAGCCCTGATTTTATTCTCAATTTTTTTTAAATATTCTGTACAAAAACACTTTTGTAAGACTCCTACTTTTAAATAAATTTGCGTTACCGTGTTTTCAGGACATTGCAAGATCAAGCGGATCAAGCATTGGGCGATGTTCAAGGTCAGCTAAGTCAAACAGAAGCCGAATTATACAAAACGATAGATCGCAACAGAAGTCTCGAACAACAAAAGTCGCAGCTCGACAGCGACGCCAAAGGGTTGAAGCAGGAGATAAATACATTGCGAGCGAACGTATCGCGAGCTGAACAGGAGAAAGAACAAATACTGGTAAATATTGTTGAACGGATAGCTCAGGATATGTAGAAAGATGGAATGATGTTTTTTCTACCACGTATTGTTGTTGCAGATGCAATTGAACGACAGAAATGAGAGAATAGCGTTGTTGGAGCGCGAGCTTAAAGCGAAGGAACAAGAAGTAGCCACGGTTGAGAAACAGTATGAAGAGCTTCAACAAAAGAATCAGTGAGTCTTTAAAATGGTTTATCTGTATAATGATTATTGAAATACTGTACGAACACGGTGGGTTTGACAAAACGAAAACAGCTTAAATACAATATTTTACTTGTATAATTAAAAAATGAAATATTTACAAGGTGTAACAGAGTGAGGCACTTGGACGATAAATAAATAAGAGTTTTTGTCACACGTACAACAACGATCGCGAGCGATAAACGTTTTGATCGTTGAATCAGTCGAGTTTTTGTTGTTGTTTCGTAGCGAAATCATGCACGAGCTCAACGCATTTATAGTCCGTTGGAGAACTGCACTGATGCACGAAGCCCAAAAATCACAAACACACTCAAAAGTTGATGGATTTTATTTTTGCATTTAAAAATCTTGCTAATCCGACAGTGGGTGGTTGGCAGTTGCCACTGGAAGTCAAAACATTGCTATCGACATCATTCGGTTCGGTGTTGTCACTGATCCTTTTGTATCCTGGACGACACTCGCATCGAGCTTTCGATTTAGTCTGTTCATTGTCCTGCCACAAACCATTTCTCGATGTTCTTGTTGCGACCAGCCATTCCCCGGTGGTACAAGGTCCTTGGGTGTACAGTTTGTAACAAATTTTATTTATGACGACCATACCTGGCGTGTTTTCACAGCTGTCCTCACCCTCGTCCGAGCATTTGCCTGAATTTCTCAAGTCATTAGTACAGCCACAAACCCCGTTGTAACTAATCCCATCGAGGGATGGTCTGACGTTTTGATCGTACAGAACTATTTGACCGTTAGGGCAAGGTCCTTTCGAGCCTATTTTGTAGCAAGTTTTTTCACTAGGAAAATACAGCCTTCCACGTTTGCAAGGAACAGTCAAACACGTCGTTGAATTTACGAGCATTTCACCATAATCGCATGGCCCCCGAGTATGAATTCGATAACAAATACCATTTTCGTACAATACATGACCGGGCTTGCAAGTACATTTGGCACGAACCATCTCCTCGTTCGACGTATTATCCGTCGTCGTTACGACAAAATTATGACCCGGTAAACATGGCCCTATTCCACCAAGCGGATAACACATTTTTGTTTCTTCGTCGTAATGCGGCAAAGCACTATTGCAACCGCAATAACCACCAGGCAAAAACAACTCCCCGGGCTCTGTGCAAGGACCCCGCGTATAATGCTCGTGGCAACCACCTTCCACACCAGGCCAATGATATCTTCCCAGTTCGCCCTCGACTGAACACGAACACGTTGCTAAACCGTCTTCCCCCAATATCAACAATTCTCCACGTGGACACGGCCCTCGCGTTAATTTTGGGTAACATTTTCCATCACGTGGCCAATAAACGTCGCCTTTCTCCGCGCATATCTCCACGTTACGACATACGCCCCATCTTCGTTTCGAACTGTGGATAGTAAAAAAAAAACGCACAAATTAGACAATTGATTGGAGGAAAATTTCGCCAACTTTTCCTTATCAGCCACGATTTCTTCATTTTATTGAACAGTGTGAAAACAGGAAAATGTTGAAAAATTTTCAATCCGAGGAACTCTGAACGATTCACTGAAAATACAGTGAGTCTGATGAGATCTCACGTGACCAGGGAGGGTTGACAGTGTTTTGAAATTTTATATTCGATATACGTGTTGGTTCAAAGTCCTGAGGAATTATCAATAAATACGAAAGAAACGGCTAGCAAAACCATTAAAACGTGAAAAAGGTTTTTCTATCGTTATCGATGTGTGGACTGAGTTAATATTATTGCGTCAGGCAGTAAGATAATAAATTTTTCATCATGTTTTCAACATGAAACCTGCAGGAATGATGATTTATTTCAATGTCTTTTGTAATAAAAACATTTCCCATGGATTTGCTGGAGAATATTCAGAGTTCCAGGTTGTTTTAAATTTTCATGGATGATATTAAAAATTAAAAAATGATTACCCAATGCTGCTGGGTGATTCCGGCACCGGTGCAAAATATTGTCCTCGATCACATGAAGCTTTTGAGAAAATAGGGTGACACAAAGCGTCTCTAGGTGATTGGACAGTGCCCGGTGGACATTTACACTCCGCCACAGTACCGCCGCCTTTGGCAGCGGGCCCTAATTCCATGGTTTCGGGACACGGTGCTCCGATCTATAGTTCATGATAAAAAATAGTTCAAAAATTAACACTTTGTAAATTTCGTTTAATCGTAATTCGTACAGCGTTTCGAGGGAATCACGAGAAAGGAACAGAGAGACAGAAGAGAGCACTTTCGCTTGAAAAAACAATGGTCTATCGACTGGTAAAGTGCAAGGCTTCAAACTCGTTGAAAAACGTATTTGACTGCATTTTTATTAATCAATGGGTTACCTGAAATATTTTGTAACATTTTCCATCCGCTGGCCAATAAAGAAGTTGCCAACCTCGAGGCTGCGAGGCGCAAGGGTTGCTCGATGGATTCGCCCAGGGCGGTGGAACGATCGCTGTTTTAGCATCCGCAACCAGAAGAAGACAAAGAATACTCCCCAAACAAGTCTGCATCGTACTGAAACACATTTAATTACATTAATCCGAATCTTTGCTTTCAAAAAAAAAAGAAATAACCACAACAACACAGAGTCAATTATTTCGAATTGAAACCGCAACACATTTGGTCTAACACGAAAAGTATAGAAACAAACAAACAATTAACAACAACGTCGTACCGTTTAAAATGAATTATTATACCGAATAGTTATAAATAATGAAGAATCCTCGACGACGAGTGAAATTTGTCGCGAGAGGTTCGAGCGTAGCGAATCACTCATCAGTTACTTTCGTGCAAAACGTAAATGCTCGCCTCTATGTGACAGAACACTGGGCGAGGAGAGACAGACACACTCTGCTATCCGGTAAAACGCCGGTTCAACTCACGCGCTGGCGACTTAAAATAAAATGACCATATATACTTTCACTGTTTCGCTATGGCAATGGCATTGTCCCTGACGGCGGGGGCTGAAATGACAGCACGCATACTAAATAACGCAAGAATGTGCATCGTACAATGAATAACACTCATGCCTTCTTTACACCCACACTCGCTATTCATTTTTTTTTTTCATTACTTATACGCTTCATATTGAGGATCATCATCAGGAGGAACACTCATATGCAAATGCGTCCACATGTCTTCTTATTTCTCTGATATTACGGTATAAGTCACTTTGACCGTTTAAGTGTCATTGAACATGTATTTTTTCGCCTTTTGCGATGGCAGTTTTCCAAGTTTTATCAATCGTGCTATGAAAACTTGTGGAGGTAAAATTTTCATGGATTTAACTGTCAAATACAAAGTTTCTGTATTCGTGAATATTCGAAAAATATTGAGTCGCCAATTCAATTTCCATCATGACTTCGAGTATCCAACTTTACGTATTTACCCTCGTCGGGACAATTGTACAAACAATCTGTCCTAAATTTCTTTAATTTGGTTTAAATTTAATTTGAAATTTCATTAAAAAATTTATGTCTCATTTCATCGATACATATTCATCATTTTGCTCAATGATTGGAAAAACGATGATGTTTTTAATAATTCAATAGCAATTATATCGATTACCGAAAAAAGTTCTCAACCGCAAAGTCATAAAAGAGTTTAATCTTGCGAGTTTCATATTTAACAATAAATTTTAAATTTCCTTTATTTTATGTTTTCCTAGGAAATCTGTTTTTTGTTTTTATGCACGAAGAACGAGAAAAGCCTACATCGATATACTTTGCTGGTTTTTGCGTTCTAACGATATTGACTGCAATTTTCATTCAGTTATGAATCCATCGGTTTCGTCACCGCCATAACGGAATGTGAATTAAAAGAAGAAGAAGAAGGAGAAAAAATATCGTATATCGTGAGAATTACGGATCTAGTGAGGACACAGAGTCTGGCCTTCGACAGCGAAGGTCACTGCAAGTGAAAGTCCACTGCCGTGAGCTCCGGTTAGATCGAGTTTGACTTGTCCCGTCTCGGAATATTTGGTCATCCGAAATCGCAAACTACTCGATGGCAAAGACAAAAATCTGTCGTTTGGTATTGAAACTTTATGTTCCATTGCGAGATTGAATGCAACATTATTACTTGCTCGACAGTGAGGAAAAGTAATTTTGAGAATAATTATATTCTCTTGTATCCCAAAATTGAATCGCCAAGTTACACAAACGGAAAAATGGAGCGAATCAGGTCAAGAAGTTGTTAACGATCGTAGCCGGTTTTCGTGTCTCATGCCCGTTCGCAAAAATTTGTTACTCAATCGGTTAATTGCGAGCGTGTGCTAGTTGGATTTTTACGCGTAGAAGGGAGGACGCGTTGCGTCAGGACTTTCACGTTGCGTCTTATTATTTTTGATCGTATACAACGATTACTTCATGTCGAGATTTTTGCTCTATAATTTCAGACAACATCGCGCTATGTGCTATTTTCGTTGTTCTCGTTACTATTCCACATTCTCACACTGTTGAATCATGAGCACATTTCTTGCTTCCTCATCGGGCTTTTATTTTCCATGGTTTTTAACCTCTCAATAATACATGAGTATACTTGTAAATTTTGAAAATTCACACGTTCATTTTTCAATCTTCTGAAAAATGTACACACTTCCTTGAGAGATGTTTAAATTGACTGAATTTTCAATTATTCACATTTTTTAGGGCTCGTGATTCGAAACACATCAGAATTTGCCTAAGCAAAGATCGAAGACGCTAGAATTTGTGAAATTTTTTAAAACTTTTCCTCATAGACTCACATTCGGCAAACTTTCTCAACGTTAGACAATATTTTCCTATTCAAGTTGAATAAGAACTGTTCAATTCTTAATTTGACGAATATCCATTTATTCACGGTTATCATTTTTACGTTTTCAATAAAAACACGTTCGTTTTTTGAAACTCAAATTGCCTGTGGTGTTCAGACTTTTTTTTTTACAGAGAAGGTATAAATATAGAGTTTACTTTTGTACAAAGGAGCGTTGAAAATTCAGAAGTAATTACGAGAAAGTAAAAAGTTCTTTTTTTTTTACTTTTGAATTTAGAACCGGTCCGGATTGAAAAGGAGCGAAGACTGTACGAAAAGATAGTAATTATTTTATTCCAAAACAAAAGTTTAATATTTAAGCGCTTCTTTTGTTTTTCTACAATTTTTTCCTTGATAAATTGTAAATGTAAATGTCAAACGTAGACTGACAGTTTCGCGTTTTAGCCAACAAATGGACACCGGCCGTGATCATGAGGCTATTTCGTTGGCAACAATCATGACACCATTTGGCAATAAATTGTTAGTGCACGGGCACGAAGCGCCGAGTATCGTTTACGACGATAAACGGTGGCTTTTTTTACATTTTGTTGCGATAACTATCGTCTAAAATATTTCCAGTGTACTTTTGTCAGATTTTTCGTTTTTGTCCCTCTTTAAAAATTCACGAGTTTGTGGACGGCACGAAACAAGCTCTTCTAATCGAGTTTTTCCACTAAAATAATGGATACCTGTTATCATGTTTGTCCGGGCTGCTGCCCTCCTTGCGGCGATGACGTTAGGTTCAGGTATGAAAAAAAAACAACTCAGCTAACCAGCTTAGAACGTATTGAAAATGAAATGATATTGAAAACTTTTCTTCAAAACTATAACTACGAGATTCCTGTCAAAGCAATTAAAAATATTGAATTAAGAGGGTCCTTGAGGCTATCGAAACATGTCTCGGGTTCATCAAGAAGTTTAACCTCTTGATTGACTCATAAATACGACGATGTCGAGCGATTTATGCAAATAGCGTTTCATTCATGATTTTTAAAATAATAATATGCAGATCCACAGCTCTCCCGAATCGTATTTACGTTGGTTCTTCACATCCGAGCAAATATAGAAATACTCCAAATAATCATTTTACTGCAAATTCCATCGAACTCCATTTTTACACGATACAGTTGCTCGACTTTTTCCAAACAGCTTCCGTAATATCTCGTCTTTCTCCCTTTCGTGATATAACTCGAGAGCACTTAAAAACTAGCCCGAAAAAAACGAGACCATCGTCTTGGTCCTCGTTTCATTTACACAGTATCGTAAGCGGTTACAGAGCTTTACGTAATGTCATTATAGTACGGAATGGTCCCCATCCGGACTACTTAGTAATCGCGAAAAGTGTGGTTCGCATATTGTTGCTAATACCGTTTCGAGTGGACAATAATTCAGAAAATGCCATCACGATAGATTTCCAAGAGGTTCCTAATACTCAATATTATTATTATTGTCATTATTATTATTAATATCGATTGAATTGCAAATTAATTTAGATGAGAAACATTAGTACATTCGAAGAATAATTTTTCAACGAATTTAGATTGAATAATTAGAACACTTTCACTGTCCTATACAAAATTCAATCTATTACTTACAATCGAGACATTATAGGGTCGATAATTAATCCAATGTTGAGAGAACTCGGTCGAGAAACTTTCACATCACTCGTTGAATTTTGAATAATTAAGTTAAACGACAAATCATTGGAAAACTCGGATGAAAAATCGTATATTTATATGAATTAAATGTTTTTTTTTTTACTTTGGGAAAAACCCACTAATCCCACCGAACCGGAGGGATCCTGCCGGTCCGAAATTCTCGTGTAGACTGAGTCTCGACGACTGAAACAGTTGAACGTGACTGTGTTACACCGGTTACCTAACTACAAACCTCGACACAACGAGTTCTGAAACTGAAAACTGTCGAACCCAACAGACTCGACTAGGAGAACGCACTTGGGGGATCTCGGATACTTAACACCGCGCGATACTTTATTGGACGGTGAAATATCTTTTTTTGATATAAAGACTTGAAGTACATGTGTAATTATTTACTGGGATCCGGGATATTTACCAGTATTTCTAGATTCGTAGAAAATTTGAGTATTGCGATAGGGTTTACCCAGTTCGTAATCTCAAACGTATCCACAGTGTCCTTGGCCCTGTTTCGATTTCGCAATCCTCACGATCCAAGATATGATCGAATCATTCAAAAATTCCGATTGCATTTTTCATCTACTTATTTCTACAACTATTTGGATGAACAACATTTAGGAGAAAGCTTTTGCGTTTTTTCGAAGAAACATATATGTGAAAAAGTATCATAAAATTATGAGAATCACGGAACGAAAGACAATATTTGTTTTTATTTGGATTAAATGTTAGAAATATCATTCGTTTTTCATTATGGACATTTTTTACAAACAAACTTGTAAATTTAGGTGTCGAGACATTCTTAGAAAAATATTTCGTATTTTTTAGGCTTTTACTAGGCCATACTCATAAATTTTATTCTTTCGAATGCAGTCAAAAAATGGAATGGTCATTCAAAACGAACATTGTTTTCACACTTGTCTCCTATGTCTCTATCATCAAAGTTAACAAAAAATGATTTCAATTTGTTCTGTTGCCCCAATACTATAAGAATTCAATTACAACATTGTTTTTTCCAGTTAACAATGAAGTCAACTTTATTTTTTTCTACACCTGTTTACTGAACATTTCCATAGTGATAATCGTAAAGGTTGAAAAAAAGTCAAAAGAAAAAAACTAGTTGAAAAACCGAAGCTTCCTACGCGAGTAAAAGAAAATTGAAAGAGTTTGCTTTTCTGATTGAAAATTTGAAGTGCTCGTAAATATCGCTTTGTTCGCGGTGCCTGATCTGTGTTATGATAATTATCATAGTGTCGTTGAATAATTCTCTCTATTTTAAAATGCAAATGGGTTTTTTTTATGGCTCATATAGAAGAGATTGTTCTTTACCAAATTTGGAACTGAGGCTTCGAAAGAGTGAGACCGCGCGGAAGAGAGGGGAAGAAGGAAAGGAAAGATATATATATCTGTAAGCATCAAACGTTTACTTTGTATGCGCTGATGCAGGAGCGGTATTGCGTGATGTGTTCTCTCGTTTCAGTACACGCTGCAGTTGAGAGAAAAAATAAAAAATTAAAAAAAGAGGTGAAAAGGTGCTATAGCCGCGAGCCCTTTGAGTTAACGGTATGGAAATGAGAGTCTGGGGAGGGATCCTCGGATCTTCCGATGTGCCATATAGACATACAAGAGTATATGTGCTTTTCCTCTGTCCGCGTCGTTCGGGGCTGAACGGGTGTCTCGTGAAGCAATCGCGAGGAGCAGAATAATAAAGAGATTGAGGGATCTTTCAGGGCGATGCACTCTGTTCGTGAGTCATGGGATACTCCTATGTTCCTCCTCTTTCTGTTTCTCTATTCCTTTCCTTTCACTCACTCACTCACTCACTCTCTCTTTCTCTCTATTCCTTCTCCTTTCCTTTCGTTCTCGTCTTTTATGTAGAGTAGCATCATGACTCTACGATGCCTTGTTCATACAAGACTCAACGTATTCGTCTCGAATTCAAAACCCATTTCCATTGTACAATGTGACACGAATGTCGATATTAAAAATTTGATTATTCGTGTTCTTTCTCTTTTTCCATACGCTGTAACGCTTGCTCAATTTCATGGAATGGTGAAGCTCGCAAATACACGTAATTCACCGCAATTATATACTCGCGGAAGTTGAGCGAGGATGAACTTCCGCGCTCACCCTGGTTTTTTGTTTCCAACTGTTACGTCTATTCCGTAAAAGTGTGAGGTATTCAATATGTCCGAAATAATGGTATAGAAAATATGTTGCAGGATCGTTTGATGCAAACCCGTGCAAAATCTAATAATTCATTCATCGATTATATTTCGTTTATTTACGATTTATTCTTTACATATTAGTCATTTATTCTTGTGATGGGAAAAAAGGAAAACGTCAAATTGAAGTCTAGACAGACTCCTTTTGTTGTTGTAATAAACAAATTACTATCCATTTTCATGTTAATAAAACTAAATACAAGTCTTTCATTTCTCGTTTGTAGAAATTTTCAATGTCTTTTTATTGCTAAGTTTTGATTGAAAGTAAAATGCAGGAAGAATTTATTTACGTTTATTTATCACTCAAGTCATTGGAGGGATTAGTGAGCTCAGGGATTACCGCTTATCAAAGCGGTCAGTCGCCTCTCGTAGATTCACTTTCTACGGTGTGCTGCTGTACACACTGTTTTTTCCCCGCTGCTTGTACATCCGTGTAGCGGTATTTTTATTCTTACAACAACATCGAGTCGATGCAGCATCCATTCTCGTCTTCCGTGCCAAGCAGTGTACGGATGCACTGGTCGCGTTTTCAGCGATTCATCTAATCGTAACGAGTGACTAAGGGTTTTTCGGTTTATAGGATTCGGCTAAATAATAGGTACTCGGAGAAACTTACACACGTAATAATTCAATTCGTTGCTCGTACAGCGTTGAAAAAAACTTCTGGATTCCCACAGCACGATCCATTGTTTTACGTTTGAACGCGTGTAGAACTGTTGAAAGCAGGAAATACGTAACGTTGATGATAAATAACTTTCGTTTGATTGCCTGATAGATAAACAGTCATCGAAATGCAACGATTCGCGTAACGTCATTAAATTGCTGATAATATTATGAAATGTTGATTAACCAGAGATCCCAGAGGATGAAAATGAATTTCTATGATTCAGGTTTGCCTACAACAAGTTTGTTTTAACTCGATATGGTGAACTCGTTCTCGTTGCAAGTCGAACGGATGTAGAACAAATATTTAAAAAAACGTATTTACAGGAATTTAAGAATCTTCGTCAAAAGGTATTAAAACGAGTGTGACTAAACGAATCCGTGGCTTATTGCAATGCGGATTAGTTGCTCTTGGATTTTCACTTTCGCGCAAAGACTCGTTGGCTTGCATCAAGACTCAGTTCCTTTTTTTTTAACTTCATCTTTTTGTTACACGCTCGGAGGCTGCAGGCAGTACGGGTTGAGTCGAGATGAGAGAAAGTCACTCGCTTATGCATGTAGGATTAACGTCCTCGAGTGCTGTACTCTTCTATATACAGAATTCTCTTGTTGATTTGTTTTAGTTATTATTGATTCATCGCACATTACGCAATGCACGATCATAACAAACGTTGCGGGGTCGCTGTATTTTTATTATTAAAAAAAACCGTTCGAGCGCTCCAGCGTCCTGGAGAGAAAAATTTCAATTTTTTGCTTCTCTCATCTTCCGACATTTGAAACTGTACCCGTTCACCCAACTGCACTGTCATTGACGTTCGATTTTTTTTCGTTTTATCTCTGATTACAAAACGTACTTTTTTTTAAATTATTACATGCTACCACGATCGTGAGAAAAACCGTTTGAAAATCGCTTTCCCCTTCGATGAATCATGGAGGGAGTTTTTTTTCCTCCTCTCCCCCTTGTCAACACTTTGCATTCCGTTCTTCTGGTTCAAAATATCTCCAATATGAAAGAACTTTATTCCAAATGATCTCTTCCGTATCCGCAGTTTTCTGAATCGCGTTACGGAACTCGCTTTACCGGATTTTCTGTAATTGGATTCAAGCAGAGTCGTTTGATCATGCAAATGATGGGCTGCGTGGAAAGGTGGAATTGAAAACTGTTTTAATCGTAAATGGTATTTTAACTTCGGAACTTAGAAAGTGACGTGCCCAAACTTTGACTTTTCTTTTTCATTATGATTATATGCCCGAAAATTTCTATAATACACGATGAAATCAAGCGGAGATAATTGTTGATGATTGAAGTTAAATACATTTAATCATACGTATAAAAACGCGGAAACGGAGATTTATTTTTATGTAGAAAACTTATAGAAAAATCGTAGATCGTGTATATACGGAATTATAGTTTGTATAATTTGAAAAATATGAACGTTATTTTTGTGGAAAGTCCCGAAGCAGGAAAGTTCTTGGACACTTGAATTGCATCATCACAAAATATAATTATCTCGTGACCAAGTTCGAACGACTCACGTTCGATTGAGCAATTTAACGCAAGTAAACCTCAATACGTGTTTATCAAATTTATTTTTCACTACACGCACTACACAACATGCACTGCCCTTGTCCTCTTTTTCTACCAACGAGTTTATTACGTTAGCAATAGCATATGAGAATTCAATGAGTATTGATATAATGATTGTCTTGATGTTTGTAGAATTTCAATTGACATTGTGATATACAATCGGTATCTCCGACTCCCAATTTACGAAACAGTTGAGGCTGAATAATTATTTCCACTGTTATTTACATAAACGCTTAAGAATGTTGAAACGAATAGATACATCAATGTATATTTTGTTGTTGTCTAGAATGTGCGTTGATCAGAGTGCCGAGCAAGAACGTCGTCTTCGTAACATGCAGATGGAGATGGAAATAAATCAACGACAACTGGCTGCCGCATCGAACGATCGTGATAACGCAGCTCAGGAAAATCGAAGACTTCAGGATGATTTGGCCGCAGTTACTTGCGAAATTAGGACTCTTCAACGCGAGCTTGAAGTCTCGCGTGCCGAGTCTTTCGATCTTAAGAGACAACTGCAAACTTACGTCAGCGAAGTTCGACGAGCCGAAGATCTTATAAACAGAAAAGTTTGTTTGTTTTTTTTTTTAACAATTTTTCGAGCGAGTGAACGAAATGATTATTAAATATTGTAGAGATTTTTTGTAATTTTAAGATTTTTTAGAAGTTGAACGAAAAATGTAATTGTCTTGGTAGCTTAGCGGCAAATCTTCCATTTCAATGGTTTAAAAATTATTGTATAGACACAAGATCGACAATTAATTATAGAGTTTCGAAGCAAAGATTATCGTGGACATAATTGTTGGATAAACTTTTACACTGTGTTGAAAAATGTGAGGTTTCGAACCATTTGGAAAAAAAAAAACAGTTAATTTATTACGAATGTTCCAGGAGAACGAGAGAACAGAAATGTTGAATCATTTCCGTAGTCTCAGCCTCGAGGCAACGGTACTGGAGAACAATAATCACAGCTTAGAATCCGAAGCTGCTGAGGCACGAGGAGCTCTTCAATCAGCTCGTGATCGTGCCTTGGATCTCGAGCGACAGCTTGCCGATCGAGATTGTATGATAAGAGGATACGAGACACAAATCACAGAATTGACCCAGACCGTGGCTAGCCTCGAAACTCAGATAAGACAACAAGTTGAGCAGCGACAACGAGCGGAAGCTGATTTGAACGCGGTCCGAGATCTTTGCGTTAAATTGGACCAGCAGAAAGACTGTCTTGTGAAAGAACTCGGCGACAAAGAGGCGATGAAAGCGCAGGTATTGTTCCTCTACTTCGCCATTCATCGATTATTTTATTATTTTTACCGTGAAAATACTCAAATGCTAGTGAACAGGAAGAATATATTGAAAAAAACTGGTCACTTTCACTTTTAGTATGAGGCACAATTAGCCAGACTCAAAGCCGAACAAGATATGGTCCAAGATCAGATCAATCGAGATCACGTGACTGTCGAAAGATTGGAGAGACTATTGGATCAAGCGAGGCAAGAATCCATGGACAGTCAGTCTGCTAATCAAGAATTACAGTGCGAAATGTCGAGGCTCAAACAAAAGATGTGCGACTTGCAGACGAAATTGTAAGTCATTTTTATTGATTTTTCAACAAAAACCATTTGTTTCTTTTTTCAATTATGTATCGATAGAATAAATACGTTTTTGTTGTTGCTGTTATAAAGATCGAGCGAATCTACGGAATTGAGACGTTATCAGAACCAAGCTGCGGAATACAGTAAGCAGATAAGTGAACTCCGAAGACAAGTAACGAACGAGAGATTCGATCGAGCGAGAAAAGATGAGGAGCACAGGAGGTAAATTTCTTTACTTTCTTTTTCTCCACGAGCCTTCCATAATTTTCTATCATGTCATGCTGAGCAATCGAGTCCACATCCGTTAGACATTCCCATGTCCGATTTTATTATCCCTAATGAAGCAGAATGTGTCTGTGCGGCGACACCAGTAAATCTACGAGAACGGAAAATTTCGCAAGCGAATCTTCGCAAGGAAACGTACAGCAGAGACGTTTGGATTGTAGCTCGATCAACGTACAAAGCGGTTCGTCACCAAGGTAGACACGATAATCGCTCGTTAATTGCGAATGTACGTTGAATTTATTCATCACAAAATATTTTTTAATTCAATAAATGTACGAGGCTACGAATGTGGCTGAGATACTGTACAATCCAATTGTAAGGAACAACACGCTACTTTATTCTGCGAAACTGCAAACATTTTGTGGCGAGAAAAACTTTATTTAGTTGCTGTACTATTGTCGTGACGACGAATCTCTTCGTTCAGTAGTCGCAGCAAAAAGACACACGACGGCTCGGTGGAAAGACGATCTCTAGTATTCGGTCATAAAAAAGCTTGGTTTTTTCCTTGAAAATTTGGTTGTTTTGGAAAAAAATTGGAGAAATAAAACAGAGCCATTGATTTCGTGCTTATGTCGCCTTTACGAGCGTGTAATTTTACTAATCAACAACGTCTCGTATTTTCATGTCTTGTTCAAAAACTCATCCTCAATAATATTGTCCTTTTCGTCCCAACAACATTTCCTCTCGATTTGCGTTTTGACGTTTGGAATTGGCTAACAAAAAGGAAGGAGTAGCTTCGTTCAATATAAAACCACGTCTAATTTAACTTTTGTATGATTCCAGGTCCTTAAATTCCACGCCGGACAGTTTTAACGTAGACTTAAACGTCGTTATATAATAAAAACAAAAATTTAGATTAAAAGAAAGAAATAATGATTTATAAAAAATCGATTCGTGCACTTGATTGAAAATGCAGATACGCGCAAAGTGGCAAAACTGAGGAGTATCGTTCGCGGATTGATCTGAGAATGGAAGCCCAGAGAACAAACAGGTTTGACACGAGCAACTTGAGCAAAGGTTCGCCGAATACAATTTGCAAGTGTATGGATTGCAACGGTAAAATGTACAATGGCACGAAGCCTCAAAGTCATGTTCATAATGTTGCTCATGGGACTCATGTAATATCGAATCCAGATTCGTCCACGGGCCAAGCAGATCGTGACTCCGTAGAGTCTTCGAGGAACGATGGAACATTGGGATACGCGACAGCTAGTCAGGAGACTAAATTCGGTGGTTTGTGCATTCGTGCCAGGCTCGAAGAGGATGCGGATCACAAGGACATAAGAGTAAGAATTTCGGATTCTTCGGCGTGCGGACAGAACAAAGCCGCTGTCCTTAAATTCTGTACGCCACTGTCCGGGGAACCGTCGAAAACACAATATTCATCATTCAACGAAGCTGCCAGCACTAGTGAAAAGCAAAATGAATCTAAATTGATATCAACTGAGGCTAGCAGTGTAATACAAGAGAATATGGCGAGACGTCGTGACGATCAATTGAGCAAAATCGATCAAGATTCACGAACCATCAACAGCACGATCGATACTAATAAATCCTGGACTAATCGTGACACCGCATCGCGACAACGATTCGAACCTCTAGGTACATCAAAAAGGATGATTGGTTTCATGAACGACGATACTTCGGGTTATAAAACATCAGGATCGGCAAAATGTTGTTGCTCAACCTTCGGGAAGTCGAATAACAATGAAACGGGAGTGACCAAAGATAGATTGAGAGAAGTATTGGAAAATGAAGACAGTACACTATCGTCGTCGAGAGAACGAAGCAGGAGCTTGCCAAGAAGCCGGATTTGCGAGAGGCAATTGGATTGTGCGAAATCAAATATTTCGTTTCCCGTACGCGTTGATTACAGCGAAGCAACTTTAACTGCGGCAGATCTAACGAGGCCCGAGTTTGTTCGAATGCTTACGGAAGTCAAGGAGCACACGCGGAACGTCGAAAAGGAATTATCGCGAATGAACAACGCAATGAGAAATACGACTTTGAACGGGAATACGTCTGACAGTTTCAAAATTGCAAGCGAGAGAAACAGAGCACAAGTACCAACGAGTGATCACACTGCTGCGGGAAGTTCGAATGCTTCAGCTACTCCAGCCTCAAATACTGGAATGTCGGAAAAAGAAAAGATTAATAAAAATAAAATAGAGAAAAGCACAGCTTCACAGAATAACATTCGTACCTCGGAGCAAGACTCTGCTTCTGATGCAAAAACCTCGAGGAAGTTGGGTCTCGAGTCTACGAGAAAAAGTGAAGAATTTCAAGAAATCGACAATGAAAATGTAAAATCAAGTCCGCAGAGTTGCCGCTGCGAAGGAACTGATAATAATCAACCGTTGAGAAGCACGCAATTAAGGATGGATCGTAACACAATGTTTCCCGATCCTGTGATCACCGTCGATGAATCCGTTTTGGTGAAGCCGTCGAAAATTCACAAATTAAAAAAGCCACCTCTCACCACTCCCGGCGCATCCTACGGAATTGAGAATAAAACGTGTGTCGATGATCCGCAAAGCTTTCCTTGTGCTGACGAGTGTTCAGGTGTTTCGAGAAGTCTCTTGAGAGATAATTCGCCAACGCGACAAATGCTGGCTAGAAGCGCTAAGCCCATACGTCACGCAAATCCTGAGAGGGTTAGAAGCTCTTCAACCCAGTCAGACGATAATCGTGTAGCTGCTTCAACTTCAATCGCTGATGTACTTCCAAATGCTCCACCTACGACTCCTGTTGATGAGGCACACGATTCATCGAATCAACGTGCTCGTCAGCCATCTCGTTTCGCCTGCATCCCTTTCAAATTTCGCAATACTTCGAAAACCCGACAGAAAAAAGTAGAAACGAGATCACAAAGCGTTGATTCCAAGAGCAACGTGTCATCTAAAGACGCTCCGGATTTCCACACGACGAACGAAACCACCGATCCCACTGTGAAGTCGAAACAATCCGGTAAAACAGACGAGAAACAAAGTAATAAAGTTCCGAAACCGAAGAAATCGGGCAAAGTAGAAAATCCAACAAAACTCCGATCTGCCTCCGGCGAATCTGGAGTATATCGCCCAAGTAATAACCGTGATTGGCCTCCCAGAATATCATCAGGAACTACGGGGCACCCTGATTCAATGAATGAAACTTTACCAACGAATAAAGACAATTCTTCGCCTCCAAAGCAATTGAAAGGTCAAACAAGCAAACCGTTCGAACGACGTACATCAGGAACACATCATTCGGGAGGCAGAAGTCCGTCGGAAAATGAGCGAGATAGTCCGAGTGGTCGTCCACAAAAATCTGCGAGCCGTAAATCGTCGGCGGAAGATAAATTTTCGTTGACCAATACCAGTAACAGATTGGAAGTTGTCGGTACTGTTAAATTTCCTAACGACGCAAAGAAAAACCCTGGCAACAGCTCAACGAAGGAACATACAAAGAAAACAAAGCTTCAACAGAGATCTCGATCGGATCCGCGTGAAACAAGGAACACTACTGAAAAAAGTTTCGAACGAAGCGACAAAAATGTGTGATTCTGTAGATTGCGACTCCCATATTTTGGCGATGAAGTTAACGTCCCCAAATTGTGTCGAACTGATAAGTGTTGGTAGAAATTTAAGATACCACGTTATTTGTATGGATATATATGATTATTTTTTAACGAAAATCTTTTGTACGACATTGTATTTTCTTTTTAGTAATAAACCGTTTTCTGTATTACAATAATGTGCCAGTAGTCATCGAATCAATGTCACGTCAAAAGTTAACAGTGAGCGAAATGTTGCGTTTTTGAAATGATTTATTCGGTTTCTTGTCGTGTTATCAGAGCTTACAGAGTTTAAAATTCTCTTTGATTCGCGAAGAATAATACGATTCATACTTTGATCGATCGGACTTTCAGGAAAAAAAAAATTGACGCAATGCACATGAAAAATGAAACATTATTCGCCATATTTTAGTTACATATTCAAGTTGCACACACGCGTAGAATATTTCACATCTACGTTTAGAATGCAATGTGACAAGTAGGACGATTACCAATGTTCACGAAATTTTATCTTACGATCCCCCAACCCTCACCTCTCGTTGAATGTTATTGAAGATTCTCGTGACATTCTCCACGAGCAGAGAGAATCGTCTAGAAAAAAAAAAAAAAAAAAAACACAAAACCATTCACCCGCTTTTTTTATATACACTTTGTTCGTATTTCAGTCAATTTATTACATTGCTCGTTCGCACCCATTACACATAATTATTCATGAAATTTTTTAAATTTTATTTTATTTAACCACTCATCTTTCTCGCTCTTTCTTTCTCTCTTCCACGGTCGTACCAAACGTCGAACATTTAAACTAATTAATTACAAATAATAAAAATAAAAAGCCTCTTGCAAGATTTTTCGTCGTTCTAAACGTTCAGCTATTAATCTCGTTTTATATATATATCTTTATATATAAAATACATGATCGAGGCTCGTACGGGGGAGGGGGGGTCCATTATTATACTATACGTTCTTAGTTACACATTATCGGCTGCTTCATAATACTGACCCAGCCCGCTTTAGCATTTTCATCGTTCTTTCATTTTTAAATAACTCCAAAAATTCTTTTTTTTTTCCTTGCAACTTCTACGTCTTGTCATATGCCTACTATAATACAGAAATCTCAGTTCAGTTTTCTTAGACGCTTGAACCTACAGCTGTCAGAAAAAAGTAATAATAATAATTAAAAAAATGAACAACAAATGTACACACAAGATTATTCGTGTAACATTGTAAATGAGATACAGGCGTTTATGTACACGTATGTATATTAGATATTTCGACGTATAAACTTATCGTTTATTTATGTATAAAGTTACTGTTCTCTCGGAGGGGGATATCGTGGTAAACAATATTCGTGTAAATGCAATCGAATCCCGACCATCGAAGTACAAGACGTCCGTTAATGTTAAAAAAACAAACAAAAAATGAACATAAAACAAAAAAATTTGCACAGTAACGTAAGAAATATAAGTCAGATAGTTTGTGATTTACATACATTATTACGTTTGACAATTCGCTTCTGTTTTTCCCTTTCTCTTACTCTCTCGTGTTAATCAGCACAAAGATATTTGTCATTGGTGCTCAAACATTTAATGGAAGGATCTGTTTACTGTGAAAGTCGAGACGAGGCTCCCTGTCGATTGTTTTTTCTTTCACCCTCGCGTCTTCACTCCTCGTTTCTCTTTACAAAAAGGCACAAATAAATGGGGTGGTGAAAACAAAAAGGAAGATGACGAAGAAGCACGATTGTGTTGTAAAATCAGCGTTATGTAGATATAAAACTGTTTTATGCGAAAAACCGATTTTCAAACGGTTTTCCGAACACGTAGGCTCCGAGTCTAAACTGATCTAAATTAGGGTGTTCGTGAATTTTTGCAGTGATATGAAACGTTCCTTGTTCTTTTTTTTTCTTCTTCTAAATAATGAGCTCGCTCGTCATCAGTTTTTTTCTTTCTCTTATGCATGTGCGTATGTTAGCGTCGTAATATATTACAAACTTTTGTTTTTCTCCATTAACCATTAATAATTATTTTTCACAATTAAAATCGAGAAAGACAATAGGCTATAAGCGACGAGATTGCAACATGCAGTCAAAAGCAAACTGATCGTTTCACAAACGAATACATTTAATACAAAAATTTTGTTTGTCTAGTGCCTAGATTTTTCGATGACTTATGAAAAGAAATGTAGTCGATAATAATAATAATAATAATAATAATGATAATAATAATATTAATAATATTAATAATAATATTAATAATGGTAATAATCATGGTTACAATCAACTATAACGTCCATAAAGTATTTCCTTCGCCACTTTTTTGTACACGTTTTACTAAACACATTTTTTTCCGCATCTTGTTGAGAAAATAAATATTAATATTAAATCTGAAATATTATCTCGTTCGTTATCACTGTTCTGCATCACTTCTACATCGGTCTTTGTTTTGTTTTCTTCTTTCATCCATATTATTTTGTTGTTTTTTGTTTCTTTTTCAATGACACTAATTATTATAGTTCGTATTAATTATAATCTAAATTGGCAATGGTTTTTTGCCTAGTAAGTTTATAGGCCTCATTTTATATACGGAACATTACTGCTGCGTCGTCCTCCTTCGCAGCATCATCAGAATAATATTTTTTTTTTTGTGTATTGGATTGTTTCTTTTTCTGACTTAAATTTTACACAAATCCGCAATATTGAAATTTTTTGGGCAATAGTAACTTTTTTTTTCGTTCCTTATTGGGTTTTGTGTGTTCGTCGGTTGTTCGTGTTTGTCTCGCACTCACTTTACACTAATATTCGAAATGTCGATGCTGATCGGTGCCCGTAAATTTTCGAAGAGCTTGTTTAGAGGCCTGTTTCAAGAGGTCACCTGTGAGTACTGCTACTCTGATCATTCATGTCGTACAGAACCTGGGCGATTGTCCTTGACGATTCTACATTGCTTAGTGCCACACCTGCCAGATGAGGTTCGTATGCCCGGAGGTGTCTGTAATCACGAAAAATAGTGAAATGAAAAATGTTGTTTAATAAATACGACGTTTTAGTCGGAATGTAGCGTCGGCGGTTTCATCAGGATACAGTTTCGTTACCGAAAGAGAAAAAAAAACGGTAAATTAAATTTTTTTCGTACCTTCTTCCATGCGCAGAGTATATGACTAGGTTTCTAAGAATCAGAGCTGCCGTCAAACGAATACTTTTGGTCACTGGACCTTCGTTGTCATCCTGTAAACGAAAATCACACATATTAAAATTCGCTTGATTCCTGATGTCAAAACAATTGGCTGTTAACGGGAAAGTTATTTTCAAAAACCAATGGAAACACTTTCACAACATTCATTACATCAAATGATCATTTTAGTAGTCCATGGATACGAGCTCAATCCTATAAATAGAATGAACGTAAAGAAAACTCAGTTGTAACCTAGATTGAGTCGATTAAAAGTCAGATTTCCTTGTATTTTTTAAATGAGACTAGTGAAAAATTGTCTATTCGTACGAAAAAGTTTGAACAAGTTTTCTCATCGTGTCCATGTTCCATTGCTTCGAAGCATTCTGCTCCGACAATTCGTGCAAAATAGCACGTTGAATTTGTCTTTACAAAACAAGAAAAAAGTTCACATTAAATTTGATAGTTGTAATTAAGTGTGCAATTGAAATGAATGTAGCATGCCGAGTGAGTGTAACAAGGTGTATTGTACAATTGGAGAGTGAAAATTAACAAATTTATCGAGAGGAAATGATAATGATATTTAGCTGATGATTTCATTCGATGGTCGTGCGTCCACAATCGATCTACATAAACATTATGACAATGAGAGAAACACACATATTCATGAGGCAGCGATTACTGGAAAAAAGTGAGTGATAGCGATATGGAAATTCATGCCGGAAAGCTCATAGTGATTGAGAAAGTAATAACAAATAGGTGTTTGAAAATAAACGAGAAATTAATGCGGTGCAAGAATGAGGTGTTCAAGCGGAAAATATAAATAATAGAGACACAGCGTTTGCATGGCCCGCAACAGTTGTTGGCACCATTCGGAATTTTTGAATTCTTGTTTACCTGTTCTGGCGGAG
Organism: Campoletis sonorensis; assembly: GCA_013761285.1. Lineage (NCBI taxonomy): Eukaryota > Metazoa > Arthropoda > Insecta > Hymenoptera > Ichneumonidae > Campoletis > Campoletis sonorensis. The sequence continues at coordinate 1,380,049 of JACEOJ010000208.1, read as the reverse complement.
GGTTTTGCCCAGGTCTTGGGGAAGAAGAGCTTGAGATGGCTGCAGCGGGCTTGGTTGGCCTCTGCTGCTTCGCCAGGAGAACAAGAAATTCGGTTTAGTTTTTACAGTAAAGATGTTGAAGTTTAAATAGAAATTGCAGGCACAAATAGCTTTCCCGGGATTTTTAAGGATGTGTAAGATATATTTATATATGTATAATTTTATACATTAGAAAATCCTTAACCAGAATCCTCCTGGGAAACTATCGAAATCGGCCACCTTACCCTTTCAATCCCACGTAACTATTTGCATATCTAATTTTTCAAAGACAAATTTAGGCTGTATTTTCTTTGCACATGTTAGTTTATGTTATAGTCTTGTTTCAATGTTACTACGTATCTCGCTGTCACCGATTGCCAGCCGAGAGGATTTCAATCCGCATACAAAAAAGAGAACCAAAAGAACGGCATCAAATTTTTATCCGAAGAACAGCTAGAAATTTGTATTATAAACAGATAAAAAATAAATAAATACAAAAACAAAAAAACTCACCATCAATTCTTTCGGATTAACAAATTCAAGGGCGTGCCTTTTGATGGCATGAAACGCTGCGTTCGGTGCGTAGCCCGGGTGATGGGGAGTCGGTGGTGTTGACGTTGAGATTTCTGTTTTTCCACTCACGGTTAATTGTTTTCGCCTCATTGCCATACTCTAAAAGAAAATGAATGAATGATAATAATACAATATTAAGAAATATTCCGTTTACTTCTTAAACATCACAGAATGCTCGTTATCGTTTGTATTTTATAATTTATTAGAAACTGTAAAACGATACCTCTGAATTGCAGTGCCTATCGTACAGATGCGTCATAAGAGAAAATTTTCGTCGTTTAAGTCCGTCGCAACTCGCCCAAAGACACAAGATTTCTTCTCCACTGGTAGGACAATGCGCTTCGCACACGTGCAAATAAACCTCGTGTGCCGTCTTGAATTGCCTTGAAATACGAAAGAACGAATGTTATAAAAAAATTCACACAGGATGAACGAATTTTGGAAAGAAATAGCAAAACATGGAAAAGATTTATTCATTCGAATTTGAGTGAAAAGGATAAAGCAATAAAATAAATGACTGTTCGAATAAATACCTTAAGCATCCTCGCCACTCGCAAAGAAAGGCATTGGGATCGATTTTTATAGTAATAGTCTTATTCTCCGATGTTTGTTGACTCGTTGAAGGTTTGGATTCGGGTTCCGTAGACGTTGACGAGCTAACCGTTTTAACAACTTTGACAGTTTGTTTGACAGGGAGACCGTGAGTCGAGGCAGCTTGATGAGGTGTCGTAGGTCTGGTTGGTGGTGGTGTGGATGCGGGGGTAGGTGTTACAACGCGAGAGGGTAAGCTCGTGGTAACAGGACACTGTTGAGCGATCGCAGGAATCGTCACAGTCATTGAGTTTGGAGTACTTTGTGCTACCGAACTGTTGACTATTATGGAAGCTTGGGGAATAGTCGCTGATGTTGCAACGAGTGGCGGTGGTATATTGGCAAGTGCCGAACTTTGCAACAAAGGCCGAGGAACTTGGGTAACAACGACTTGTTGTCCTTGCGGCGTCATGGCGACCATTTTTTGGGTATTTTGCGTGGGCGCCGATTGGGGCTGAAGGATTATTATCGTTTTAGCACCAGTACCCTGTTGTTGAGTAGTCTGTGCTACGAGTACAGTTTGCGCTTGGCCCTGAACAAGAGCAGTTTGTGACTGTGCTAGGACGTAATTCTGACCTGGTACACCACCCGAAACAACGTATTGTATTTGTCCACTGGGGCCCTGTTGGAGTAAAACTTGCGGTTGTGAACCGTGCGCTCTACCCTTTAGTTGAGTGGCCGGAATGATGATCTGATTGTTTGATTGTATCGCTTGTTGCACGACTATTTGCCTGGAACCGGTGACTATCAGTTGTTGTTGAGGTTGTTGCTGGTGTTGTTGATGTTGAATCACTTGATTGATGAACGTCCGTGGCTCGTCTTTTATAACTACCGGCTCTTCTTTGATCGGCGGTGGTGGTGGTGGTGGCAACGGTGGCGGTGGTTCCTCGAGATCCGTTTCGTCCTCTATGCAATCAGCCGCCAATGCTGCGTACAAATTCGCCGCGGTAGACGATACGGTTGCCTTGTCGTCGTCCTGGTCTTCCGATTTAATACTCGATACCGTAGATTCGATCGTCGTAGAGTCCACCGCCGGATCCGGCGACGTTGTACCGTTCGAGTACTTTGGCTTTTTAACGTCAATCTCGTCACTCGCCTCACTCGTTCTTCTCTTCATTCCCCGCGGTGCCTCGATCAACGCATCTTCCGATACTTCCGGTTGTATTACGTTCATACCGTCTACGTCATTTTTAATTTTCGTATCTGTCGGAGATTCTTTAAGCACCTTTTTTATATGATTTTCTACGAGATCCATACCCTCCTCGTGTATCGAACTTTTTCCTAATACACCATTCATTATAGGCTCTTTGTCGACTTTTCTCTCCAACAAATCTGCGAGCATCATACTCTGCAGTGGTTTGTCTTTTGAACCAATGCCCATCGAATCCTTCGACGAGCCATCATCCTGCACGTCCAGATCAACACTATTTTGGGCACCGTTTAAAAGTATACCCTCGAAACTCGTCAAAGAATTTTCCTCTTCTGCCCCAACGCCCGAACAATCGCGACTACCACCGATACCGCTGCTCGATGCTAACGAATTGTTCGTTGAATCCGAATCTTCGGCCAATGGCGTTGAGATTACCCGTTGATTGTTTTTGTTCGATGCCAATATCGCTACTTGCGGTGGACGACATACTTTTGGACTTGTCGATATGTGATTGTCAGTCATCGTTGAGACCACCATCGTTGACGTTATTGTTTGGCTGTTGTTCTCATTATCGTTTACTTCAGTCTATTGACAAACGCAAGTTTTTCAGCATTTAAATTAAATTATCAATATATTTTCTTTTACCATTCCATTATTTTATGATATAATTTATTCAAAAAATCACATGTCATATACATTTGGGTATTTAGTGATTCAACCTTAAATTACAAAAATTCAGTTACTCCCTAGCTGTATACTAAGTTTCAATCACAGCAATATGTAAGTGGAAAAATTAATTGCAAAATAATTTCAAAATCTTTTTCAAAGAGGGTTGAATTTTTAAAGATTCTCATCAGGTCACTGAACACCGAAATTAGAATCAACAAAAGATTTTTAGCTGCGGACATGTCTGTAAAACATCTTCAACTCTGTGAGCAACGAGAAATTTACAATGTCACAGTAAACACATTTTATTATCGCTTTATAGGGATTCTATTGATTATCAAAAGCAACATATATTTCTAAAAATAACGAACCTTGTCACAGTTGTTAGTCACGATGACCTTGGCTCCGTTGAGCCTTTGTATCTTTCTGGCAGGAATAGTTGCAATTGCAGGCTTTTGCGATTTCGAGTTTACCGGAGCTTTGATTAGTATTGTCGCCGGTGTTGCTCCTGGTGCGGCGGGTTGTACGACCCCGGTTAATTGTTGTTGAAGTAACCTCTGTTGTTGTTGACGCTGCGCAACCTATGGTAAAAAAAATCCAAGTTAATCGATTTCTATCGTACCTCGGAAAGCCGGTAACCTTGAAGATGCTAGAACACTCTTTCGCGAAAAATATCAAAAAATCAACAACTCTTCATGCTAATTATTAGTGTTTATCGTATTATCATCAGTGCCTGTACTGAAAGAAAAACATCAAAAATCAATTTTTTGTTAATATGACCCTAAAAAATCGGGATATTTTCACGACTCTGTTCGAATTCAGATCGATATGTCTTTGAGGAAACGGTTTATTGGACGGGACGATTTTCCAGGAAGCAGGTACACGAAAAACACAAACTTGTCGGGAGACACGACGTAATGAAGCTGACGAGTAAAAAATATATACACAAGCAGAAAGAAAAAAAGAAAATGTGATGATAGGACGTGAAACTACATGAATTATTTCAGAGCTAAATAAATGAAATTTTCTATGAATGATCATTTTTTTTCAAAGGACCAACAGAATTAAATAATGCTTTATTGTCGGCCAGAGTTTTCGCGAAATACTTCGTGTCATTCTTATAATGGAAGATCGCTACTTGTCGGGGCGTAAATGATCACTTGGTGAAAAATCCCGATTAAATCTTCATGCCCACACGAAAACCGGTACAATTTTTTAAAACTTCAATACGCAAACACACTCGCACACAAAACACCATCTTTTAATGATTATTAAAAACAAAAAAACTACTGGTTTGTCCATACGATAAAATCCATGATTTTCAATATAATGATATCCTGGAGAGAGTATCGAAAAAGTCGTATGAATTATCGTAAAACGAATAGTCGAGTAAAATTGTCTTCGTGTTATCGTACGACAACAATACCTGGTTGTTGGTTATTAGCTGGTTGGCACTGATGCTGGATGCGATGCTAGCAGTAGTGTTTGTTACGCAGGCAGTAGGGGCAGACACACAAGTCGCAGCGGCGCTGGGCATGCAGTCGCCGCTGACCGTTACCTTCGTAGCCAGCAGGCTTTTTATAATCGAACTTGAGGTCGTTGCTCCAATTCGATTGTCTTCTTTGGCCACTACCTGGATTTGTTGGATCTGTTGTTGCTGTTGATGATGTTGTTGGGGCTGTTGTTGTTGGTGGTGCATTTGCGAGCCACTGGCAAGCAACGCTTGACTTAGGTGCGGGTGCGTCACGGACACCTGATCCACATCAATCACAAACAATGCTCAACGATTCTAGCGAGATACTATTTACGATAACGATACGAGATAATAATATCTATTTCTAAACTGCGAGCCCACTCCAGAATTTATGTCCTACACAATTCATCGTGACATTTGTCCTGATTACGTGATCTATATATACAACATGATATTGCTATTCCGAATGAATACCAATGATTACTAGCAGTGAAACAAATTGGGCAACTCCGATTGATCACCTCGTGTTCAATAATCGACTACCACCACCACCAGCACCATGGGAAAAAGAAGAAAAAAATGTGAAAGAGAAGACAACACCAAAGTCATCGCGATGAGTGAGAAAGACAGTATGACGTACAAAAGGCAGAATAGTGTATGGATAATTGTAACGTGAAAGAAAAAAACGGTTACACCAGGTAACAATAAATGAGAAGAGAAAGAGAGACAAAAGGAGTCGTAAAAATAGGTAGAGGCCGAGAGACACGAGTCTCTTTTGGATCGAGCGTCAACGTTGATGCGCCATGGTCCGTTAATTATTTGACTGATAATTACAATTGTTTTTTGTTTTCATTTTGTTTTTCATAATATTGATCTTTACATGCTTGCGAAAGACGTGTTATGTCGTTCTTCTTCGTTTTATTTTCATTTCGGACGGAAGGTCGATATTGTGTTAAAAGAAACAAAGTAATAATCGAAATGATAAATAATAATAGGAGGCGATTGTAAAACAAAAAGCAAAGCTTTCCGGGTGAAAGAAAAGATACAAAGTATTACGATCATGATGTAAGAACCAAGGGCATGAACGAATGACGTACAGAGAACTAGGACTCGGACCCACCTGACTTTTAGAGTCAACCTTGGTGACTGGATTCTGGGGTTGATTCGGAGCGTTTGAGGATGGTTTCGGCGGGGCTGACAACTGGGCCTTCAATATGGGTGACGCGGGTGCTTGGATTCTTGGGGTTACGGACATATTGGAATTATCGGAATGCGTGCTATCGCCAACGGGACTTATTGGTTTGACTGTACGCTGTTGAACGGGATGCACCTTTACTGGAGTTGTGTTTATCGATGACATCGTTACGGTATTCGTTCCAACCGCGTTTTGGCTCGGATGCGTCGTTAGTGCGGCATTCACTCGTACTCGAATTCCCTCGTAGTACTGCACACCTGTTGTCTCTCCCTTCAATGGGTTCGGTCCAATGCCACTACCAAACACGCTTCTGCAATGTTAAAAATCACAAAATGTTCAATAATTTTTCATAAAAAAGACCCCGCACCTTTCATGGGGTAAACGAAATTTGTGAAAGCCGTTTTAATAATGAAGTATTCTCTGGTTTTCGCTCGTTTTGTTCTTACCTGACGACCTTTGGAAAATGCAGGGGAGCGATAACGCCTCGTCTTCCAATTTTCGTGCAACAGCCCAGATACTTTTTGTACAATTCTTCCTGCTCGATGCGGACGTTTGCCGTTGGCTCGAACGTAGCTTTTAGCCAGCCCAGGGCGAATTGTTCATTTTCCTGTATTACTTGTTGATGCGCGTGTATCGAATGATGCACAGGGGTTGTTACTTCTGTTGGTTCTAAAAAATCGAAAAGGCATCATTATCCGAATATTCCATTGACTGTAATTTTAAAATTCTATGTATCTTTGCAGGTGTATTTTTAAAAGGAAGGAAAATAAAGCTTCTGAGTTTTTTTAAGGCAGCTGTTGAGCATGACTGATGTTCCATGTCGTAATTCCGACTGTAATTTTCAGAATCCGACTCGATTTTGAACCGAATGTTATGAATCATAATTAATAGTTCAATCGTGTTTACTGCTGTCAGAGCAAAAGGAAAATTGCTTGGTTTCTTTAAGGTTTGACAAAATTGATCGAATGTTTGAAACTCTTTATTCATCGCATTGTGAGTAACTTACTGTGCACTACAACTTTTGTAACTGGTGTTGCAGGAGTACTTGGTCGCGAAGGTACTGGACTGACCGCAGTTGGCGTCGGAGGTATGGGAATCGGTGGGGAAGGAACGGAAATCGGTTGAACCGGCGTTGGCGCTGGAGTCGGCGTTGATGCCCGCGCTGGAGTTACCGGTACTGGCACCGGTGTTGCAGCAGCCGGAGTCGAATGTCCTGCTGTCGATGGAGTTGCGGGAGTCAAAGTTGACACCGTCTCAACTACCCTCATGAGAATACAAGCCTTTGGGCCATAACTCTGAGCTTCAACGGTAACAAGAGCAACCAACGTGTCGATTGCACCGCGGACTCGGGCAACGCTCGTACATGGCCGTTCGCCCAACGATGTAAGCGCGTACAAACACTCGAGAGTATATACGAGAAGGGCGATATCACTCAGGGCTAAAAACCTGTTGACAGAAAAAAGGGTTAATTTTTCAACCAAACCGAACCAAAATGAGGAGCTGCTATGAATATTATTTTGACCCTAGAACAGACTCCACATTTTTTTAAACTTCCGTCGTAACACCGTTTTTCCAAAGATTAAAAGATATTTGGGAAAATCAATATCATAAAAGTTGACAACAAAACCCATTCAACTGAAGAACGCAAAGTTTCGTTAACTATTAAATCGTTTCTTATGTAGATTTAGAGGGTTTTCATTAGGTCTTTTCATCGTATCCAAATGAAAACTTCCGATCATCGAAAAAACACAACGGAAAAATAATAATTATTGTTTCCTCACGTACTTCGTTATAAAAAATTGAATGCGGATCTCCCTTCCATCAGAAGTTGCAACTGTTTCCGTTTAATTTAATCATTGAAATATTAAGACTAAATTATAGTAAAATAGAATATCATGAAATTCTCACCTGCATATGAGTTCGTAAACTTCGTCTTCAAGACCAAAAGTAACGACTTCCTCGTTGCTGTCCTGTTGGCTGACTTTGTTAAGGATCTCAAGACAGGATATAACGATAAACCTATCCTGCGAACTAACGCCTTTTGCAACACACGATAATACCGCATCCGTTATTCTCTCTCCGGCTTCCTTGAGAACAATTTCATTAGCAATATTGCCAAGTATGTCAAAACCGAGTTGATGCAAATTGCTCCATCTTGCTCGAGTGCAAAGCAATACGAATCTCAGGAAGCATCTATTTCTTCCGAGTACCGCAGCGTTTTCGGGGGTGAAACTGAGATTTCGTAAGATTGAGGCTATCTGAAGTACTCGTTGTCCGTATGGATCCTGAGTACCTAAGGTTCTACCAACGCAAAATAAATCTTTGTCGTCGTCCTCAAATTTAATCGAGTTTTGATTCTGATCGGTCGGACTATTGTCCTCAAGTGGCAGGGTAGGCTCGAGCCGCGAACAATCCGTGAGTGGCTGTAAAAAAAATCATTCGTTAGAATGTTAGAAAGGAACTAAATCGAAGACGTATTTCTTTCTCTTTTCATAGAAAAAAAGCTACATGTGGCCGTTGTCACTTATCGTACGTTTCAGAACGTACACATCAAACTTTCCAAGTGTATTGTGGATTGCATGTAATCGAGAGTATTGTTCAATTAAATAATGTTAAATTTGTATTGTGATCAGAAAAATATTGTCGGTCTAATCATTTATGGCTTTTTTTTATTGAATTCTTCTTTGTTCTATCTCTCGTCAAATCATTAGACATGATTATTGATGGGAACTATTCGAACAAATGATCAATGATCAGTGGATAATGAAAATATGACAAATAGTTGATAAAATTGACCGAGATCGGAAAAGGCGGAAAAATATTAATGTTCTTATCGGAAAAATAAATATTTTATCCACTAAATAAAAATGATCTTTGGTGGAAAATAACGAAAGGTTCCATTTTTCTATAAAGCACTTCTCTTTTCAACTGACGTTTTAGAAAAGGAAACGATCTTGTGTATGATTTGTTGTGTTATTAGAAAGAAGACAGAATTTCTCGGCCGGAAATAGATAATTTTGGGTTGATGATTGATAAATATGTAAATAATCTCACCACATCAACGTCCATAAGCACCGGTTCAACATCCTGACTAACACCACTCGTCGTTTTGTTGCTTTTCTCCTTTTCCAATATTTTTCTACGAGAAAACGTGTTGAGATTACTCGTTGGTTTTTTCATAAATATCCTCTCGTCGGTAAGATCGATAACGTCCTGTGAGTCAAGAACATCTGACCAAAACGAGTTTATCGAGTAATTTCGTACTCGAGAGTAGACCTCAATAAACAGTTGACGTGTACCCGGTGAATCGAATACACCAGCATGGGCCAGAAGTATATTAACGAGCCTCGGATATTTGTCGAGCCGTAATGTGTGTTTTCCTTCGTTTGATAATAATGTACAAACGTTGATCGCAAAGTCCTGTTCGTTTGGCAACGGTGAGAGTAACGAGAGCGCCAGTTTGTCGTAATTCGATGGTTTGTAGAGATCCGCTGAGAGACCGTTGTAATCCCGCAAAGATTCTGTAAAAATACAAACCAGAAAACAATGTATGAATAAATGAAGACTCCAGGTGAATAGAACGAAACAATAAACATTCATTCAAACGAAACGATAATCCTGCAATACTGGTTTGTTAAATTTCGTCAAAAAAGTGTGACTAATTGTTGTTTTATTTCGAATGAAGCCAAAAAAAAGTTAAAGGAATACGGATCCCAACGATGCAAGGTTCAACATTGTAATGAACGCGTGGAAATTTTAGGTGTGCAATTGACTTGTCATAAGAATCCCAAGTAGAAGCACGTGGTCAGTGAGTAGAGAGAGAGCTTGCATATGTAACTTGTTTGAAATTCTTTGGTACAGGTTCACCTTGACTCACGTACACGCTTTCATACTCGTGCAATTTGCTTCAAGGTCTCTTTCCATACTCTTAGTCCAGGAGGAGATTGTTGTCTGGCAGTATTAGAAAACAGTCCGACATGATTTTAATAAAAATCATAAATAAGTAATAAACGATTGAACGCAATAATTCGAAATGGTGGACAAAGCAACGGCAAGTAATTAGCACAAGAATCGGTATTTTCGTTTCACTAATTATTGGGCGCATTCGACAGCATAAAAAGCTAAGCAGAAATGTTTTAAGAAGAAAATTGGTATTGCAATGAAAAGAGAGAAGACGTGAATTGAAATACGAGGCTCGAGCCCGAAAAAGCACGATAATTAATCGTGATGGAATATATTTGGATGAAATTTTCAGGCATTTAATGACTTAGGACCGGTAAATGAGGAATGATGAGTAAGTAAGAGAATCTCTCCCGCGAGCGCTACAAGGCAAGGTCGTTCGCGACATCGTACCGAATGAATGAACTCTCTCCTGCCTTCTCCTCCTCCTCCTCCTCCTCCTCCTCCCTTCTCTCTTTCTCTCTTTCTCTCGGTGTTCGTTGATCTCACTCGTTCGCACGTGGTCTATATACTACTATATACTCGATCTCTCAGTGAATACTTGTCGCCCGGTAGGGTGTAAGGAGGGGATAGAACGTGTAGATCCGCGCCGGTCCTCGTGGATCGCCAGGTCCTATCGGTCGGACCGCGTGTTCGCCATATAGTACATAGTAAACGCTCTACGCACACATCGGCGTTCCAACGACTTCTTTCAAGGTAACCTTTCGTCGTCTTATATATATACATATATATGTGTATATATAAAGATACGAAACGCCAGAGCACCGCGTTGCGAGTGCACCGAAACGAAGGACGTCGGAGTTGCTTCGATGCGGCGTTCGATGTTGTCGTAGGTCACGATAACAAACGACGATCGACGTGACATCGTTATTCGACAATCTCGCGTCTTCTATGTAAACAAACTCACCACTTAAACTCACTCAGACTTCATGAACGCCCAACACTGAATTTACATTACGATTTCTTATCTAAAGTTCTTTATCTTATTATTTCATTATCTTGATGATGTTAAATATATTTTATGGATAGTACCAGGTTGATTAACGGTGCAGAAAATTACTTTTTATTCGACGGTATTATAATGCACGAAGAATCAAATGCAAAGAAATTTTTCCCTATTTCCTTTAAATTCCCAAACGCTTTAACGCAGATTTAATCTGTGACAATGGCTCGAGCTCTTTTTCATTTCCTATTCGTAAATAGAAACAGCTTTCAAGCTATAACAGTGTAAGAAATGATGCACAAATTATCAAATTCGAAGAAAAACTTTTGTTGGTTTCTAACAAAAGCAAATCCAGTGCCATCTGAGATTGTAATGCTCAAATTTTGTCGAAACGGTATTTTTCATTACGCGTTAAAAAAATTAAAACAAAATCATGATTGTAGCTTATACTGACTTATTTGAATTTAATTAGAGACAGTTTTTGAGTATGAAGTGTACAACAAATCTGAGCGATTCCTCTGACGGAACGATAGTGATTTTTCGTTGTCGAACCAATGATTGAATAATACAGACGAGTAGAAAAAATCGAGAATTGATTTTAAAAAAAAATAGTTCGTTCTATCTCGTGTGAAAATAGCAGCTAAATTAGTTCTCAATATGAGGAGGATGAGATGAAAAATAATAATAATAATGAAATATAAAAAGAATGGACACCAGACGTAGTTCGTCATGGCAGGAGAGAAGAGAGTCGTTGGGGCATTTTGCCAAATTGTCGAGTCTGTCTCGCATGTAAAGATCATCATCTCGTTGAGACCATCGTCTAGTTCCGGAAAGAAAGATAAAAGAAAAAAAGACTCGGTCACATAATGCTGTTCGGGAGTCTTTGATGGTGTTGTCTTGCCTTCCGAAGTGAGTGAATGTTGAAAAAGCAAATTCTTAAATACACACGAAACGGGCGATGGCTAACAAGCTTTCTGAGAATCCTTCATCCGAAGGGTTCTTTCGAACGATGGAGAGAATATTTTCGAAGCGATCAAAGCAGTTTCTTTTCGCAAATGTGTTTTCGTTCGTTCGGTTGAGAATAAAAGAGAGAAACGTGGGAGAGAAAAAATACGTGTAAAAAAAAAAACAAAAAAACGATAACAAAATAGAATAAGAATCGAAGCCTGAAAGTTAAGGTGCTGCGCAGGGTCAACACATTGATAAAGTATTCGTGGCACGAGAGGCGGAGCAAATAGAATTTGCAAGTTCCTGGGATTCAAGGGGCTTGATACAGTTGCGTCTTTCGGAAAGTAATACGCAAGCGCTGGACCAGGGTGGGATGCTGTGCTGCTGCTCTTTACGATTCTACTCGACTATACTGAGAGGTTATCGCAGTATTCGTAATAGTAACAATATTGAGTAAATGTGGGAGTCAACCTCGCGGTCAGAAACCATCAGATAGTATAACTCTCAGTGTCTCTTTCTATATTTCCTGTACAAACGCTTATTGATCATGGGACTCTCGGCGTTGTCGACTGTAACAACTACGTTTCATCTTTGTCACACTCGTTTTCATTACGAAGATCTTTCTATTTATTGAATTTGTGTTTATCTCTCTTTTCATTATCTTTGCATCTCAATCTTTTTTCACTTGTATTCTGTTTGTCTGTGAGTCCTTGACTGGTCAAGGACTCACAGGACAAATGAAAGACATTTAGTAGAAAAACTAAATGTCCCTCTTCATTTATAATCAACATGTAATTATGAAATCCAACGTTTCTCAGTGTCTTGAATATTCAATATTATATTGGAAATCAAAATAAAATCATCGTTAATTTTAGTAGAACACAAAAATTACTGAAGCAGGAAGTTCTTTCGTGAATAAAGGTTACAAGAGTATAGAAAAGTTTTGTTTATAACCATAAAGGTCAATTTTAATGTCTGAGGCTGATGAAATAACGATGATCAAGGTGATTTCTTTTGATTACTGGCTCTCGTTGGTATTCCCATGGGAGAGGTTTCGTAATTTCATGACTGATTGCAAAAATGTAATATTGTTATTCTTTAAAATTATGCAAAAGGCTGTTCGTTTGTGTTTCTGTTCGTTTTGATTGTCGATTACAAGTTTTAGAATTTATTCTTCAAGATTAAATCAATTTTGATTGAGTTTCTAGTTCGGATTTGTTGAAAGTGTGGACGAAATCAATAGCAGAAATGCGAAGTGTATAAATCTGACGAGATTGTATTGTACGAAAGAATTTTCGGAGACGATATTTGCTATTTATTTATTTATTTTATGTAGTGACAAAATAATGGTTGATTGTCGAGTTTGCGCGTGAGGTTGAAATGTCGTTGACAAATCACTGCGGTGGGGTTGACCCCTGTAACAATGGTGTTTCGGTTAGCACCCTCTTTACACTCTTGTTTCCGGTGTGCCTGCACATTCGACCTGGCGCTTTTGCTGGCGAAACAAGCCAGACTAGAGAGATGTTGAAGACGCGCAAGCGCGACGATTATAGACCGAGAAACTCGTATTTTCACTCGAGACTCGGGCGTCTACGAAACCGAGAAAAGGTGCTGTCATCGCGTCTCGTTTTTTATTCTTTTTATACATTTTCTTGAAAATTGAACGCCTCGTTCATTGCGCTCGTACAATAAATTTAATATGCAGAGCGTATCGGTTACGAAGACTAATAATTTAATTCCGCGTAATGGGATAAGATTGAAAAAATTCACTTCAGCTTTTTGTTACGGATCAACATGTCTAAAGATCTTCGAAAATGTCTGATACATACTTCGATCCAGAATTCACAAAATATATAAGCACTGTTTGCAGTGTTCCGACGATTTTTGACGAATTTTTCAAGTCTGTCATTTTTTCAGAATTAGGCTTATAATGACTTTTTCTCGAAACCTCATTTTTCAGATTAGTGTGTAAAAATATCTTGTCAACGACTCGAACCGTTTCTTTGAAATTATTGTTGGTCGCTACATGCAACGTACGATTTTTCTTACTTTTGTTTCTCAATTTCGTTTGGCATAAAACCAACGATTTTTTTTTCTCGACAATCCTTGCGTCGGGAGACGTCTCCTATTTATTTTGATAGTGGCCTTGGAGAAGTCTCCCGACAAAGAGTTGATTGTGATGAAAATACTATTCTACATTACGTGAATGTACTTGGCTTCATTCGTTACGTCAATTTTTTTCCTTTATTCTTTATCCATGCTTTAGAAATTATGTTTAGGCCGTTCTTTAGATTCCACTTCGATTATAATCAAGTCTTTCATATACAAACCTGCAACATTGTGCTGATGGTAGTTGTAAGTGAGAGGAACTGAGTGTAGTGCTCTCGCTGACCATTTTCGGTGCCGCGAGTCTTCGTCCTCGTCGTCGGCTTGTTGACCATCCTCGCCAAGAAAATGGACTTTTTCGTACCTATCGAGATACCTGTGAACATGGAAAATAATAAAATTAGACTTTTTCGTGAATGATTAAATCACTGTCTACGGTGATACCTTCGTTGAGACTCTTCTGAGGTAATTTTATTAACTAAAACAATGGTCTACTGATGTTTCTTCGATTGAGTGATACAAAAAGTAATGGTAATTATCGACACATATTTCTTCGATAATGAGTGACAAGCAAATGCATGTAGTGTCTTTTATAAAATCCAGAAACAAGGTAATTTAGGGGTTTTTTAATCTTATCGTTCAAGATTTGTAAGAAACAAATTAAAACTGGACGATTTCTGATGAAGGGCAACTATATTCATTAATGAATAGGGAGTATTGTTTAAAGAAATTAACTTGACAAAACTTATGTTGGGGATAAAGTGTCCCACGTTACACGTCATAGAATTTTTATAATATTTGAATATCGAGACGTTGTATGGATCATTTTGATTAATTGCAAATCCGATTTATTTTGACTAAATACTTTCGGCAATATCTCTGCCAAGGAGGTATCCAATGACGAACGTTAACGAACGGATAAAAATCAGTGACGATTATAGAATTAGAGTGTATGTATAGGCGATGAAAATATTGGTTGTTTGAGGGACAGAAAGTGCGAAAGAAGAGCGAAAATAGATGTCGAAGAGATGAAAGAGAACTGGTGGGTGGATCGCGGAAGAAGAGTTGGGTTGGTACAGCGAAGATCGTAGGGAGGAGGGGGAGAAATGGTTGTAGGGCAGCCCCATTCATGCAACGAGAGACAGTAGAGTTCGTCGTCGTTTCAGTAGGTGCTCGACATCGTCGGAGCGAAGACCGTAGGTAGGCAGTAGTCGTCGTAGCAGAGCCAGTAAGAGAAGAGGAGAGTAGAGTAGCAGCGATGGACTTGGTCGTTCTCATCCAACGTGGCGACCACGTGTGCGAGACCGGCAAAGTGCGTCGAGTGCCCAGCCCCCCGCTACTGATCGTAGGGTGTAGACGGAGATGGAAGAAAAATGAACAGGAGAGAGAAAGAGAGAGAGAGAGAGAGAGAGAGAGAGAGACTCGTGTTGCCCACTGGCTGGATTTACCCACGTGACTCTCTTCCTAGCAAGTATGAATGAAGTAAGCGAGTCCCGAGACTTTCGCGATGTGGGCAAGTCCGAAAACATATAGTTTCATACATTCGCTGTGTTACCCTTTAGCAGGTACATAGCTTTACGCGCTCGATATCTTTCGCATGATCGGATAGATCGAGGAAAAAAACCCTGGGCTTATGTCAGTATAAGACGTCAAATAAATTTGAAGAAGATTGACAATGATAATCCCTCGGAACAGGTACATGAAGTAACAGTAGATCTTTCGTGAAAATTCTTCGACGGCATGAATCTTATTATGTGTGAAAAATCTTCGCCACAAGGAAAATAGTGCAAACTGACACGAAATATCGATAATGAATACGAAAGAATCGACTATTAAAGATTGCAATTTTTGTACGCATTTCCTTTAACAATAAGTCATGCTCCAAGGTCAGGATCCAGGGTAAATACATTTCAAGACGTGGAGAAATATTCCATGCATAATTTGAGAAAAACATAATGATGAATCGTTTTGAAACTTAAGTAACGTTTGAAATCATTGCACAATAATTATCATTCTGGTTAACGGAGTTTTTTTTACAACAGAAAAATATCCACGATCGATCCAAAGTTCTGATGATACTGACAAAATTCATTCTCAAATGACAATAACATGAAAATTATGATAAAAATCGTCCAAAAATATTGAAATCCAACAAGAACGGAAAACTTTCTTTTTTTTTATGTATGCTTCATTAAAGATTTTATGAAAATGCTCGAGCTCTGAAAGCCTTATCTGGTGAAAAGCGTATTTCAATTCGCAAGTTTCAAATGATTTCGTAACGCTTCCAAGGAATATTGTAGAAGACAAAAATTTGTTGAAAGTTCATGAATAAACAAAAAAATAATAATGTGCTCCCTGGATCGCTCGACGAGCAACCTTTTGACATCAAAACACATGGATAACTATTAAAAATTAAAAGTTTGGAAAGAATGTGGTAAATTCATCGACATTAAATAACGATTTGAAAGGATTTTTCTCTCAATGCTTTTAAAAGAGAATATGTGTCTGTGAATTAATATTTGTTCTATTTGATTAACGAATAATCAGGTGATAAAAAAAACTTTCGTGCAACTGATCACTGGATACAAGATACGGCGGAATATTTAATCAACGTACCGGAGATAAATTTGCTTGAGTCCGACACCACTGTTTACACAGCCGCCAGGCAGGTGAAATTGTTCGCACAACGCCGACCATTCATTTCTCGTATTTACCTGTAACAAAAATATAAATATACAATAATGATAAGAGAGTTAATCGTGTTGAAATAAAATATCAGAATTGAATCCATTTTCGATTTATATCAAAGTTTTTATTTTATGAATTAAAAAAAATATACAAGTTTTACCAGCAATTTTTTGTGAATCCAGTAAAAATAGCAAATCATTGTATAAAAACAAACATTGTTTTAAATCTTTTTTCACATGAACTATTATTGGTAATAATATAATAATTTAATTCTTTCAAGTTCTGACGATTATTATTATTTTTTTTTTTTATAGTCTGAAAACAAAGGTTTGCTAAATAAATTGTACGATTTAGTCGAGGAGGATTACTAGGCCAGTGATCTCTGGATCCAAGCCCGAAGAGTCTATTCTGGGCGTCGCGACGAAACGTCGTCGACGACGAGAACGAGGCGCCGTACTGTTGGATGACCTCGTCCACGATTTTATTTTATAACCTACGCTGATGATCTGACATATTTAACAACTACACGGTTCCCAATGTTGGAAAATAATAAAAATAAACGACGTGAAATAAAATTGCTACTAAATTTGAATATTTGCATGTGGCTGTATCGAATGATCAGCACAGATGGCACTGAAGGACTCAACCATAGAATAAATCTGCCGCAATGACTTTCGATCGAGCGGGTCTAAAAAAAAAAGTTTACGAACCAAAACGTCTCTACCTCATTTTCTCCGAATAAATGTTATCACTAAGTTAGCAGAAGTTTGAAAAACTGATGGAATTCCGAGGAAGAATTACTGGTAAACAAATTCGATTTGTAAGCTCAATTTACGATGAAAAATAGCATGTTAATTGTTAATTAAGATAAATTTCTCTTCCAAGTTACTGAGTCGTGTATTTTCAAAAATTAACAAAGTGCTTAAAGTTAATTGTCAATAAATTCTCACTCTTTTTCGTTGATATAATTCAACGAATAATGAGAAATTGATATTTCAAGCTCTGTCACATCTTAAATTATCAATTCCCATAATTCTTCATTCACGTATAGTCGAATGAGATGAAGAAAAGTAAAACTACAGTTTCATTAATCGGCGCTTGACAAAACTCGATGATCGGTGTGGAAAAATCGATTTGATAAATGAAAAGCGACGATCCAGAAGTCCTCGATGATTGATCTTAATCTTGCGACATTGCTCGACCTTGATAGTACTCGTACGAATACTACAAAGAGCTCTATGTGATGCTCATGCGTTTGTATATGTGTGAATCAACGAAGAGAGGTAGGGGAATGATTTTGCAAGCGCAAACGATAAACAGAGAGAGCGCAAGCGCGGGAAACTTCTTAGGGCAAAGAGAGTGAAGCGCGTCGCGAGTCCACGTGGTCGTCGCCGTCGCCGTCGCCGTCATCGTCGTTCCGCGAGTAGAACGCGAGTGAGCGAACGCCCGCGAGCCGGTGTATCTTCGTCGATGTTTGTTTGTATGTGTGAGTACGATCACCACGTGCTGTCTCGTGGGGTAGGACATGGTCGGTTTCTTTCTCACTCGCACCGGTTTTTCTCTTTCTCTGTCACGGCCCTCCAATCTTTCTCTCACTCTTTAGCGAGCTTCTGAGTTCCACTTCCTCCCACCCAACTTACGTCTACCTTCGTTTCACGGACACACTTCGTTCGCTCGAGCTGTAGACGTAAATTTCCACGAAAAACAAAAAAAAACAAAAACAAAACCTAGAATTTTTTTCTTTCGTTAATTCAAATCATCGCGGTCGTAACGAATTAGCTTAATCGGATTTATTTCTGTTCTATGAAATGTAAAATGTTAAATTTTCGACGTACGAAAACATTTTCCGATGTCGTTGGGTTCATTGTTTGAAAATAATGAAAAAAACCCTGGTCTCAACCACACAATTAACTTTCTATTTGCGTTAACATGTTTTTTAAAAATTAATATATTTGATAGCAAGGTTCCGCTGCGTTTCTCGTAATTATTTCAATACCAAACTTCATTGTGACGATGACTATTTAATTTGGAAATAATTGATTATATGTTCGTCTCAGACGAAATACAGAAATTCATTTAATGACGAACGTTGAAGTACTTTATAGACAACACGGATTATCTTAATTTAATGTCATCTAATCGATTGATTTGTTGAGGCACGAATAACAAACAAGAATGTAGATCGAATATTGAAATTACGAAATTATAAAAAAAACATCGAATACGTGGTTTAAAACAAAACTCAACAAAACCTCATTAATTCAAAATAAGCGCACTGAAAAACGACTTGAAATATAAACTTGAACGGTTGTCTCTAGAACTTAGTATTTATAGTGGCTGAGAATAATTCACGATAACTGGTGTTATTGAATGGGTTTCGAAACATTGGTTATCGTATTATCTTGATGAAGAGAGCGCAGTACGATGTATTCTTAAAGCCGAATATCAGCGACCCCGGGGTAGAGTTTAGAGTTTCGTTCATTGGAGTACACATTGGACGGGGAGGGAGAGAATCGAAGATAGAGAGAGGGGGGGAGAGGGATAAAAGTAGACACATATATACAAAGGATCGCACGCGAGTGGATGGCCACGTGGTTTAACCATGCAGCGGGCCCAGAGTACAACGCGCGACTGACAGTTCTCTCTCTCTCCGAAGCGAAGCAACAGCTGATCGTTCGAGGTTCTCGGAATGCTGAGGGTGGCGGAGGGAAGGGGGAGGTGGCGCTAAAGAGGACGAGGAGGAGGAGGAGGAGGCGTCGGTGGAGGTTGTGAAGAGAGCGCAATGGCGAGGGGGAGAGGGGAGTCGAATGTCATGTGGAGAGGTTGGAAGTAGCGGTGAAGAAAATTTGAGAGACGAAAGGGGGAGGGAAGCGATCCGAGAGAGAAAGAACACAGCAGGGAAACACCGAAGAATCGGGAGGAGAGAAGGGGCAAGGGTGGACCCGCGGGTTACAGGGGGAGGGAGGGAAAGTGAAGTTTCGGCGACGCGCGGTCTACCGACTCGTCGTCGAGATCAGCTGATCACCGGTCGTCGTCTTCCTCCTTCGTCACCATCGCGTTGTCGTCAACGTTGTTGTCAACGTATCTTCTCATACGCTTACTACACATCGCTTCTATTTACTATTAACCGTCATATTCACTCACTCACTCGCTACTAATCGACCCGACTGATTCGTTTGCTTGTTCATTTCTACGCGTCGCAGTAGTGTAGCAATGCGTTTATAGAGAGCAGGCACTCGATAAACTCGTGCTGTTTATTGATAAACGAACCGACTTCTTTTGGCTCCGTGAGAACTGTGCATTTTACTGGTTTATTGATAAACAAACTTAATTCTTTTGGCTCCGTGAGAACTGCTCGTTTCACGATAACATTATGTCGAAATATATCAAACAGAACTATCATTTAACTATTTACTCTTTTGAAAATACATTTTTATTCCATTTCGGTCGGGCGAGCAAGCTTTTGAACTCGCCAATATATCCGATCTGTAAACTGAAACATTGAATATGAATTTATCGAATAAATTCATTTTGTCGATCAAACTATTTTCTAATTGTAATCGTGGTACATCAGTTGAAATAATGTGAACAAAATTTACGGTTAAAAAAAGATATATGTTCGTTTCTATTCATGGAATCTTTCCTGTTATGGTTCCTTCTCGTTCTTGTTTCAGTCCGTTTCATCTCACTCGCCATAAAATCTTTACGACTTTTTCCCGCTCGTTTATGAAATAAACGTTTTTTTTTTTACACTGTGAACCTTCTACGATAAATATAAATATGAAAAATTCAAGGAAACGAGTTTGAAGTTTTATTGTCCGTGGTTTCTGTTTCTTTTTAATTATTCAAGAAATTGGGTAAAAAAAAACAATTTCAAGCTACTTAAATATCGGATGCTTTTTTTCACTATTAGGGCTGTTTGCAATGCTCATGTCACACGTCGCATTAACTGAGTGGATGATCCGAACACATGTGCATGACATTTCCGATGCATCGAAGCGTTTGTCGCAACGGTCAACGAATCGAACAAACCCCGAGATGCATCTATTTCTGCAGCGTAAGTTGTGCACGTTTTACTCGAATGTCTTTCGACACCAGGTCGAGGATGTGGAAGAGCACAATTCGAAAATAAACTATAGTTTACGAAGTGCATACAAAGTGCGGCATGTTGTGTCTCATGGTTTAAGTTCAATAAACGTTTGTGCGAGTTCAAAAAGTGATTAAAACTACTTTCTACTAAACCTATTGATTCTGGACAATTAGAACTTAATTGAGATAAAAAACAATGGACCAAAAGTATAGTCTGATTGAGAATTAAACTTACTAACTTTAGTTCGAATTAACACCAACGTTATTGACCGAATGTAATATTTTTACCAGAGCGAATATTGAAAATAAAATAATTAGCTTTTTTTTTTACTGTAAAACGTGACATTTTTCGTGCACGCTGACCACGTGGAATGATGCTCTGAGTTCGGCTGAAGAGAAGGGGAATTACCGCAGATCTCTCGCGGTAAAACTCGGTGATCGGAGCTCGCGTCATTGGCCCGAGAGGCGCACACATGCGAGTCTCACGAGCATACTGGTGTGTATAAAAGTGCAGTGACCCCCCTGGCTCGTGCTGGCCCTGGTTGACGAGGAGGATCGACCGAAAGAGAGAGAAAGAGAGAGAGAGAGAGAGACATGGAACGAGGGAAGGAGAATTGAGCGGCGTGCGCGCAGCATCGCAAGAGTAATGGTTTAGCGCAGAGGGTCTGTTGATCTGCGATACATGTATCTAACTATGTTCAATGGTCTTCGTGGCGGCCAAGGCCATCATTATGTCGGTAAGGTGCGCGGGCGCGAGAATTATCCCAAGCCTTTCCGCGGCAAAATGAGCGAGGGGAAAAATAAGAGAGAAAAAGTGTGAAGTTGGTGAAGTGCATGTCCTTCATCCTTTTCACTTCTTTCATAAGAGCTTCGTGTTCCACTTTACATCAAAGATTCAATAATACATCTCTCTTAGTGGTCTCCCAAGGCAAACAAAACCGATGCTTCTCAATTCCCAAAAGTCATTCTTTTCAGCCACACTCCCTCTGGGGACTTGAAAACTCGATACACAACTGCCTCAAGTCTCTCTCAACATTTTAGTCTCGTGTTTCCGTGTATTTTCAACGCGATCTATATTCGGAAGGTGTCTATTACGAGGACCTTTTTTTTACACTATTAACGATTGCAATTGTTGTTATTGAACCGAAGGTATTTTTTTTATCAACTATTTGTCAATATTCTTAATCTTTGAGTCTAAAGGGAAAATACTCACGAAGAAAAAGACTCACAAGACTCTGAACGTGGTAGTGTTATTTCCTCATTTTCGTTTTATAATACACTAATCTTAGTTTTTACGTGCCAGCGCATCGTCGCCCTTGCGATTTTTTTCTACTTTTTCAAATGTTTCTATTTAGAGAAAAATTGACTGATTGTTGTGTTTCGAGAAGAGTTCCTGGCTAAGATTATTTCTGGCTTTTTCGTTTCATATCCTGACGTGCGTTGCGAGGTGAAACTTTGTAATAACAAGGAAATAAAAAATTTTATGGAATTTTTCATTTTTTTTTATTTTGTTGCCTTTTTCACTATTATTGTTTCGTAAAATTTATGTCAACATATAGAATATTAATGAACTCGAAAATTTGTAAGTAAAAAAATAATTTCGGAATTTTAGGAATGTGTGTTGTGATGGAAAGTTCAGTACTATTCTCCTCTGGTTCATATTCCAAATGTATACAATAAGATCGTGGGAGAGACAAAATACAGTTGGAGTGTGGGCCCGTTTGACAAACCGCTGTAGCGACAGAAAGAGAAAAAAGGAGAGAGAGAGAGAGAAAGGGAGAGAGAGAGGACTCCCATGGAGGGACAGCAGTTTGTGGGCATGAATAGTTGACTTTCTTGACGATCTGTATTTCATGGAACTGACGGATAACAAAAAAAACATCTGTGTCATAAAAAGGATGGACATATTTCAAAAAAACCTCTATTTTGATCCTATAATAATGAAAATTATAGACATTTGTGCTCGCACTTTCCATAATGAAAAAAAGTTGCAATAACAATCATGCAATCGAAGTAACGTTTTTTTTTGCAACTAAATTCTTTTCAGGAATTGAAAGAAGTTATCAATCCTTTTTAAAATCGGGCACAATTTGATAAATTTTTCAAGAACGTTACACTTTCCGTGTTATATTTTTTTTCAGTTCGTAGTTATTGATACAAAGGGGGCTTGAGGTGAAAATTTGATGGAAAAATAAAAACCAGACTCGATAAAAGACTTTCAAGACGTTTTTCAACCGTGAAAATGCCCTGATTGGCAGTGTTTGGAAATTTTATTATCGACGGATGTAATCCCTCTCACCTTGCGTGAAAACGACAACATGATTTTAACTAAATTTTCATGATTTCGATGCTAACTCGATGATAAATGAATGAAAAATCGCAAAAATACATCGACTTATAACCATGCGCATATAAAACCAAACAAGTAATTTACACCACGGTATATATTCTCGATTCATATGTGGCTTTCTACAGATGTTCTGTCTCTATCGTCCTACAACGATGCTGAACGATATGACGAAAGGTTTTCAAGTGACAACGTATCTAAAACTGTACTGAGAGGGTCAATTTCATCGTGCGAATGTTTACGTATGTACATACAGATATAAAGTCATACATTCATAAATAAATATATGTATAGAGTAGAGGAGAAAAAGAATAAACGAGGAGAGCACGACACAGGAGGATCGACGGAAAAGCGACGTTGCCGAGTCCAATGATATGATCGAGCTTTTGAAGTAGTCCGAACGCTGTAACGTGGCAACGTTTCAAGAGCCACCCCCTTCTCTCGTTCGCCTCTCCGCTGTTAACCAATGTACACTTCGACGAAAGTGTATGCCTGTGTATACATTGGTGCGGAATCCTAACCTAAATGATCTGATTCCGGGATTCCGTGATATTTGATAATTATTCAATGAAATAGAATCCAAATCGAAAGAAAATTCATTTAATTCTCGTTCATTTTTCTACGGATTGTTAAATGTGTGATTTATCACAAAAAAGAGGCTCAATGACGTTACTTTCCGGTGTATTTCATTCGCACATTAGCGGTTAAAGAGAGTCAAATTAAAAAGTATATACAAAAGAAGGCAACGAGGAAAAAGGAGAGACTGCAAAAGTGTACATTTAACTTTGAAAAAAATGTTTGTGGCCTGTGTGTGACTGATTCCGACTTTTTGGATGGTCCGGTGTTGCAGCCAGCTCTGTCTCTCTCTCTCTCTCTCTCTCTCTGTCTTTCTCTCTCGTCTGGTGCAGAATCTCCCGGTGCACGTGTGTGCAACACGAGGTCGCGAACTGCTCTCAAGCTGTGCGCGATGGTCCTCTCTTTGCTTTCTTACTCTTTCTTTATTTTCTTCTTTCTCTTTTCCCCCGTATGTTTGTGTCTTCCTCTCTCGCCCTTGTGTCTCATTTTATGTTACGTTCTCGCTCTTACGCTGCAGGCTTTGCCGAGCCTCGCAAAACTCCGGTTCTCGTATTTAAACAGGGTTGCCGGATCTCTAGCTCTATCTCGCTCACTCTCTTGGCCGACTCCGCCTCGCTGTTCGGTTAATAGCTTCCCGCAAGTGTGTGCGTGTCCTGTGTTTCTCTGTGTCGTTCGTCTCTTTCTTTCTCTCTCGCTCTCTTTAAATCTTTCGCTCTCTCTCTCTCTCTCTCTCTCTCTCTTGCTCTTTCTTTCGTTCTGGTGGCCTGGGTGCGCACTGGTGGCTCTGCGGCGATGCCGGTATGCGCGGCAGGCAGGGCGCGGTGTTGCCGTATCGACCGAACCACCGGAGAGAGGCAACAGTCACCAGGCTCTCCTAGGACGATCGCTCGTACCTCGACGGTTCCCAACTCGCGCTTCGGCTTTGTATGTTGTGTAGCCTCTACGAGTCTCTCTCTGTGTGCGCTCTCGTGCATGAGCGTCCCCGGCACCGCAGTACGGTTTGCATAGCGGCGTACCATCAGTAGCAATAGCACGTATGAATATAGATATAAACGTCGAACCAACCAAAAAGGAAACGTTGCAAGAGAAACGTGCTCACACGTACGAAAGTTGACGTTTTTCTTTTCTGTTTTTTTTTCCCCTACGAAACTGCCTCTTTTTTTACATTTGAATACGTCTGTATTTTTTTTTTCCCTTTTACGCTAAATTCGAAATATTTTTTAAACTCAATGCGCTTGCACCTCGACAGTTTTTTTTCGGTTTGTGGCGGGTTAAAAGTAAAATGTTTTTTACTTTTAGTAATTTTAATTTTCTGATTGTTTACAATATGCAGAGCTTTCGTCAAATTAATTTGGTTCGTCGAACAAAATCCCATTTAGTTGGACGTAAAATATGGATAAACTCAATCATTTGCCAACTTGTTTGATCAACAAATTTTTTTTCTCAATGAAGTTATGAATGAAAGTATCCAAAGTCATCTCCCAGTTTGATTTATGGAAAAGCCGGTCTCATTTTATTATTGATACGCAAGCAAGGTTAGGTCGAACCTTCACTAGATGCTTCATCGGTGAGAACGAGGTGATGCCGGTCAGTCTGATTCAAAGCGACCCAGATATGATAAGACGATGAGCCTAACTCCACCTCATTATGCGGGAGTAAAATCATTTCTATCTATTTAAATATTTATTCAAGTTTTTCTATAAACAAATGTATCCGAGATTTATAAATTTCCGTTTTTTCCTATGAAAAATATTGACAATTATTCCGTTAATTTCGAATCCAATGACGTACAAATGATTATAACGATGATTTTTGAAAATTGCTGCTCATTCCATATGGTCGAAAAAAAAACATTCGGTCGGCCACCGTTTTTACGTGTGAGATCATTTTTAATCAACTATAAAACTGTGCTCGGGAACTAAAATACACCAGACACTGTTTTAAGCCAAATTGCAACACCTGGTTGTAGGAAAATTGATAATATATCCTTATACGTTGAAATATTCGTTTTTATGAAGGGATGAACGCTTTTATTTTATCGAGGAATGTTTCAAAATGATACACAACTTTTTTCAATTCTTAATGTTCATAACTTTTGATTCGGCAATAGTTTAAACACGCTGGATTCGACTGGAACTTATGTATATAGCCTTCATGTTACATTAGACACAAAAATTCTTACTTATTGACCTAAATTACGCTCCGTGACACACTATTTGTGAATTATTATGAATATAGAGTTTAAATCGATTTCTTCTTGATAAACATCGAGTCTTTAAAGTGAAATAAAAAAATATCATCACTTCGAGAATTGTTCAGGATATTTGTTTATATTGGTGAATACAAAGGTTACGTTCGACTGAAGTGGCCGAAATATTGTGAAGTTTCTTTCTCTCAGTCTCGAGCAATTTTGAAACAATTTTTTTTTTTTTCGTTCACTCCATGCTGCGTATATTATTGTGTTACGATAAAATCATAAATGATGATGACTGCTGTGACTTGAAAATAAGAAAAATAATAATCGTTCTTAACGAGTGCAGCGAGAATAATTAATTGGATATTTCCCGCATTGCATCACTATTTCTGATTTGTTTCGACACTAATTGCCGCGTTGAAAAAAAAAAGAAAAAAAAACAATAGAAATCCGACAAAGTCGGGGAATGGAGGAAAAAAGAGAAAAATTAGAAACGCCGTCAAGTTGTGTGTTGGACAGACTCGAGAATTGCAAGTACACTGCAAACGGCACCTGCTGACTCACACGCCAATCCTCCACTGTGTTCCCCTTCTTTCGGCCTTTGAGCCCTGATTGCCGTCGGCGGTTCACAAATTCAGACCGAATTCGTTTTCATTTTAACCGAATTCTTATCACTCAGTCTTCTCTCATAGAGAGTGAGAGTAAAAAAGGTTCACGAGAGAAGGGAGTGATTAATCAGTTGATTAAATTCATCAAGTCTCCGAGAATCTTGAGCTAACTACAAAAATTACGTTTAAAAAATGCTTTTCGAACATGAATTTTTATTTTGTTCTCTCTCTGTTTGACTCTCCGATAAATCGCCGGACTAGAGTATCATAAAACGTTAAGCGTTCTCAGCAGCCTACGAAGTAACTAAACGATTTTTCTCTCGTGACATAGAGATTTAAATGAAAGAAAAATACTTGGGCCTGGAGTGGCGAGAATCGAAGGGAAGACGAGCTAGAGCATCGGTGACTATGTTTCTATAGAGACGACCATGGCCGTAAAACGTGTTCGTTCGCCCTTGAGCAAAACGAGATCGCGAACAGGATTGCCTTTTTTGCTTTCTCATGCAGAAAACTTTCGTTTTATACAAATAAACGTATATTCTCTGCGGATAACAGATCGAGAGCGATTGAAATGTCACCAAAAAAAAATTGAGAAATGAGATCGATTTTCGACGGTGGATGGAAAAATGTCGAGAATATACAAAGCGTTAAATCAAAAAATCTATGGACATCATCTATCAACGCAGTTTTTGCAGTACTTGCAGTTTTTTACATTTAAAAATATCACACTATGCACGAGGCTGATGAGATTTTGTAGAAATTTAAATTGTTACAATACAATGTAATTTCTTTTTGTTTTTTTTCTTCTTTTAAACGAGCTCAAAGTTTGTATGCAGTTTTCGGCTGAGATCGTTTCTGAGAGTAAATAATTAAATTCGAAAAATCAAGTAACATCAAGTGCGTTAAGAATTTGAGTATCTATCGTTGTTAATCAAGATTGAACACACGTTACGCGTGTGTGTAAATATTTTACTTTTTAGTCGTTACTTTGTATGGTAACAAAAATTACATCTGCATAACAAAGAATGTGGTTGTTGAATAAAAAAAAGTACGCGCTGCAAAATTGTTAATCAATGCGAGAATACAATTGAGCTGGAGAGTAGAAAAAAAATGATAAAACAGAAGTAATTGACTGGAGGAGAAGAGGGTATTGTGGAAAAAAAATAACGTAAACGAAATGGAACGAATCACAGTTGATCTGAACATTTTTCATAGTTTCCAACAACTTTTTTCAAATGAAAAATTGAAATTTCCGCGTACACTTTGTTCTGAATTCGATCATTTCATGAACGAGAGTACTTCAAAGTATTCAAGCTTCGTCATACACTCGAGAGACTCGAAGTAAAAGTCGCGAACAGTCTTTCCATACGCGAACTTGGGATGAGTTTGAAGAGAATTTTGTCTTTCTCTCTCGAGCGTGGAAACGAAGTTGAGTAAAGGGTTGTTCGAAGATGTGTCGTCGTAGCAAGGAAGATATGATTGCTTCAATGTAGAGGGAAACAGAGGAAGAAAAGGTAGAAAGAAAGATGCGAAAAAGGGAGGGAGAGAAAAGGTAAGGAAAAATGAGGAGAACGAGCCACACAAATGCAAAGATGAGAGTGCGAGTTGCTTCGGTTCTAAGGAGGTGATAAAGTTTTGTCCCTTTATTCGTGGGACTATATTTTCACGAGCAAGCCAACGCTGCGGTATCGCGCGGTATGGTAAAATAGGAATTTTGCGAAGAGACGATAAAGTACGCGAAAGGGAGTGAGGAAAGGAGGACAGGAATACAAGTAAGACGAGAAGAGAGGGAGAGAGAGGAAGAGAGATAGAAACTTTGCGGAGCTGAGAAATGGCAGCTCGAAGACGAGCTTTGAATTTCCGCAGAGAATATGAAAAACCCTTACCATCACTTCCTTCCTCCCTCTCTAGCGAAGAACCACTAGTCCAGAATGAATATAAATTTATATTTATCGTTATATCTCGTCCTATATATGAATATATATATCTATGTACACATGATATTATCAATGTGTAAGGACCATGGTATAGATAAGGAGAATATTTCTATACTGTAAAAAAAGAGTATGAAGATGTGTTCGAGTTTATCGATCGTAGTACGCGGTGCTCGTCAGAATATGTCTTCGAGTTATTATTTGTTGCGTGTGTTTTTGCTTGTCATCGATATCGTATCAACACGTTAAGGTAAATTTGAAGAAACATTATACAGATTCGGATAAATCGTTGAAAAATGATCAAAAAAAGTATCGAACGGTCGTCAACAGTTATTTATCGTAATTACAAAGAAGCACCAAAACTACGATCTTATTTTTCCAACTGTTCAAATATTTCTACAGACAGATGTCATAACGCATTGGATCTGCTGCAATGATTTTATTTGTCAATTTATATTACGAACACCCAGAAGCACGCACAATTACGGAAATTCGAAAAGAAATAATTAAAAAACATTGTTTTCTAAGGAACCCGTGAACGCGATGTTCACCGAGGTAGTCGTTGGCGATCTGCTACACAGTCGCTCCTCACATTTCAGTTTAGCTGTACGCTACACCGGCCTTCGTTTCACGCGGTCCATTTTCCGTACTGACGTTGGGAACTATCCCCCTCTCTTCTGAAAAACGCGACTATGCTCGCGCCCTCGGGGTCCATTCTCTCTCACTTTCTACCTTCTCGCGCGATTGACCCTGACCTTCATGTTACTTCCGCTTCGTCCCTATACTCGATTAAGCCTTTTCCCCCCCCCCCCTTCTCTCTCTCTCTTTCTTTCTCTTTTTCTACGCCACTACATAGAACAGTCACAAGTTTGTGCGCGATTGCTGCGCTTCGGTATCCAAAGTACATACGACGAGCAAAGAGAGAAAGAGAGGGCGCGCGCACGTTCCATTTTCGACTATCGCGATTACGGAGTGGGGAGAAAAGATGTGCATACACGCTCTTTACAGCAGTGTCGATGACTCTTTCCTCTCCCTTCCTCGCTTTTTCTTCTTCTTCTCACTTCTCTTACTCCTCTTACGCTATCGCGTCTGCTTTTTTTTCAATCTCTTTCTCTCTTTTGGTTCCTATCGTTATGCAATAAACGACAATGAATCTACGAGAAACTTATTATTCTCCTCATTCTTACACATTTCGTCAGCGACCGGCTTCTATGTCCGATGTGCTAATTTGAATATTTGAACATAAAACGAGCCCGGACTTTTTTTCACGCCTTATCTATCGAAATTTCTCTGTCAATCGGTCGAAATAAAGCTAAGAACTAATATATACGTTGATATTTATATAGACTCGAACAATTGCGCAAAATTTGAATCTCATGATATTTTATTGAGTTTATTTAT
Organism: Campoletis sonorensis; assembly: GCA_013761285.1. Classification (NCBI taxonomy): domain Eukaryota; kingdom Metazoa; phylum Arthropoda; class Insecta; order Hymenoptera; family Ichneumonidae; genus Campoletis; species Campoletis sonorensis. The sequence goes on along the minus strand of JACEOJ010000208.1, from coordinate 1,350,588 downwards.
AATAGAAGTTCATACGTTATCGTTAATTTGAGAACGAAATAGTATTTACATGGTCAATTTTAAAGTTGAAAGCTTTCTTCTTTGACTTTACACACGATACGAAATTTCGATTGTCCTTTTTTTTGTCACGTGTTTTATGAACATCTTAATCCAATTCGAACGTTCAACATCAAGCTTAAATGAGGCCGACGAAAATGTCGGAAATGACTTATGGATGAACGACACGAAATATTTGGATACGGAGTTATGTATCGATAGCACATTATCCAGTTTAAAGACAATTGTAATGACGATCCTTTGACGAAGATGAAAAATATGACTAATTCAAAACTATAATACTCGATTTATCTCAACGCACATTTCGGGTTGCGATGAAACAAACACGTGTTGTGAATCGCTTTTCTCTATCCATCTCATTTGACTCTTCTTCCATTTTACTAAACTGCACACACATCGCGTACACGTAAATATTTTAAGCTCGAGCTTTTATGGGTCACGAGTCAAGAGTGCGACGTCGTCTTTCGCGTGTTTCGTGAAGCGTTTTTCTTCTTTATGACATTTAATAGAATAATTTATCCTTAAATGTCTTGATAGTTCTCTTGATCAACAGGAGCAAAAAAAAAACGTATGAGCTGGTTGAAAGAAAACAGAGTTGGCGATGGCCAGAGTCCCGATCTTATTTAATTTCATAAAGATCGTATAAAATCTGTCGGAATCTGCGATTTTTGGCTTTTAATTGCAGAAGTTACTGGTTATTCCTGTTCGTCATCAACATTTTATATGTTTTTTTTTTTCACTCTACGAAAATTCACTTCTACAGAAGATACTATGAAACAGCAGTAATGACGAGTTTTAAAATGAGCTTTTCAACTTTTGCCACTGTATGGTCTCTCACAATTACGCGGATGCGAGAGCAATGATAAATGATTGATTAATGGATTGAATAATGGAAATTCTCAATACGTCGATTACGTCGTGTCCCTAATGACTATTTGTTACTGACACGAATGATTTATTAGCAAACAAGTGCATGTATTAGAGGTCACTCAGCATGAAGACAATCCCGCAGGTTTATTTGAATACCGTGATTTATTAAAAACTACTGCACTGTCCCTGTTTCGATGGCTCAAACTCAGAGTGTCAAAATTACAACTCAACAAATGGAAGGTTAGGGAGAGTCATTTTATTGACACGACTTGCGATGCAGTTTGAAGAAAAAGATAATCGATAATTGTGTACATCCAACTAAATCAAGTTCGGTGTATCGTTTCGGCAACCACAAAATTAAGCGGCCTCGGGTGAGCTTAGTACTTGGTTGGGTGACCGCTTGGCCATGCATCGACTCGCGTATCAACCGCCGAGCGGCACGCAGGTTTTTCTGAATTTTCGATGGTACTGACCAACTGAAATTCAGTTAAAACATAGTCGCATGCGAAGGCCAGGTTTTTCCACAGTTTCCTCTAGTCCTCGTGCAAATGCGATGCATTAGGAAAGAGTGGTTTTGGGCAACACTCTGAGAAGCATTCAAAGGAACAGGAACAGCGAAGTGATGGGATGGTTTCGTAAAAACCCCCAAGAGTATACGCAATAATGTGAAAATAGAATATATCCAACTACATGGGATTTTGTCAAAAAACGATAAATAAATAAATCAACATCGCGATTCCTTTGATTACATGGATGTATCACGGCGGTGTTATATTTTTTATTCTTTCTTGAGGATTCCAAACAATTCCTCGAGCTTTCTTCATCATGAATTGTGAGAAGAGGTAAAAAAACGAAAGTTAAAAAATCGTTGCAGAGGTTTACAGCTCTGATGCAGAGTCGCTGCAACGAACACTGCAAAGAGCAACTTCTGCTTCTTTTTTTTAAACTTGTACTGGCGGCTCTAAATTCGATCCATTTTAATTCATTTCCGAAGAACACTGGTGTTCCAACTTTTTTTTACATTGTAAAAGTTTTGCGTACTTTGTTTGCTGTGTAAATACACGAAATGCCGAAATGAAGGTAAAAAAGAAAAAACATTTTAAAGAATTCTTGACAGCCGAAATGTGGAAAATCGTATAGAAAGCGTGAAATTTTTCTTAACACTTTATTTTATTTGAAAAAATAGGTTCGAACTGATAGAACTTACTTTCATCCATCCACCGTGGGCTGTGACGAGGACATACAACAGGTACAGATCGATGTCCTTGCCACTGATTTTTGGAGATTTTTTGAAACCCGTTCTGCAAAAAATAAGTTAACGTTACAGTCGAAGGATATTTTCAAGCAAAACTAAGTAAAAAAAACATCGTGAAGATATAACGATTGGATAAAATGAACAAATCGTATTAAGGAAAAGTAATAAAGTTTTTGTTTTGTTTTGGTGTAAAGCAACAAATCAACTGGCTTTTGTTTGTTATCGTCCAAAAATTAAACAAATTTAAAAATAAAAGAATGCAAACAAAGCGTTTCATCTTTCGTACGTCAAGTGTTGGAATACTGAAACTAACGATGAATTTATTCTCCATTTTTCTCTACGTTGATTCTCTACACTCTCAAGTTTTTCTAGAGGGAGAGAGAAAAAAAAGAGCTTGCAGTGCAAAGAGTGACTGAAATATTAACATGTGAATGCGAACGACTCGTTTCAAACAATCGACCCCTGTAGAGGTATAATGAACCCTGAGAAACGATCTGGTTTGAACGACAAGGAAATAAAAAGTTGAAAAGTGGAAAAATACATTTGTTCAGAAAACATATAGTGCAAAATTGATCATCTTTTGAGAATTAATCGTTCGGAAATTCAATTTATAAAATATTTCCCTCATTGTGGTGCATATTGACTGACACACAGGTTGGAACATAAATAATTCGAGGAGACACAATATGCAGGAAGCTTGATTCAATTTCCAATTGTTTCGTATGCTAGCAATTATTCAAGACTGGAACAAAAATTGTCTAAATATAAACCTACAATTATTTCGTCAATCAAAGATCACGACAAACAGCAAAATTTGTCTGGAATTGATGAATTATTTTATTGATTTATATGGTGGTTCAAAAATATTGACAAGTATTTACTTTTATCGATGATATTCATCAACTCGATGGATTCTCAACGACTCGGAAAGTGAGAGAAAAAGAAAGGAAATTCAGGTCAAAAGGTTTTGAAAAAATATTCAGTCGACATTTAAAAAAGTAAAAAAAACATCTTCGATTGTGTTGTAAGTACGATTCAATCGTATTGTAATGAATTTATGATTTTTCCGAATCACTGTTATATATTTATTGTGTCAAAGATAAAAAATCTTCGTTATAAATTCAACTTCCGTTTTGAATTTTTTAAATTAATACGAATAATACCAAAAATATGACGTTGTACTATATGAAAAAAAATGCTAAGGGGTTTTTCGGGGAATCTTGAACGAGGTTCGAAAAAGTATGCAGCTGTCTCATGTGAACCGGAAACCCCATATCTGGGTCATTCCGGTCATTCGTTTCCTCGTCAAATTGACGTGCTTGGAAAAATTGAACCGGTGATAAAAAACAGCACGGTTGACGTTTTGTTTTCATTAAAATTTTAGGTTCCAAACTCAAGAATTATTTCGCATTTTTTTGTCTGCAGTGAAGAATTTCGCAGACAGAAACATCATAAGTTTTCGTGCAATCAAAAATTTGATATCCGTTGAAACGATGAATAATGTACTTATTTGACGTTGCAATTGACTTTTTTTTCTCGTAAAATATCTTAAAACGATTATTGTACAGATTGCATAGCAAGGATATGGCGCGTTCGGGACTAAAATATAAAAAAAATAATAATAATGACTAATTGGATCTATCAAAAGCAAAGGAACGTTTTGTAAACATTGCCGAATGGAAGTAAAAAAAGAAAAATCATTCGCGTACCCTCTGGTTTCGTGAAAGTGATGAAGCTCCCTGAGAAAGCTGTCACGTTCCCGTTCATAGGTGACGGGGTCCTTGTTGAGAATATTTGCCATTTTCGTAGCTCCTTGTATCATCGGCCCGTTTATTTATTAAATAATCAATATTCTTTTGAAGGAGCGCGCAATTTAAAAAATTAGCGCATACTGACGAAGCACGACGTCGACTTCAACGTCGAATCGGAGGATGGCACATTTGGCCGTAGCTACGAGATTACATCGAGGATCGAGTCTGGACGAAGTAACGCGTTCAAATTTCGACATCGGCACGCGTAAACTTGACAAGAAAAAAAAAGGAAGAAAAAAAAAGAAAAGATAATTAGCACGATTAGTGCGACACTGTAAACCGTACTTTTTACGTTTCTCAATTCCGCCACTTTTCACTATTTATTTCACTTCAATCTCCGAACAACACACCAAGCCTAAACAAAAAAGAAACACCAATATAAACATACTATTCGGTACGTCAATTTCGTCGTATCGCGCAATTTCCCCTGCTTTCTCTCTCTCTCACACACACACACACACACACACACACTTTCGCACTATTTTATTTCTCATTCATTCTTATCCAGATCTTTTGTTTCGAAGTAAAAAAAAAGGAATGCGAAAGTCGAACACTTGTGACGCGATCATTCTCCGGTCAATCACGGTTTTTATTTATTTATAAGATGAGAAAATATAAAGTGCACGATTATACTTTATCGGACGTCGAATGAACACGCGCGCGCAGCCCATGCATGAATTGAAGGAAGGAGATATTCGCAAAAATCATTCACGCTTTACGAGGAATGTTGGAAACGTTGACGAGCGTGTGTGAATTTTGTCGGATACATGGAACGAAGAGAGTCGAGGGGTGGGGAAAAAATAAAAAAGGCGGGTTCCTGAACGCTCAAGAGCGCGCCTAATTTTCTCCCGTTGTCGATTACTCTTCCTCTCTCTCTTTCTCATTCGTTTTTTTCAACCGAAAGAGTTAGCCCCTGAGGAGACGAGCGAGGGATCGAAGGAGAACACAGCACATGCAGATTCGTAACGACACATTCGAATCGGCGCAAGAGAGCGATACGTTTTATGTCGAGGTGAGATTACTCAGCGAGGGAGGTTAACGTACTTCGAGGGCTGATGGTCTCGTTGTGTAGTCGGAAGGAGTACAAATGAATGTGAAAACAATAAAAAGATAAATAAATAAAATGAAGCGAGTTCACGGGTTGAAAGACTCGAGAATTGGGGACCGGGAGAGCGCGATCTTTTGGTGAGTACGTTGCATACACGTACACTACACGAGAAATATACACTTACGCACCGACGAGAGAAGATATCCGCGGACGCGACGAGAAAATACTCGGGTTAGTTCTGCGCGCGTTCTATCTCGCGCACATACACGCGAGATGGCGCTCACATGCAAACACACACACCCATACTGACGAATATATGCGGGCGCATATACGCGGAGAGACACGCTGGACTACAGTACTACAGGCAAGCGCATACACCAGCAAGACAACGTATTAAGCTCCGCGGATCGATTCACCTGTCACTTGTCACAGCGTGTGGCACCAGGCAACGTCGACGCACGCTAACCAACTTTTACACTCTCTGACACATAGACATAGGCACACACACACAGCAGGGATTGTTAACACGGGCGTATACACATGCTCGGTCATACTAAAGAATCACACAATTTCACAAGCTCCCTCTATACTTGGCGCTTCTTTACATTATGTTATTTTATATTTGCTCTCCGTCAACGGGATACTCGTCCACACTGTTCTTGAAAGAAACAAAAAAAATCTTTTCGAGAGGAACCCGGCGTACCGCGACGCCCCCAGAAACTACGAAAACCCCGAACGTCTGACCCCACCCGACCGCAGAGCGTGTAGTGAGGGAACAAAAAACAAATAAATAAAAATGAAATGAGAAGGAAAAAACAATAACAAAAGGTCAGAGAATATGGGAGAAAATTATTTCACGTTTCTATCTCGGTTATTCGGTCCTGTTTGGAAATACGAAATGGCGGGGGAGGGGGATGCGTGTGTGTTTTTCTCTGTCTTTTAAGGGGCGGAAGAAAGGGCCTATATGTGACTGTATATACGTCGAATTATGTTAAAGAGGAGCACGCGCGAGCGCGCGATTTTGCGTTCGCGTTTCTTGACGTGCGAGCGTATATCAAAATGGCGTCGTATCTCGCCGCTCTCTGGCATCCATTGCCTGTTCCGAAACCCCCCTCCCCGTCCAACCCTTCGCCTCGCGGACGATATTTTCACCGTTTGCAACAAACACACGTACGCACATATACACACACGTTCTCACGTATACACAGTGCTTCCGCCAGAGGCGCGGGTTGAGTTAGGCGGCGGTGGCGCGCCACACGCTCGCGAAGAATCAACGACAGAGAGAGAGAGAACGCGTGAGGAGATTCCCGAATGTAGTTGCTGAACGCACAGCGCACGGAACCATCACGGACAGGACACTGTGACCACGACAATGACACCCAATCACATACCTTCACGGCTTATTCTACACACTCGCTCGCGTTACCCTTCTTTCTTGAGATTTTTTGTTCTCTTTCACGCACCCATACACTCACTGACGTTCCACTATTTCGCTGTATCCTTTTTTTTTATTCGTTCTCGTCTCACGTCATTGTCAGTGAACCGGCGTCCCGATCGAGAAAGCCGGCTTCTCGACGGACACCTATTACAAAAAACACAACCGGGGGTACGACACAACCTATTTTTCCTTCTAAATTCCCTTCTGTATGTATATTATGTATGTACACACCCGCGTCAAGCACGAAAAACTCCCGGGTCACCGCGGCAGTAGTATTTTTACTTTCAAAATGGATGTTCCTCGCGACAGAGCGGCGGACGTTTGAATTTCCGCGTTTAATGCCACCAGAGGCGCTAGCTACATTCGTTGTAGCGCAACGCCATCTTGCTGAGTTTTTATTAACTTTGGATACTGTACTCTTGGAGGGGGGGGGAGGGGTTTTTTCTTTTACAACAATGCGCGCGCGTACTATATCCCGATTACGATGCACACTAGCGTGAAATGTCGACTCACACACGCGTTCGAGCCTGTACGGTGACCGAGGGAGACGAACGAAAGGGAGAGAGAGAGAGAGAGAGAGAGAGTAAGCGAGTGCTCGGAGGACCAGGCACACTAGAAACAACGAATGGTTTACTCACTCCCACCCCCGCCCGCGGGAGAGAGTGAGGTCTGCGACGACGAGGAGGCTCTCCTCTGTGATAATTCTCGTTAAGGGAGCACACGAGTAATTACAACTTTTTCGGCATCTCCCTTTCTTTTATCTCTCTTACTCTTTTTTATTTATGTTTTTTTTTAATTCTCAACAATGTCGCATTGTCTTCATGTTTACCGCCTTTCCGCTCTTCTCGTTAATTCTCCGCCTGAGATTGTTCCTCTCTTTCTTTCGGGGAAAAAAACTCAAGTGTTCAAGCGAACACGCGAAACTCGAAGATTTTAGCCAAAGCTCACTTTACTCGGCCGCGAGCGAACATTTGTCTCTGAACGGTACATACACACACGCTTTCACGAGAACTCGTCGAACGTACACGCGACTCGCGAATCGAGAGAGAGAGAGGGAGAGAGAGAACGAGCGAGACAGGGTAGTGGGGGGAGGGTCCAAGCGACGCAGTCAAGTCTCTCGTGCTCCTTCGGATAGATACTCCCAATCTCCCGACGCGACGACGAGCACAACTCTCCTCTACCGCGCGCGCGATCTGTGTATTGTATCCGCACTCCTCGAAAAATCGAGCGCAGCAGTAGCTGTGTGAAATATGGCGGAGCTAGTCACTGCCAAGCGCGCTCCGTTCGCGGTACGATCGTACGATTTACTGACGAACCGGAACGGTACGTCGTGCTTGGACAGTCTGGCCAACTAGCGACACCGCTTCCTATATAGCTCTTCGTGTAAAAAAAACAAAATTTGTATTTCAATATATATCGCCATTTTTTAAATGCTTTTTACTCGATGAATTTCATCGAGGTTTTTTAATGTCGTTTATTTCGAAACGCTCGATTTATTATGACCGGCGGAAGACCCCGCGCGATCTATAATCTTCCGGATCACACGCTCGATCCCGAAGTACCGCGCGCGGTACTTCCTGAGCGACGTTTCTACCCCCTTCTCCTGTTCCTTCTAGCCTTCTAATTCGTCAGTATCCCACCAGATGTCGCCAGCGTTCCTGCGCAGCAGTCTCCACGTTTTTCAACGTTGTCGCGCAGTCTCGCGCGTACCTCCATTTTTTTTACCGTCGTAAATGTTCAATTCGTTACTTTAACCCCATTTTTATTATCAAGAAATGACATACAAGCGAAGAAAAAACGTCAGAGGCGATGGGCATCTGAAAAAAAGTTGGAGAACCAAGAGACGAACAAAAGATCTTGACGAGGTGAGTTACGAATAAAGCCAGTGATAGTTCGACTTTGAAGCACGTGCGCGCGCGGTTCCACGTGGCCCATCCATCCTTTCTTTCGATTTCGGCAATCATTTATTATTTGTTATTTTCTCACGACACAGATTGACGAAGATATAAAAGATGAGAATGCGAAAAAACTTTTGAATCAGGAGATCGACCTTGACAAACCCGGCGCGGCGCAGCATTACTGCGTTCATTGCGCGTAAGTTGAACTCTTTATGCCTCTTCGAACTTTTCCAGAGTTTACATAACCTACAATTTGTTTACTCTCATTTTCAAGGCGCTATTTTATAAACGAGCGGTCGTTGGACGATCACTTTCGCACCAAAGTCCACAAGCGAAGGTTAAAAGCACTCGAGCTAGAGCCTTACACCATCGAGGAATCAGAACGTGCGGCTGGTCACGGCAACTGGCAAGTTGCCAAAAAACGAAAGATCGAAACCTTAAGAGCTTCCGAGGTCGACGGTATGGACGCCGATGAGGATCGCGTATCCGAGGCCAAAATCGCGAGGACGGAATAGGTTCGTAATTTTCTTAGTCTCCAGTTTGCCGCTCGAAGCGATAAAATGACAAGCGTCATGCTAAGATCGACGGGAAGAGCATGGCGACTTTGGCTGTATCAGCCCACAAAGATCAAGGTCAGAAGTTACACCTCCGCGCTCTTCATTCCTGGTAGCAGGGCCAACGAAACTTTTGCTTTACTTTCGCCTCACTTGGACTTTGACGAGCGTTTCAAAGATCTAGAAAAATTGCGTAGAGATCTTAAGCTGCGAGGCACCAAGATCGACGCAGATGAACTCGCCAAAACTTGGCAATTTTATAAATATATCAATGCCAACAAGTGGGCTCTGGAGCACAAACGGACTGAAGTAGCGCAAAGAATAAAGCAGTTGCATAAAATAAAGAATATGAGCTGCGAGGAAGAAAAAGAAAAGATGGGGTTGATAACTCGGGCTAAAGTTTTGAAGCAAGAGATGAGAATGGTCAAAGAAGCCCTGTGGGAAATGGAGGAGGACGTCGTGATTAGAGGTCTCAATTTGCCAAACGAAATAGACGACAAAACACCACCGTCTAGTCCAGTAATATTGAGGCAAGTCGGTGAGATTCGACAGCCGGCTGCGAATGAGATTGTAAGTCACTTGGACGCGGGTTCGTCTCTGGGACTGATAGACTACAAAAATCCATTAAACTGTTACTTGTGCGACGAAGCTGCACTCTTCGAGCTTGCAACATTGAGTTACGCGGGCAAACATTTAGCAGACGCTGATATGATGAGAGTAGCCGGAACGGACTTTGCACGCAGTCTCGTCGTCGAAGCCTCTGGCCTCGATCACCAAGATCCCACGAAAGCATTTTTGCTTGAAAACAACGAAGGCGTTGATCCTGCCAGCTGCAATCGTCTTCACCTCGTCGGCGGTGCTACTCTCCTCTCTTTTCTCGCAATGCACACCAAACAACTCATAAATCCTAATCATTTGCCTGCTAAATATTTCGCAACTGGACGACAGTACGTGCCCCACGTCGAAGGCGCTACGACCAACGGACTTTTAACCGTTTGCCAATCTTCCGTTGTCCACGCTTTTGCGTTGGTCCGAGACCCTCACGCCCCTGAATACACTTCTCAGTTCGAACTCATTTTGGCCGCTGTTACTTCCTTGTACAACAATCTCGACGTACATTATCGCACGGTCATGAGATCTGCCAATCAACTCAGACCTTGGGAAAGCCTCAGAGTCTCCTACGAAATGTGGTCTCCCTATCTTCAAGAATACTGCGAAATTGGCCACCTCTCTCTGTGCGGACGATACTTGAGCAAACGACTTCTCATCGCCTATCAAACACCCAATGGCAGAGACTTTCCAGCTATTATTAGTGGCACCGTCCTCTCCGTTCCCAGATTACTTGCCTGTTTGCTCGAACAGGATCCCAAACAATTTCGTATACCTAATGAAATTGCTCAGCACATGCGATCTTTTGGGTAAAAACAAAAAACAAACAAACCAATCAGCTCGATTATGGAGTTTTCATCGCTACGATCCAACGAAATATGCCTCCATTTTTCGGACGTTGAAAATTCTTCGTGTACAATTCATTCATTAAAATTAATCAAACTTTTTGTTACTGTATTACTCGAGTAAAAAGTTTGAAAAACAGGCAAATATTTTCGTAGCATTTTAACGATGTTAACTTCGGGAGAATGGAATTCTTGAGAAACGGTACATTGTTATTCTCTCGAAATGTAAACCTCCACACGTTTCCAAAGATACTAAATATTCTTTGACTTTACTTTGTTAATAAAAAATTTTAACGGTTTTTAACTTAGCATTTTTGCTGTTTTCCTCATGGGGGTTCGTTCGTTTTCTATTTTATGAATCGATTCTTTAACCCTTTCGCAGAAATGAGATTCTCGTGACATTTTTGTGTTGGGAACTTTTTTTTCACAGATTCATCAAACCGATTCGAATGATTTACCAGAACAGACAAATCGATGTAGTCGAAATATGTTTTTTTTTTCTTCTTTTCTATAAAACTCCTGTAGTACGTGGCACAGAAATGGCACAACTTTTTTTTGACCCTATGCGTGCCAGTGACAGTAAAGGGGTTAATTAAGTTCTTGCCAGAGCGTTCGTCTACAGATTTTTTTTCTTTTTCAAATTTTATGATACGTTCAAAGCACTGTTGTCGAATTACGCAGAAAATTTTAAAAGGATTCATCGTCTCGTAGCATTGACAATCGAAAATTGCACACAAATATGTTGCAGATAAAGAGGGAAAATTTATTTTCGAACGATATTAGCCAAAGTTCTTTCCTGAAAATCGATGACTTCATATGAATATATTGATACTTATTTCGAAAATTTATTGGTTAAAGAAAATAATAATTTTGAGAATATTTTGAACCAGTATTTTGAAACTCTTGCACTTATTGCCTGAATTTTCGAAGTTATTTGGCCTCCACGGCTCGGTTGCATATTCCCGAAAAATAAAGCGATTAGAAGAAAAATTATTTTGATTTTTTCAGCATTTTTAAACGTAGAACACATGAAACGAGAGATCAACTAAAATTTGACTAATTAAGCCGAAGAAACTAGCGTTTTGGGACATTGGGTGAAATTATTTGTCCAGCCGAAGGGTTAACATTGAAATTCAAATGAATTTAGCGTCACGACGGATCTTTCGATATTTTCGGAAAACAAAAAGTAGTGTAGACTCGGGTACGAATGAAAAGTTGTTCAGGCGTCAAATGACAGAGAATTAATGGAAAGTTGAGAATTGATGGTTGGAATTAAAGATGGGTGGTGAATTTGGTGCATTGGGTGTACGTATTCGTCGAGTGGTTTATTACAGTCTGTCACCTTTCGAGCAAAAAGCGTGGGTTCGTGCTATCTCGTGTGGGTTGCCGAATTTAGGAAAACGTTTTTTATCAGCTTTGCCTACGGTGCTCCCAGGTAACGTATTTAGTTCGTCAAGTCCCAAGGGGTTTTGCCCGGCAGAATTTCATCTCAACGATACTTTAATATGCGAAATACGAAAGTAATAGTTCGAACGAACAAAAAATGCGCAGGTTTTCTCATGGGAGCTTGGACTTATCACTGGACAGTGACGGAACACGAGAGGGTGTTGCGAAAAAATCCAAAGGATTTTGAGAATGACGAATAAACCGAGGACTTGGGGATATTAAATGAAAGAAAAGAGTTTCGCCATAAAAAGCTTTGACAAAGATTTTATCCGCGTTGTTTGTTGTGCCCCGACAAGCTTTATAAAAACAGTCCGACTAATTTCTTCATTATAATAAAATATACCACTCGCACGGCAAGAACAAAGAATACAAATTTTAGTAAAAAAAAAAGAGCTTTCAAACAACGAGCCGATAGCATCGGAAAGTGAGTTTTGTCACTAAAAGCTTTTTCGATACATATTGACACAATCGACCGAACATTGGATAAGTGATTGCAGCCAAGCAGCATTTGACGATAAAATTGCTGCTGCTTTTCATCCCTAATATAACACGAAGAGTCATTCTTGAAAAAACAAAGAACCCAAGTTTTTATATCATCGTGGCTATATTTTTTTCTGTTTTACTAATTTCTCGGAACTGTTCTGTGATATTCCAAAAATGTAGACTGTAATGAATATTGTCGGAATACCTTGCATTATGAGATTTTCGTGGCATGGAAAAATGAAAAAATTCACGATAATCGAAGCTTATAAATTTGAAGTGTATATACCAAGTTCCTTAATACGAGATAGTTTCGTTGAATTTGCAAAAGCCAATGGAAGCAAAACATGGCATTTTTTTGGACGAAGAGAAAAAGAAATAATTACGTGAACTTTTTTGCCTGTCAAAATATGTAACTCTCAGGCGAAATTCAGAATAAAACAGAGGGAAAAATAATATTCGAAGATAAAATGTGCGTTAATGTGCCACCACGAATTTTTTTCACAAAAAGCCATGTTCATTCCAACCCATTGGACGCGTCAAGTTTGTTTTTTTCAATTTAATGTATTTCGAAGGTCTCTTTAAATTTAAAAAACAAATTTCATTATCAATATGCTGATAATATTTAGACAATGGTTGAAAAAGTTCTGTCAACAAAAAGTTCCCGTTATTGGAAATTATTTTCGTAATAATGTAAACTTTTGTTTATTATCTTCGAGGCCCATCAGTTGCCTCGTATGCGATTAAACTTTTAGACGCCAAAAATTGTCGAAGCTTCGAAGTGATATGAATTTCCCAACGAGATTAAAGCTGACAATTTTTTTTCTCCTTAAATTTCAAAACTTTTATTTCTTGAATACATTTTCTATAGTAATCGATATTGAATAAAGTATGAACGAGTCATGATTGGTCGAGATAAATTCTTATCCGTAGACAGCCTTTTTATACCAGTTTTGTCATCTTTTGCTGTGTCTTACGTTCACCAAAGGGTGTGTGTGTGTGTGTATGTGTTACACAGTGTACTCCACTTGTTGAAGATGGGGTCAATCGTTTACCTCCTGGAGGTGCGGTCGATCTATTATAACGAATCACCGTCGTTATCGTTCGTTCAATCCACCCACCAATTCCGTTCGTACACTGACCCATTTATAAAGTATAAAGGGATCCCTTTCATTTTTTATTTTCTACACATCGCAAATATTCATTTTCATCGGATCAAGATTCTGAAGTTCACGTAACATGAACATTTATTTTCATATTGATCCGTTTGCGACTGTGGTTTGGGAGTATCACTTTTATTTTCTTAATCAAAAGACGGGGTAGCGGCTGGACGCTAAGTATTAAATTAAAAAAGATAAGCCTAAGCGCGAACCCCACTGCACTTTTATATTCTGCAATATGACGAGGGTACGACGTCACAAAGATTTAAAATCGCTCTCACGGCCAACCGAGTCGGGCGAAAAATCTCAAATTAGATTATAATTTTATCCGATTTTTTATCTTTCGATTGGTCCTCGTTCGAAGTGAATCCATTGAACCAATTCCGAGAAATTTGATTTGTCATTTTTACGTTCGGTTGTTTCGGGAACATGTATTTCTTGCAGTCAGAAAGACGTGAATTCCGCTGATTTACGTTTGGACATCCGTCCTTTGCTCGATCAAAGCATTTTTCCACATGAAAGCTCATATTCGATACGAAAATATAAAAGAGCGAGGCAGCGCTCGGGGTTGGCTTCGTTTTTAATTATTGGCATCGATGAGCTACAATGCCACGGTCCTCGATTGGTAGGAGGCAAGCGCGTAGTATCGCGGCGGTACCAAGAGGTAGAAGAAACGTGGCGCAGGTGAGCGGGGAGCGCGGGCGGTAGGGAGAATCAATCTGATTGGTTTTCCCCCCACTGTCAGGCCCGGGCGCTCGCTGCGATCCGTGTGTTTTCGATGTCCCCATGACGGTTGTCCCCGCCGTGGCCGCCTCGGTCGGCCCCGAGAGCCTGGCTGCACCGCAGTTGCAGCCAAGCTCTCGCTCGTCACATTATAATTCGCACTAGATGCTGTTGTAAATATTTATTTGAACATATATGACAGTGAAATTAATAATCGAGAGCACAAAACAATGCCGCTCCTCTTTTAATCCAATGAGCTTGAGGTTTGTTGCTGGGAATGTCCATGTTGAGAACGAAATTGGTAGAATGTCCAGTCGTACTGAGAGTTCCGGCACGTTCGATTGTTTTGTAAACAGGACAATCGTAAATTCCGCTGTCGGGAGTTTTGTGATTCACTTCCGGTAGCAGAAGTATCGGTGGCATTTCTAACGAACAGGGGAGTAAAGGCAGAAGGAGAAAGAATAAATAAACACTATAATTTATTAGGCGTGTAATCAATAAATAGCTGAAATTCATCAATCATTTAATGGTCGAGTCTTTCGAAGTTAATTTATTATTGCTAATTATACCGGTATATAGTTCTTTGGGATAAGACTCAGCAAGGGTATTTCCACCCCAACGACATCCTTCGAGATAAAGTCCATACACGACACAACCGTCCTTCGATCTCGACGTTGGTTTTTCACGAAGAACCTTTATTTCGTTTGAGATTAATCATTCAAAGGAACGTATTTGTCTCACGACAAAGATCAATTGAGTACAAAAGTATGAAAAATCATTCAATGATTCAATCGCAATTTGTCAATCGCTAAGAACTTTTTCTCTTATAAATGATCCCACAACTTACGTGAAAGCTAAAATCAATCGTATCTATGGAGACAAGATGTTTTCTTGCAAAATTTTGCAATGTACCGGTGAGAAAAGCTTGAGGAAAATAAAATCCTGATATCCAGAATGCAAATGGAATTCCCTCGTTTTGCCATTTATTGATGAAACCAATCCTGTCTGTCAAGTCGATTACCCATGCTCCTGCATAAATCGAGTTTTAATAAAAACGCAATTTATCGTTCTTCGTCACCTCTTTAATCGATATTGATTTCTACGTATATTGAATTTGAAACTACATTCCGTTTTTAACTGATTTTATAATTCCTGAAAATCCTGCATTGTTCATTTTCATTTGAGTATTTGAGATGATCAAACGAGCATTTAATCGTTCAATGGTTCACAGAAATATTAATGGCCGTCAAGGGACCAGCACTTCATTTTCAATAGATTTTATAATTCCTGAAAATCCTGCATTGCTCATTTTCATTTCAGTATTTGACATGATCCGACAACAATTTGATCGTTCAATGGTTCACAGTAATTTCAATGGTCATTGTGGGATCATCACAGTGTAAAGAATGGGAATGAATTTTTAAAAATCCTTTTTCGATGTTCATTAATGGTCTCATTCGTAGAAACAAAAATCACCCCGATCCTCCCATTCAATCCATCCGAAAAAAAATCGCCATACAACGATTGTTTTTCGCAGCCAGTCACACTGTGACGATCCCTCAAAAAATCGCCATAGCAGCCATGAAGCTGCGGAGGCAATTCAGATGAAATTACCACGAATTTATTAATTTTAATCAACTATTTAAACGAAAAAAATAGGGTGTATGGGTCTTGACTGAAGGTCTTGTCACGAAAAGCCGACGTTGGTGGGATACAGGTTGATTATTGATTTACGAGATATAACATATCGGCTTATTGTTGAACTTTACGAGTAAATAGCTAACCTAGAGGCTTCAGTGAGGCATAAGCTTTATCCTGCCAAATTTTCGGTACTTTATTGTTAAAAAGACTGGTAGCCATCGTTTCCAATTTTTCGGACATAACAACGAGACCCTTAAGAGCTTTCAGTAAATCGTTCAAAGTTGAGACTATTACGCGTAATAGGGCGTTGTAACGTTTTGCTTCTTGCTGCAAAACTGTATTGAGCGATTCCTCGTAAAGGACCGGATATCTGTTGGATAACGCGTGCAGAATATTATACCAAGAAACCCAATATGATAATAATAATAATAATAATAATAATAATAATCACGAAGATTTATGGACTGTGTTTACTAATCTCCAATTACTGTACTCACTGCTCTTCAATGGTTGTTAGATCAAAAGGGTCTGGAATGCTTTTCAGAATATCCCTGGCAAGCTGATTGTTAACTTGATCGATGCTTACTGCTGCACCACCTACTTCTCTCGGTTGTAAAGCAAGTAGGGTATTCAAACAGGCATAAGTTTCGGCTTGAGCGCAGCTAATATCAGCATTTGCGTGAAGCCCGAATAAGTTTGGATGATCATTTAATGGTAATGTTTTAATGTAAGCTATGTATTCGTGAAACATTGAAGTTTCCGGTAACTGGAACGAGGAAGTGAGATTGAAAGATATGTTTGTTTAAAAATGCATTGAAATAATGGATGAAGACTACTCTTTAAGAGTGAGATTAAAGAGGCTCGCCTGGTGATAAAAGCCTTCGGGATCAAATTTATACTTAGCGGTGGCTACTTCGGCTTTGTAAAAATCTCGAAGAATCGTCAAGACGGTACGACGATCCCAATCGTCCGTTATTCGCCCGCCGTAATTGATGTGGCCAGCCGTGTAAATGAGTACCTTTATCATTTTTTAATTATATTTAAAGGGCTGTTTGTTGTATTTTCTATTTCGTTTTTAACAGAGTTTCGTACTCCGTTGAATTTTTTTCGTCTTCTCTGACACACAGTCAAGCATGGTAGCATAATAATCAGTAATGACATTTCTTTTTCATTCGGAAAAGAACAGTGCAGTAAGAAAAAACAACATTTTAGACTGATGGTATAAGAAATAAAACGAAACCGATATGTCACGTTATCGGGTAATTGAGATAAGAATGGATGGAAGAAAACAAAGTAAATAAGAAGATGAAAAAAAAAGTCTATAAAAAGGCCACGGTGATGAACGAATCGATGAAACGTCTGAGCTACACAAACGTTTGATACTTTGTGTCAATTTTATTAGGTTATAAAATAATCGTGACCCAGTCATAATGTGTCTCAAGTCTAAGAGCACCTTGTCTTCATTGACCGTATAGCTCTGTTGATTAATATTTGTTTTACTGTCGGGTACTTGTTGTGACAAATAAATGTCTTGTCTTTGAAACTCACATTATCGAGAATATATACGCCTAGGAATACGCCTTTGAAAATGAGCGAAGAAAAAATACCTTGAACGGAATCGTTGCGTATTCCAAGAGGAACATTTGAAGTTGAGAGATGCATATAGTCAAATCGCCATCGGTAAAATCGTACGGTATATTGAAACCCAACGCTCCGAACTTTCTTCTCTCGAGCAATGTCGAATGGAACATACACAGCGAAAATAGTAAGAACTTGAAATTTCCAACTTTTGGATTTTCGGAATGCAGAAACTCTTGCATCTCGACGACTTGAGTTAAATAAGCTCTCAGCATGTTGGCCTGAGTTTTATGGAAATTTATACAATTGTATTCCATCAAATAAACGATAACGATGATGAAGAGGTTAAATTTGATTAGAATATTTGTTAAATATAAAAAAATAAAATTGAAGAAACACAATAGTTGTTGAGTTCCAACCAGACTTGACAACAAAGAGTAAAATGTTTTTTGGAAGACAATTAGCTCTTTTGCGAATAATACTAAAGAGGGATAATGTGAAAATTGAATCAATAATCATACTTTAACTCCACGTGGTGGTTCAACAGTCATTTTGCATCCATTTTGAAGAATACTCGCCGGAAAGTCAGGTGAGGGTGTTGACGTGAGCCAGAGACGAAATTCTCGGTGTACACTATCCGGCGGAAGTGTTTCAACGAGAAGTTCAAGTTTTGGCATCCAGCTCGGTGCTAAGTGACAATTCTTAAAAAAACATAAGAAGAAACTTGATATATTTGTGTTGTGATAAAAAAACAATAGCATTAATGGGAGCATACGCGGTAGTAAAAAAATACGATGATTGCGTCTTATTTTGTTGTTATTCAATATAGTCCATCTAGCTGTCGAAACAGTATTGCATTCTACCTTGAACAAACGGTCCGGTCGATTGGACCAAAACAAGACGTCATTTTTGTTAGCCTAATCTACGCCGAACTCCGTATCATATGTTATTATAACGTTAGGATCGGAATGTGTCGAGAAACCGGAGATCACTAGTAATCAGACCCTTGTCATTATATCTTGTGAATCAACCTTGTCGTTCTTAGATAAGGGACAGCATACCGAAAGGGTCCTGAACCAAGTATAATGGACCGAAAATGTGACAGATGAGAATTTACGGTAGATGCTCTCCGCCGCGATAAGCTTATGCGATCAAGCTTTGGTGTATTAAAAAAATCAATAGAATAAACGGAGAAAATGTGACGTAGCGAAATTCATCAAGTAAAAGATCCATTTTTTTATTTTTTATATTCAAGGGGATAAATTCCTGGAATCGAACTTTGCACGGCTACATTATTGATAGACCTGACTATATAAAAAAATGATTCTAAGAACGGAAATTCTATTCTAAGATCGAAGTTACCAGCAGTCCGTTCTTTCCTCTGACAACCCGACCCGACCGAATCCGTTCTTTCGTGTCAACTCTTCCTTTATTCTTACTCTTAACATCGCAGATAAAGGGGAAAAAATAGGATGCAGGATGAGCAAAAGGGCAAACGTTCCAAGTGCCGGAGAGTGGGATGAAAAAATTGATAGTCGACGACGAGCGGAGTTGACACAAGGGAACGTGACAGATGGAAGGGTCGAGCAACTTTTGAAGACGGCCTTTTAAATAAATCACGATAATTTACATTGTTGTTTTCAACTTACGCAGAAACCCATGCTCAGCAATGACGATTTCATTCTGGGGTTATAAATCTTTTTTCACTTATTTCGAAAAGGATTGGAAGATTAATGCGAAGTTTGAGAGACGATAAAAGACGACACGAAGTAAAAGCATTAAAAGTGAAGCACGTGATGATACAATGAAAGAAATTTTTCGAGAAATTCTTGAGAAAAGTTTTTGTTATAAAGAGCACTCATTTGTCAGGAACGAAACGACCCATTAATAAGACGTACAAAAATCTTACTCGTCAAACATGTTTTTTTCTTTCTCTGACACCCCCCGCCCCCCCCCCCCCCCCCGCTCTCTCTCTCTCTCTCTCTCTCTTCCCCTCTCTTTCTCACCTTCTGACAGCTTTTACTTCTTCTCTAGAACGTTAGCAGAAGCTTAGCTGAAGTGAAAAATTTCTAAGTACCTGGAAAAAGACCCAATTTCCAGCTTCCATAGAGCTCTTCATCATCAGCTCTGCGCGTGGACCTTGACCCTGTCCGAGTGAGATCGTGTATAACTTCTTTGCCATTTTGAGCTTTTCAGCAAACTTGTAAAGTTCGGCGGCAGGATCTGTGCCAATAGATAGTACAAAAACGAGGGGTGTGGTCGGTGAAGATTCTTTGTAGATTGCTGCAAGATCCGTCGTTTGTGGCTCCACGAATTGTTGACCGAGATAACGCGCCAGATACAGTTGCATTGCGTTTGTAACTTTGTCCGGACGGAGACACTTCAGTACAATCATCCGTTGAAAGTCGTTTAATTTCTTGTCCAAAGCTTCTGGATATTTCTCTCTAGGCACACAATTTTTATACGTATATACAATGTAAAACTTTTTTTTCTATATTTTTTTACAATCCATTTCGAGAATCTCTTGGATCCATTTAAAATACAAATAATTTTACTTCGAATGTAATTATATCTTCTAATTATCAAAGCAAGTAAAATTCTTACGTTTCCGGTTGTAAAGAATCAAATACTCTTTTAAATTCACCAATATTGCTCGAAAATATTTTTACAAATCCATCGAAGTTACGAAGTGTTTCCAACGCTTCAATCTCTTTCCAGCATCTTGGGGATATCCAATCAGGCGCCGGATTTGGCAGATTCTTTTAGAAACGAAAAATTCGATCACGATTTATCCTCATCAAGAGCATAAAAAAAAACAAAATAACAACAATCGCACGTTTAGTGTCCTCCAGAATGAAATATTAAAGAAATCATTTCAATATTTGCAACACCCATCAAAAGAGGATTTTTAGTCAAAAATTCTTTTATCACAATTTTGGAATAAAATAACACGATTTTATTGTTGTTTGCTTATGAATGACGCTGTTGCCTTTAATCCTTCTTTTGATCAAACCAGAATATCGAAGCATCGTTTTTCGACAGTCGGTTGTTTTCATTGCTTCGATATATACATTGCGTTAGCAATATGAAGAGACTCTGCGCACTTAGTTAAATTACATATATTTGGGCGACCCGACCTCTGTGAATATGTCACGCTTCGAACTACATGAAACGATAGTTTTGTTGCTTGCACGTTTGAATGAGCGATTTACCTTTGCGGGAACGGATCCGGAGAGGAAATAGCGCCATTCGGTTGAATCTATAAGACCCTCATCGATTCGTATCCGGGCACAAACGAGAAACGCAAAGTGTAACTTGTGTCTTTCAAAAAGACTTCGGCATACGTTCGAAAAGAGAGAGTACGTGAAATACTCGTTCACTCGTTCAACCCGTTTCGTTATGACAGCTGTTAATTATTTCAGAAAGAAAAAGATTATTGTGTTTTTTTTTTTTTCATATAAATATTATTAGACAACTGCAACATTCAAATTCTAGTTAGAAACAGTGAATCCTTTGCTCTAAATTTGGTTGATCAATCTGTGCATGGAACATCATCATTTCTCTCTGTACTTGAACCAGTAATTAATCAATTACCGAAGTATAGATTTATTGATTTTGAATTTCATTATTTGAATGACGTATTTCTTATCATGGAAATCCATTTTTATCAATGGTTCCGTCTCCGAAAACGAAGCTCAATAAAATATCAAAAATTACGCAATTTTGAAATTTTTTATCAATTCGTGAAAGGCGCTGTAACCTTTCTTCTATCAAAAATTGCAATCTCAGCCTCGACTCATTATCTTTGATTTCGAAGTATGTTTTAATTGGTCTTTTCTACTCACCTACACTTTTTTAATTCCCAGTGAATTTTCAAAATTGGACATGAGAAGAAAATCAAAATCAAAAATAGCAAATACAAAGGTTCGGTTCTGTGATGAAAAATTCATAGTAATCAGATCACGTGTTCGCGACTCGGAATCAGATAAGTAGAGTTTTGCATTACAGCTTCACAATCATTAAAAAGAGACGAAATATGCTGTTTGAAAGAATCAGGCGTACTCGAATTATGAAAATTATGTTTCATATTTAATTTATAATCTGATTGATCTACAGAGTTCAGTATAACTGATAGAAGGTAAACGGAATAAATAACGAAAAGCATGAATTGAAAACTAGTTTTAATGTCGAGACTCACGAGTTTTTTCGGATCCAAGGATGCTCGAAGTGAAGATATTAATGAACCATTCGAGAGAGTACTGATACATGGTATCAACGAATTGTAAATCGGAGAGGCAAAAGAACAAAATCTGGGCTCTATTGGCTACGGGGATGTAGAGGGATCTCGTAACATCAATATCTTCTTGTGTTGTTTCTGCCGACGATACTTTTACCTTTGGAAATGTTTTTTTAAATACATACGTGATGCGTTATTTATTCACGGTATGAAAAGATTAAAGCAAATTCCTCTGTTTCGCAGCAGACGTTAGTGTTTTTTATTTCAATGCGTTTAATTATTCGTTTATTCAGCAAAGCACACATTTCCCTGACACAGTTGAGTTCCCGAGAAAAACAAAAGCTACATCCTGTGTTCTTTAATTCTGCATGAAGAAATAGCTGCACCATTGCGTTTCGTCGAAATTATACTGAATTGTCGTGCACTCAAAAAAAAAATTGCATCTCTTTTCATTTGCTATCTCTCCCGCACTCGCGGCACTGATACAGAGCATCTCCGAGTGTTAGGAATGTATTATACTTTCATTCATTTGACCGGAATTGCAGCCAGTATGAAAAGGCATTCTTCATTTCCTTGCTTCACGTAAACGTCGAGTTTTCGAGGAAAATAAGAGCTGTGCATACTTCTCCTATCATTCAGTCGAAAAAAATGTCAATTTACTTGTAGCTTTGACGCTTTCACGGCCATTCTCTTTTAAACGAATTGTTACTTTCGGATGGACGCCTCGTGTAATTGCAATATATATTGACGAAGTTTCGTTAGAAAGTTAGCATCATCAGAGCTGAGGGGAGCTTTGATACCGATAAAATTACGTGATTGCCTAAGTTTGCACGAAATATTGGATCCGCCATTTTAAATTGCAAATTTCGAGATCACATGCGGCGATGCAGTGATTAATTCAAAGGGAATTTCATCAGAATCATATAATTCTCGATATTCCATGGCCCGCCGTTTTGAAATCTCTTTCGATAACATTCCTAAGAATCATTTAACGAAAATACAAC
Organism: Campoletis sonorensis; assembly: GCA_013761285.1. Taxonomy (NCBI): domain Eukaryota; kingdom Metazoa; phylum Arthropoda; class Insecta; order Hymenoptera; family Ichneumonidae; genus Campoletis; species Campoletis sonorensis. The sequence continues at coordinate 1,327,934 of JACEOJ010000208.1, read as the reverse complement.
CTTTATTTCCTCGCTTTTAACTTTCGAAGCTTCGAGGGTGAGCATCAAATCAATATCATCAACCGCCGATCCTTCGGATGATGACAGTTTTTGCAATATTCGATCCTCGATGTCTTTCAAATCTTTTTTCATCTGAGCATTCGATATTATGAGGGCACTTCGAGTCTCCTCGAGATCGGATCGTTCTTGCATCACGACCAGAGATAACATCTGATCTGATAGTCCACTTGAAAGAATGAAAACAACAGTTATTTGTAATATTGAAGAAAAATAAATTTTCAATGATTAACGGTTTCTAAGTATTTGTGATCAAGTATAACAAGGAGTTGAAAAGAAACAACATTATAGAAAGGCTACCAAAGTTTTTTTACCTCCCAGTGAGTGTAAAGTTAACGAGCAAAACTTTGACAGTGACCTCCGGATTGTAGTGAGGATTCGAGAGTTTCGTCGTAATAAAGAGACGAAAATCTTGATTGTAAGGAGTTACGTTTTCACCGATTTTAACGCTTAATTGACCAGCATGCTTGAAGAGAGATCGCAAGAGAACTCCGTCGAGGGACGGTTCGAGATCGAGACCGATGTTTTCGATTAAACATGGCTTTCCGAACCTCACGCAATTCTCAACTACGCGCAATATGTCCTTATCAGTCATTTTTGCAATCGCTAACCCGTGGGGTTTGCCCTGGAGAAAAAACATGTTTTATGTGTTGCGATTATCGAAATAATTCGTTATCGCTTCGAATTCTTAATAGTAAACAACTATATTTAGGGAAATTATTTAAGAATTGTGTGCCGATGGGAAAGGGGATTGGATTTTCAAAAAGTAGAGCTTCATGTGCTACCCATTTCGGCGGGGTGCGTAGAATATCGTTTTCATCATATTCCCCTAAAAAAAAAAAAAGAAAAAAAATGGAGGGAAAAAACGTGTTATGCGAAAACACTTTATAAAAATAAAATGCAAATTATATTCACGTTGCACGTGATTGCCATATGAATGAAATGTATAAGAAGTCACGAATGTTCTGTACCGACTTTATTGTTGGAGATTTGTCTGGATTTTTTTTTCTTTTTCAACACCCAAACGAAATGCACGTACCATATTTTTTATCCACTTATTGGCCTGTCCCTGAGGATCGATAAATAAAGGCCATCTGGCAGAATTTTTTACAAGTACAGCATTTTCTACGGAGAGAGAGTCACGTGGTAACCCATCAATTTGCCACTTTCGGATCTCAACAGGATCACCGAGTACAGAGACAGGATTACAGCCGCGCGTATGCGGCACTCCAGTACCGAGGATCACGTGCCATGAGGTCAAAAGGCTCTCGCGATACGTGTCTGTGAATGGAGTCAGATAGGCTATTGCCCCTTGAAAACAAACCAAATAGTAGCCCATGAATATATATACATATGTATGTGCTCATGTGTGATATAGTGAAGCACGTAATTATTCGTAAGCATTTGTTGCGTATAAATGTTACAATTATATTTCAGATATTATAATAGACGAAAAGTTTGTTTTTTTTGCCACCATTCTTCACGTATTTTCCCATTAATAATTTCTCTCAGCGATTGTTAAGCTTTTAGCTGCCCACTGGTTCATATTTTCACAGCGAAATTTGAATTTTCTCTGAATTCTGTGCGAAACCCACTCGAAAAAGCCACAATACTCAGCTGTTTGGCGATGAATTGCAAACTAACCGACACCTCTTATCATTTTTCATGAGCAACTGAAAAAGAGTTTTTTCGACGGGTTTTCACGAAAACATGGAACGTCAACTCGCCCAACTAATATACGGTTTGAACACACGAAGAAACGTTAACTATTGCTGACATCATCTGTTACAAAGTGACTATGAATCGTTTACAAGTCTCAGGAACAATATGCACTCTATTCTTGGGTTGATTTTAAAATTACCTAAGCAGAAGGCTGCTTCGGTAAGTACCCGCTGGAGCAATCGATAGTCGTGAAACCAGCAGTGAATTTAACCTCGACTGGAAAGTTCACACTATGATGAAACATTTTTAAGTTTTCCTAGTTTCGTTAAAGCCCAAGATGAAAGATAAGAATATAATTAAATGAAGTACCACGAATTGTAGAAATTGAAAATTATTCGCTCCTAATGAAGTTTCGTGGTGATTGAAGCATGACTTCATAATCTATTCGACTGCGATTCCTTCGAAGACAACATGACCAACGAAAGGAACATCTTTCCTTAGCGGAATTCATTGAAACTCTTGGATCGTCTTTTATTGCTTGAACACGTAATATAGTGCAAAACTTTTAGTCAGAAAGGACGGTATCGGTTGGAAGCCTCACCGAGAGTCTGCTAATTAATTGAAATCTCGTTCGAGAAAATGCAACCGCGATAAGTCCGTACTAAGGCATTCTCTGTTATTCTCTATTATTGACCTACCGATATAAAAGCAATGCTCGTTAACGCTGGCTCCTTTGTCATAAAAGGAAGTATTTTCTCGAAAAGAATCAGGACTTTCCATCCAATTATACATCCTTCGTATTCGCAGTGAGCAACGGCGTATTTTCCACGCTCGAATTACTGTGTTTGCTCGATCACGAAAACGGGAAACATATAGAAAAGAAAAAACTCATTTTTTCGCCTCACGAGGAGTCCACAGTTAATAACATCACCTTCAAGATTCCTCTGAATAGTAGCGACAGAATTCTAAATCCTATCGCTGTCTAAAAGTCGATCGCGTTAATCCTTAACACGACTTGGTCAGTCGTGGCACAAGTTGGAATCAAAGTTACTGACGATTGCTATCTCCAGGGAAAACAGAAGCCATAAAAAAGTTTGAAAACTTTTTACGAGAAATTTCGAAGGCAAAACAAAGGTCGGCAGAGTTCCTTAAGAAAAAAAATTAATGGGAAATCAATTACGTGAATCTTGGGGTATATAACCAAAGTGTTGAAAGAAAAAAAAGAAAAAAAACCTGCGGAAAAACATCCCCTTACGGAAAAAAGACATTCTTGAAGTGATCCGGGAACCCAGGAAGTAATTATTTTGACATTTTGTGAAATTGGTAAATGTCCTTCGATGTTGATCGATGCTTTGCGAGATTTTTTTTAACTTTAAGATGAAGAAAGATGTATTCCAAGTTCAAAGATATATTTGAACTTACCAGAAGAAATGAGTATGTCACCAATGACATTTTTTAACGATACTTTCATATCATTCACTGCAATGGTCCATCTTTTTTGTTCCTCTGCGAGACCCGCTACGAGTCTTACAGCTCTGCCCATTCTTTCCTCACAAAGTTGTTTTTGTTTCTCCAGCTCTGCTCTGTTAGCCTCTCCAGCACGAAGCAGAGATTGCAATTTTTCTATACCCTCTTCAACTTCCCTCAGACGTTCCATAGCGATGTCCAAAGTTTTCTCTGTTTCGACGAGGGCTTTTTCCGCTTCTCTAAGTGCAACCATTTTAGGCTCCACTTTAAGATTCACGAAGTAATAGTTATACATCGCGTGAACCCATAAACAGAGAGAATGACAAGCTCTTGATACTTGTATGACCTTTGAATATACCGAAACGAATTTCATTAATTATAAATATATCATTTAAATCAACTTTTGTTAATTGATAATTAATGTTATGCTGGAAAAAAAATGACAGAAAAACATCTTCACTGTTTTACATGAATTTTTAAACTATTTCGTTGATTATTCTTGAACTTACTTTGGTTGGATGAAAAGCTGGATCTTCCACGTATGTTTTAAGTTTGTTTATCATTTCTTCAGTGATAGATTTTTTGTCAAAGTTTTCAAGTTCATTCAGAAAATGCGAAGGGTCAGCGAGCATCTGAGTTCCTGGTGTCCAATAGTCGAGGACTTTTTCACCGGGAGCTTTTCCCGCAACCTATTCGCATATGAATTCGTTAAATGCCGATGAGCGATTTTGGATGTGGTCGATTTCAAGTGAGAAACCCAAGTTTTTCCGGCGACAAATGGGGACGTTCCCAGAAAGAGTTTTATTGGAAAAACTTAGTTCCGAAAACGCTCTGCGATATTTCGATAAATAATAAAGGTCGAACATCGATTTCTCACTTCATCCGAATGGCAAATATTCATCGTTTTATAATACATTTCCATTAAAGGATGCGTTACTTTTAAAGGTTTGACATCCTTCACGATACACATTGCTTCGATGACCAAAGTGACACCTACGGGAGGTCTTTTCATAGCTTTTACTTCTGTCAAGTCATTTTTGTTCAATGATTTTAGACTCGCTTCTGCAGCATCCAGCATCGGTTTTGCTTCACCTGCGTAAGCCTCAAAAGTGTTTAACTATTTTCCGTCCAGTATTTGGTGAACAAATTTATGAAAATTTTCTATGCAAATATATTTTTTCATGGTTTTTCCAATTTCCATAAATATTTTCAGGAAATTACCACTTCACGGAATATACTTTTTAAACAAAAAATTAACTTTTTCACTCAAGTTTCAAAACCACGTTTCCCTTCGGAAAACCCAACAGTCAGGAAATTATCGCGCGATTTCTTTCGATAATGACTTGCTTTTTTGTATAATAATCCGTATCCAATTATTATTTATAAAAAGTATCCTCGCACTGAGAGTAAAGAAAGATATGTTCCAAGAAAACAAGAAACAAGGTCAATTACGTACTTAAATCAGCTTCGGCCTCGTCCTTAATAGCTTGATTTTCACGCTTGAGCTTTGCAGCTTCGTTTTCCTGAAGGACGGCTTGTGCTTTTGTTTTCTCAGCTTCGATCTGCGTAGAATGAATATCGGTATTTTTTTCTCATTGCGTAGGGGATACGAAACAATTGGGATTCTGGTATGGAAAACAAATTGAAGTTTACTTCGTGACTTACAGTGTCTTTTCTGATACGATCAATCATTTGCGCAGTGGCAATAGCCGCTTTTTCCAAATCCGGCTTCATATTTTTCAAAACGATTTGCATATCTTTTACTTCCAATTCTGTTTCAACGAGTTTGTTCAATCCTGCAAAGTAAATTATCATTCCGAAGCGTTGATTATCGATGTTCGATAAAAATCATTTATTATCTGACTGTCTATATTATAATTCAATATCATATTATTAATAACTTGGTCGACGATTTATCGAGACGCTTATTATGGAAATAACGTCGGAGACGGTATTAGCTTCGTTTCTGCTGTGCCAAAAATGGGCGAATGTAAATGGATTTTATGCGGACTTATTCAAAGCGAATTTCATATAATGAGAGAAAGAAATAAATAAAAATCCATGTGGCGAAAAATTCGGGTGTTCGTAATAACTCACAAAGATTTGTAGAATACTACTTTTCTTGATAATTGAATGTCTCTCAAATGAGAGCTCTGGCAGGTTCATTAAACGAGAATGATTACACGCTCCATAGGATAAAGAAAAGTCTTCGTTAATTAATTGGGACGGACCGGTAAAAGGGCGTTCACGTACTGTGCCTCACAATCATAATCCCAAAATGAGAAGAGAATCGGAAGGGAGTTTAAAAACAGTAAAAGAGAAAGAGAGAAGAAAGCAGAATGAAGAGAATCGATACTTCGATCGACTAATTAGCAATTAGTACCGAAAAAAAAAATGCCGCTTCACTCGAATCCCCTCAACTGCATTATTACGAAAAATCATTGTTTCAATTGAACAAAATTCGAAGACTGTGTATCACGCTCGGCAACCGATTCTCAATTCTGAATTCCGGTGTCTCCAAAATGACATCGTGGCATGGGACAGAAAAAGTTCTGCTAAGGTAAAAAAATCGCTTATTTTTCTTCCAGATTCATGGAGAAATTATTTTACAAAAGTAAAAGTAAGTGTGTCTCGATGATGTGCTCGAAGAATGTTTGTAAATCCGACAGCTCGTTCGATTACTTGTTCAATATTTATTGTTATATTTAAATTTATATTATATTTACTTGTTCAATATTTTTCAATGGTTTTTAACTGTTCTTTAAAAAAAAGTGAAATATGAGTTAATCAACGATACAGGAGAACGTTTGATGGGGCGAAAAGTTCATATGCATTCGGTGTGCAGTCGTGCACGTTTAGTAGAGTTTTTGTTGGGATAGCAGGTGGGAAATGATTCAGTTCTTACGAGACGCGTCTATATACACGTAACTCGAGAGTGTGAGTGAAAGTGTTATCATCGGCGACAATTCTCTAGAGTCTTCTTATAATAAATGAAGATCCCCGTAAAGAGGCTCCGGAAAAAAAGCGACCCCGCTGCGTCTGGTTAATACCGAAGCAAGGACGCAATTGGGCTAGACGTTATTTAATTCGATTATCTGGTTGGGGACCGACGCGACAAAACGAGCCTCTTCACGAGGCGTTCCTCAGTACATAATAAGCTGATAAAAGAATATATAGATATTTTCGTGCGTGCGTGTGTGCGCGTAGGTAAAGTCGATTAAGGATGTATATACGTTATAAATATCGAAATGTTCATTGGGATTTTTTGTTTGTTTTAAGTACCTGTCGATAGGCGAGTAATTCCAACGGATAATTCTTCCTTTTGCTTAGTTAGGAGGTTTCCATAACTCGATAACAGTTCAAGGTAAGATGTGGGAGTGACGTAGTTGTGCCGATTCAAAGCCTAGAGAACGTGCCAATCTATTATTTTTCACCTAACTTTAGAATAAAAACGACTGCTTGATTATTAAAACTTATTTTATTTGGTAACTGTAATGATTATGGCGATGGGAATTCAGGCAGTCCCCAATGACATTAGGCAATAAAATAAACCAAGCATTAAGGGATACTGAGAGAATGCCTAAGGGGATACCACGAAAGAAGCAAAATACAAAATTATATGATGGCGAGACTGTTGTGTTCTAGGTTTTGTGTTCAATCTGTCGTCGTATTAATGTACCGCGAGTTTGAATCCTCTGCCTATGCTACTTACGATTTTACATTTTTTTCATAACGACCAAGCATACAACATACTTTATTTTTAACAAAGAACTTTTTCGCGATTATATAATATCTGATACAAAACTTTTCCGATGGGAGACATTTCATAAATTTTAACGGATACTGTTGCAGCAATTATTGCGGGGGACGCTACGATAACAACTTTAACAAAACACAGACGGGCCAAAGAAAAAAACGCATGAAATTACGTACACAAACTGTGGTTCGGAATCCACGTAAAAATGTAGGTCCAGGTGGTAATATGGAATTGTGGAAAAAGTGTGGGAACGAAGAGCGGAGTAAGAGAGTACCACCATGTAAAACCCGATAAGGGTATGCATGTAAAATTCCATATCTATCTACGTACACAGACAATTTTTTACTTTAAAGGGGCTCTTCAACTGCGGGTTTCATTCTTTAATACCATTTTACTTTCTGTACATCGCTCTTTAACATGAAATTTTTAACGCTTGAACGCCGATTTTTTTTTTCCAATTAATCCTTCGCCACATTCATTTATTTAAATAAACCCTTGCCCTCGAGAATTCACGGGGAAAATTTTTGATGGGAACTCTTAATATTTTGTGTAAATATTAAGTATTGCGGCACCGTTGATCTCATGTGATGTGTTATATGTAATATGCGATAAATCGAGAATGTCAAAGGGAATGAGTGGTTGGAATTTTTTTCTATGTACAGTGATTTTTTTTTTTTTTCTGTATGATAGACCTGTCCCAATTATTTTTTCCCTCAATCAAACTCGAAATCAAGTCCAAACAGAGCTCAAAATAAAATAAAAGAGAGAGATTTGGAGCTCGAAATCACGAGAGAAAAGCACTCGGAACTAGCTGTCAAAAAATCATCATGCCACAAATGGTTAATGTGAATAAAAATATCTGTTGTTGATAAAATGCAGAGAGTAAAAAATTTAAATATCATAGGAATTGTGTTTGAAAACTGAGCTACGCGTGGCGAGGAATAAAATTATTCTCTTTTCTAGATTTTTGCAAATCGGTTTTTTCCATATCCGACCCATTCCATAATGTTGAACGAACGCTTATTTTTTCTACTCTCAAACACACTGATTATTTTCATGGGCAAGAACAATATACTTACTGCAAGAAATTTCTCACTCATTTCGACGACGCTCGTGTGCATGTATTGACAAGTTGTGACGATCGATTTGAATACTTCACCGACTATCGTTGGATCTTCGATTTCTGATAAAAATTGAGTTGCTACACTCTGCAACGTAATATGAAATGTAATATAAAATTTTTGTCTTCTTACTTTTTAATCAATTGCATTCTGGCTCTATTTCCAAGAAATTCCTACGCTCGTTCGTGGAAAACGAATGAACGCGCTTTGATTTGATAAAAAATGTATATGTATGCAATTACTTGAAGTGCATTTTCTGGCCATGGACTGAACCAATCAATCGTGCAACAATTTACCAGAGCAGGAAATTGCCTGATCCGAGCTCGAAATACATCGCCTATCGGGCTGTACAACAAAAAAGAGCAAACTTTATTAAAATTTTAAATTCAATTATGGCGTCAACAGATATTGATAAACTCCAACGATACAATTTCGAACTGCATCTTTGTTTCCTCGAAACAACAAGCGTGTCCGAAAAAAGCATGTTTTTATATTCTATCGCACTCATGTAACCGATAAAGGGTCTTCATAGAAGGGTAAAGTGAAAATAGATGGTATATTCAAGGATTAAATTTTGTTCTCGAACTACAAACCCAAAAAAAATAAAAAATAAAAATTATTATCAATTATTATCAATTGTTAGTGAATAAAAAATTATGATGAATCAATCAATTTTGACAGAGCATAATGACCTCATAGTAATTACGGTGTGAAGATTATTGCGAACAAATTTTAGATAAGCGGCAAATAAGTTGCTCCGATTAATGGGTAATCCAGATTCTTGAACCGGAGCTCTCATTAGTTGGTAAATTTTTTCGAGTTCATCAATTTGGTAAATATTCGGTACGTCACCGCTGTTGAGGATATTGTTCAAATCCTCGAGGAACGAGTCGTTTTTTATCTGTGATGTGGGAAAAGGATCAAATAACGCAAATGAATTCAAGCTTAAGAAAAAAAAAAATAAACTGAAAATACTCAGTAATTTCTACTTTGAAAGAAAAGCGTTTTGCAATGGAATTTCTTTCAAATATATCTTTTAACAATTATTTATTTTCTTGCGAGTACCTGTGTATCAGAGAACAGAAAAACAATTTGCCGATTCTGCAAGCCTGCTTGGAGCATAATATTCTTAACGTCTTCCCGCCAGTCATGATTGGAATAAGCTTTACTGAGTTCAATTTGAAAGCAAAGATATTCTTGCATGTGAGACGCAAGTTTTGTCAAGCTGCGACGTCCTAAACATTTATTTATACATTTTTTAAATTATTTTTCATTATTTTATTTTTTTATTTTATTTGAACGAGAGCGAGAAGAAATGTGGCGTAACAGGCGAATCTATAACGAAAAACATTTTTCTACAAATGATATCAAAACTTCAAATGATGGAGATACTGGATCCTGGATTTGCAATAAACTTTATTCTTAAAATCCACTGAATTCTCTGAATCCTTGAATTTTTTTGAATTTTCTCTCCAGTATCCAGCTCCACTTCGATTTTCTATACATAATGTAGATTTGTATATATGTGTCAAGAAGTTTTTATAAGTTACCAGATCCTCCCATTCCAAGTAGAAGAGCATTACCGCGAGGCTGACGTAAAATTCGCGTGATTCGACAAACGTGACTCATCGCATCTTCAAATAGAACCAATTTCATAGGTGATGTTGTAGAGTTGTTATAATCTTCGAGATATTCGATTAAAATTTGTTCCATCTGTGTTGTATGAAAAACGATCAATCCTTGTTATTCACTGGTTGACTGATTTTTCAATTCGTACAATTTTCGATTAAATGAAAAACTGAAGGGGCTAGCGATTGTATACCAGTTTTTACGTACTTCACCATTTGTTTACATTTTTATTTGCGATATTTGGTAAGAAGGCAAGACCGTAAAACTTGCAATAAAACGAATGTACAAAACGAGGATATCAATTTTTCCAATAATTACATTATTTTGTAACAGATCGACTTAATCTGTCTTTCCTTCCCCCATAACTGCATTGATCGATCGAATGATGAAATATGTATGGGATAATTAGGGAAAAAAGGTTAGAAAAGTAACAACACGTAAATCGATAGCTCGTCGAACCTTTCGAAGATCAACTATACGTTCGTACTGCTCGCTCGTTCCGCAAAAACTACCATAAAAGAGCGTTGAGCCATCGAAATTTTGATCAGATAATGGATTCCCGAATTTTTCTGACAGAATCTTGTGTAAAACTTCGTCAAACCACTTGCGGTCGACTTCGTTTACGAGACGATCGTTGAACACTCTCAAGTTTTCGTGGTACCATAGAGAAAATAATTTATCGGGCGACTGTGAAATTGTAAATTTGAAGCCGTTAATTTTGCCAATTGCGTTAATAATTGTACAATTAATGTGAACAACATGTGAATAAAATATTCACGTGTTTTCAAATGGGACCAATATCTATATTTAGACGTACGTCAATTTTTGTAGGATCGGCCATTAAGATGCCCTGAAATACTTTGCTTAGATCACGGAGATTGAAAGTGTAATGGGACTTGTCCGGCGTGGGAAGCAAATCACGACAAATAGTAGAAAAGACATCGAGAGTTGCGTCCACCATTTTATTAGCCACACGATCGTCAAAGCCTGTAGTTCGCAATATCCAAGAAACGAGAATAGTTCCGAAGATATTTTTCTGTACGTAAATGAAAACAAATAGTATTTCAAGAGCAAATTGAAGATACACATTGAGTTGAAGCATTATTAAGGAAATATTGTTGTGGTTTTGTTTCGTCACCCTCCAGTTCTCCACGGAAGTAAACATGTATGATTCAAAGAGTTAACGTGTGTAAAGGTGAAGACAATTGATGTCCGTTTTGGAATCCTGGTCCCGTAATAAAAGATAAATAAGGAAAATTCATGAAATTTTTAAATCACAACATTTTGTCTAAAAACTCCTCGATAAAATGCCACCCTCTTCTCTCGTCATCCGTACACAGTCAGTGCATAAACTTGCATTTATTATCGTATAATGTTTACATATGGGTTTCAATGTCAATTGAATATATTCGACGTGATCGAGTCGAAAATTTTCTTTGCGAATTCGGTTATGTTCTATAGAGTGAATAAAAGTTTCGTTATAACAAGGTCGTTAAAATTGAGTGATATAAATAATGTGGAAGGGAAAAAAACCACCTTTGCTGGTTTCTCATTCACTTCGATATACAAATATATACATATGTAATAAAACATAAGGACAGCATAACTCGAGTATTATTTCTCTAGGACAAGGTGAAGCAGAAGGACATCAATCTTTATGCTCTCTGCTCAAGGGGTCTCGAGCATAAACTTTCGTCTTATGTATTGAAACGTATCTATGCTTATATATTGCTGTAAGCTGAAGCTAGCATTGGTTAACTCGTCACATGTATGGAGAAAGGACATAAATCAACGTGTATGTAAAGTAAAAGGGTGTTTGTGCTGGTTTCTCGCCCGAAGGATGTTAAAGGCGTATAGAAAGAAAGATGTATATAATTTGTTCGTATATATAATCGCTGTTGGAGCACGATGGGAAGAATCGAGGGGTGAGCAGAAACGTTCAGTCGTAGAGGGTGAAAAAAGGAGAAAAAAACTGTAGATACTCGTATCGCACGTAAGTTATGAGGCATAATTGACCAAGGGTAGAACATTGATGCGTTATTAACGAAAGGGACTCCCTCCCCCCCCCCTCCCCACGCCGCGTGTAAACTTTGCGTCGGTTTACGAACAGTTGTAACTACTTATACGGCGGATGTCACTGTGGCGTGTCTGCTAAATGAATGAAGAATTTGGATTCGGAACGAGTTTGAGTTGGCAAATTATTGCAGAAAAATCGAAATTTGAGAAAAATCTTCACTGTCGAAAAATGTCTGATCTAATCGTCGTACTTATCTAACAATTGTTCATTTTATTCTTCATATAAACTCGTGTTTTAACAAATTTTAAGGCGTTTTTAAAACAAAGTATTCTTTTACTTTTTCAGGACACTTGTTCTATGGATTATAACTCGGAGCAAGTCAACCTCAAGCCTCGGGGTAAGTTTGCCAAAACAATGAATATTAAATATGTGAAAAAAACATTACAATTAATTGAAGGCACTCCATCCGGCCGAAATTTTTTTTCTTCTAAAAGTATTCCTTTTTTCGAATAAATTCTTTGGTTGTCAGAGGTAAGAAACATATCAGGCAAACCTTGTGTTGAACCCCGAAAAAGTACGATATTTTCTTAGGCGCCTCGTTTTACCCCGGGGTCTCCCCTAAATAAATATGTTGAGATATTTCAACTGGAAATTCATTGAAAATGGTTCAGACACATTTTTCAAACAGTTATCATCAATGTTTCCAATGCAGTTTCCTTTCGTGCTATCATTCAGGGTATTGAATAGAAAGGGAAAAAGTATGTGGGTGTTACGTTTCCATCGACGTGATATGAATTTTAGATATATACATATCGTGACTTTTAACCAACACAGAGCCGCAGTCTCTTTAATTAGCCACGATAGGTGTGGACCTCGATTGCATAAAAAAAAGTGAGACGGAGCTCAGACGATTGTAAAAAAAAAAAAGGAAAACCCGAAAGGAAAACAGGAAAAAGAAAACAGAAATTATATCGTTGAGAATTATTCTATGTGTCGTCGAAATTTTCAGTTTTAGCCAGACTAATATATTCCGGCACGATACGCAATGACGCTACTATCGAGGCGTTATACTGCAAAAAAAAAACTGCAATTATTAATTTCATTGACTTGGGCTTACTTTAGCGTCGTTCTCCATGTCCGGAAACGAAATGAAATGAAAATGACGCAAAAGTCTGGCTGTGACGGGATTTCTTCCCCCACCGGGTGGACCCATTGCACAAACGAAATTCACATCCTCGATGTTTCTGAACGAGCCGATTTCTTTCCGGTCATACCATCCTTCGATGAGTCAGAAATTCATTAAAATTGGACAATTGTCATTCAAGTGTAATTTCGTTGCGAATAATTCGATTGCTTCTATTGAATGCGTTGAGGAAGAGTGCTTCGAATGGATAGAATTTTGCAATTTTTTTCGTATGATCTTTGATAGATCGTTGTAATCGTTCCAATGATTTTCTTATCGAAGATACATCACTTTTATGTTCGTTTATTGAGAGCATATGCTTCATACCCTTTAACATTTTGTTCGTAAAATTTGTTCAAATCCTTTGATTGATTGAGACGAAGAGAGCTTGGCCACGCGAAAAATGGCAATAACAGTAATGGTTTTTAATTTTCATCGGTAAAACGAGTCGGAAATATTAAACTGGAGAAATTTGCAGCTATTTTCCGCTCTCATGCCTGCTCGGTGTTTCGATGTGTTCAACATTTCGTCCCAGAGATATTTTTTTGGAATCTCGATGCATATTACAAGAGCTGTTGTCAACATTAATAACTACTTTTTATTGACGCACCTTCAAAGTCCATGAATTGACGAATCAGCTCGATTGGTGGTTGAGCCCCGAACACCTCGAGGGCTGGCATATTGAAATCATCGATGAAGAATATTTGCTTCTTGAGAACTGGTGGCCCGTAAAATCCTTTTCGTCTCTTATCCAGCTTCGAGTCGATCAGGTCCTGAGGGTGATAAAAAACAAAACAAAACTTTTACGAGGATAAAGTTTATGAATCATAACAAAATGTTGGCTGTGCAACATTTCGATAAATTGTTTATCTCGGAAATTCTAACAGGAAAATCAAATTTTTCATTCCATGTCCAACGTTGAAAATTCACTAGTAACAAAAAGATGAAGATAAACCAAAAGCACAAGCTAGCAATTTGAAGATCATTGCAAAAGAATGGGTGGTTGAGGTTCCAGTTCTGAATGATCAAGAGTTATAGCAAATTTTCGTCAATTCGTTGAGGTTTGAAAATTTCATCATTTTCAATATGTTTACAAAGTTTAGTTTTGAAATAAAGTTCACACGAAAGTTTATAGGGGTGGGTGTGAGAAAACTGTTCAATTAGAGATTACGCTGACCTGAGTTTGGTTGGCAGTAGTTCGAGCAGAGAACGTGATGAAATCGCAGATATACTTCTTTGACATATTTCGAGAAAGTTTTGCAGTGACCGTGAGAGTTTTTCCGCTTCCGGTTGGACCGACACACAAAACGTTGCTCTCATTCAGGAGCAAATTACCAATCAATTCGGAACTTCTGACATTATCCATGGTTGGCACTTCGATGTCTAGTGTTTTGATATTTTTTCAAAGTTAAGTACGACAAACATACGAAATCCCACTCCCCATAACTTATAAGAACTATTGTTTAATATTTTGTATCAGCACGTGTATAATATTCTAACAAAACTTTATGGAGCTCGGATTTTTTCTGATATTTTTACTACTCAGAGTCCAATTAATAATTGAAGTCTTATTAGAGTTAAAGATGCATCATCAACTACGAGAATATGGAGTTTTCATTTTGCACAGTTATGTATTTGAATGTAAAAAAAGTTTCAATGTGGATTCTTAATTAATGAAACCTGCAAATTTTGTATCCGGTGTTATTTTAACGCTTGGAATGTCCACGTGCCATTTGCGCCAAGAAGGTTCGATTGGTTCATTGTTCTCAACCGTGTCAGTGAATCCGCCATCGTGGAGTCTGAAAATATGGTGGTTTTTCTAACGATCAAGAAATTATTTTTAAACAAGCGGGAAAGAGTTATATCGTTTTGGAGAAAGACCTGTAATCATAAACCAATCCTTCATTAGGAAATGGCATAGGATGCCCCGTAAGTTTATTTTTGTTTCGCAACCATTCGTCGAATACCCGACGTCCGGCGTAGTCACAACTTCCGCCGAGGCTCCAGACAATAGCAAACGATGTCCACGGTGCCAATAAATCGGCTGTTACAACGAATTAGGTGGAGATAAATACTTCATGAGATGGAAATATTTCGTGCTATTTTATCCAGTAGTTGTTTCTTTTACTGAGCAATTGTTTTCGCTATTAAAATTTTTTTTTTCTACAATAGCCCCATGCACAAAGTTTTAATGACTGACAGCAACTTTTCCCTCGAAATATACAAAGGCCATTCCAGCGGTTTCAAACTATCTCTGAACTAGAAGTATGGAATATTAAAACCCAGTTCGACTAGTCGTTTGGGACCACGTTTAATAAAAATAGAAGATTATTATTATTTTAAGCTACTTAAATATCTGGATTAAATTCTTCACAGCGTAAAAATCTAGTTGATGCAAACACATAATTCGATTACAATTGAACTTAGGCATCCTTACGAATAAGTCTTTGGAAAGGGAAGCTCGGTGGAGATTTTCCATCTCTGCCAGACATTGGTAGTATTCGGAAGTTCATCAAATTTATGTACGATTTCACGATCGATACGTCAACTGTTGGAACAATCTCGCGCAAACTTTTCCGCAATAAATTGAGTCCATCAGGAATCAACTGATAAGTCAGGCTTCCGATTCGTTCGGTATATTCTCGCATATTCTGTTCAAAGATGATAATACTCAATACCATTCAAAGCAAAGAATCGAGAAAGGAAAATAAGGAAACATTCACAACATTGTACTTTTTGTCTGAACGAAAAAAAACCGACACTCCTACAGTCTTGGTGTTATCAACATATCAAAATAAAATCACCCTTCGTTTTATAAAAACAGAACGAAAAAAAAAAAAACAAGAAACCGACAATATTCAGAGACTTGAGCTGTTTCCTAAAAGCATGTTGGATACTTCGTAAAAGTGCTATGAGTACTTTTTTTTTTTTAGTTTTCATAGTTCAAGTCAATAATGATTTTATTTTTAAATCGATAAATTGAAGAGGTACGCAAGGAAAAATGTATGCTTCCAAGAATTATCGTGCGTCATCCTCACTAAAAATATTATAGTTTCTTAGTTTAACTCGTCGCTTCGGAAGTATCGAAATAAAAAAACAGATACTTGGTTGATACTTGGCTGCATTGAAAGAATGCAAAACCATGCTCCTGTAAAATTCTGGGAGCTCCTAACAAGGGTTATTGTTTTAGAAGTGTAGTTTTATTGCTACTTGACGTGCACCCATAGAACCGCACGACCCATAAATTCATGAAATTTCAATGTAATAGATATTTTCCTGGTACTCCAGATAGAAATTGTTTTATAACTCGTGCATATTTTGCTTGTGTTAATTTTAACTGTATAAATGATGAATTGTTGTGACGATAAGGTGAAACTGACAGTTTACCTCTGGTATAGTGTTTAGCCAACAATCGATCACAGGATGAAGTCCAAGTCCTTCAGGTTCTAGATACACCATGCCGCATCTAGATTAGCAATGTGGGGACGAAACTCTTACATATACGGCTCGTGAAATCTGTATTTTTTTTGCTCATCCATGATAAATATGTTTGGATATTAGACTGCGGGAATCGTTGTTCAATAGTTATTCATCGCGATTATGTCTACTCGGTGTCAATATTTCTGATAGCTTCGAGGGTGACGCATTGACATCAATGTCATTATAAATTGAAAGAACGTGCTGAGTGGGACGAACGTAAAAGACTCGAGAGGCGGATACTTATGAAAATTTACGAGATAAACTCACGATGTTTGTCTATTTTTTTGGTAATGATTTATTGGATAACAGATTCGATTTTATCATGGTGTGAGTCTTTACCTGGAGACAGTAGCAGGCGATGCAACTTTTAGATCAGCAACTTCGAAGATCATTGTTTGAGTTGGCATAAGTTTCATTATTTCACCGGAAGTTAAACAAAGCTTTTTGTTATCGTCGAGAACGGTATTCATATTCTCGATCCATACGGCATCGACGGGACCATCGAAAATGTACCAACGCTTATCGTTGTCAGTTGCGGCTGTGCCAGCTCTTATTAGAGTAGATAGAATTCCATCCGTCCTATGAATTAATTCAAAAGCGTTGTTTTATTCAATTAATATGATTGATCGACCCGAGTTCCACGTTTATGGAAATGGAGTCGCATGAATAGATTTCCATAGAAATTGCTGAGGGTTTTCTGAAAGCTTATCCAGCGGAATCTAAAAAACGTTTCGATGGATAGCGAGTTGTCAACTATCGAAGTCCACAAAGTGAACTTCGCTAGTTCACAAATTCCGATTCTGTGAATAATAGAGGATGTAAAAATGATATTACATTTCTGAATAACAAAAAGCATTGATATAGAACAGCGAGTGGATGTTAAGAAATTGTTTACAAATATAAACTTTCAGAAATGCCTATTTCTGTTGTCAAAAAAATAGGAAATCCTAACAATCATTTTTTTTTTTTTAATTGTTCAAAATTTCAATATTCCTGGTGTAAAATCCTTCTGCGAGGTTTTTCGAGCCGACCCCATATCACTCCAACCCCGCTTTTTTCCCCGATAACTTTCAGGGTCCTGTGAAGCCCCTCCAGCGTGTTTGTTACCAAAGTCACTCTGAACTCCATTATTCTTGATTTGATTCGATTCTCCGGCTCATTCCTTTGTTCAATTTTAACGTAAATAGATTCGCCTAAACTATTGATAAATAATATTGACGGGACTGACCATTCGTGAGTGTCCAGATCAAATTCTCCATAGAGTTGTCCCATTGTTATGGATTTTGGATTAAGTACAAATGTATGTACCCCGACGAATGGTTTTCCATTTGGTTGAGGCTGACCTTTCAACTGCGTACATGCGGTTTTCAATACGTTATAGCACTGAAAAATAAAGGTGGGAGGAGTTTTTCATAAAAACTTCATCCTCATTGATGTTAAGTTGGATGTGAGAGCGAATTCAATTATATAAACAGTTCTGAAGTACTCTATAGCAGTGACTCCATGCGCTGCCGGATTACCAAGTTTCATACTTATTGTAGAAAACTACGCTACCCTGGTACTAGCATTTTGATAAAAGATTAAATTGCTGTGGTACGATGCAGTGTACTCCAGTGCAATGTGAAACCCGTACACATAGTTTCAATATTCGCTGTTTTGTTCAACTACTCTATTTAAAAAACATAATTTCCACGTCAAGAAGCTCATGAATTTATGCATTTGGCAGAATGAAAGATGATAAACCGGCACTAACTATACAGGCTTACCAAAGTTTAGAGCGCATGAAATTCCAGTTGAAATTTCTCATATGAATGATTCAAACGTGTTGAAATATGGATGCAGTGATCGAGTTTAACCTCCAATTGTTTTTATTTCATGAAAATCAAGCAAAGAGTCGTTGAAATACAAAATTGTTGCTGAAGGACGAGGGAAGAAAAAGTCTTTACATTGACTATAACTATAAACAAACTATAAATTGAATTCCGGTGGACTGTCATTGAAAGTGGCAAAAAAAAAACAGGAAAATTGTCCTGATTGAAAGCATCATGGAAGTGAAGCATTTTGTAAACTCAAAATCACCATGAAACGTCAAATCACTCAACTTTGTGTAGAGGGTCAGTAAACACTGCAGGTTTACAGAATGTTTGATGTTCCGCCCGATTCTCTAAGCTTTTAGGATAAGTTAAGTAGATGAGATTCTCGTTAGGTCAGACGGACTCTTTCCGCCCGAGGTTTCCGATGAGGGCTACTTTTCGACTCTGTTTCTTTTTTACATTGTCGTTATTATTATTTAATAAGCTTCATGTCATTATGGCACCATCAGAAAATAAGAAAAACTGCCTCTCGTTCAGTCATTGGGTCAAAATATCCCACAAATATCGTTTTCCATTCTCACGGGATGAAATATGTTGATATTGCAATATTATGACTATAAAACATGCATGCATGTAATTTTGGAAGCAATGGTCTTATCGAAGACTATTTCATGTATAAAATTACGATCTTCGACGATTTATTGAAATAGATTTCTTTTATGGGCATTTTGTCGGTTTAATATGATGAGTCAATATTCTGATTACCAATATTATGATGACCTACAATAATTATTAATGAATTATGAGATACAAATATACACTCAAAATGTTGTAGTATAATGCTTCTCTTTAATTCATGAAATGATCCTTAAGTGGATTGTACCGAAATAGCAGAAACTTTAGATATGATAAACAATCGTCGCTCATGGATGAAAGTTACTGGTTGACTGGCGTGTTTTTTCTGTCCCCACAACGCCGTGTATGAGATATCGTACGTTATCTCGGGAGGCGGAATCTGGCGCGACAAAGCAACAACACATTCAACACTTCAATGGCACGAGATGTCCAAATATAACTTCTAGCGCCTTTTTCGTTTAAAAAAAAATGCTATGGTTGATAATTTTAAGAAAGCTGCGTGTTGAATTGATTGATATATTTATTGAAAACGAAAAGAAAGCGAGTATAAATATGTAAACAATTGATAAACCATTCGTTCCTGGGCATGCTCGCACAAATCCAAGTAAAAAAGAAGTAGAGCAAGAGCAGTCCTTCGTACAATGGGATCAACAATTGAGCTAAACCCTTCGCTAGCTTTGTCCTAAACGAATAAACCAAAAAAGGGAAAGAAGTTATTTGCTGATGAACTTGTCCGTTAAGTCAAATAGGGTGGCTACTATTCCGGGTCGTAATTCACTGAGTCTCCATTGGTTCTTCCTTCAATTTTGTCTGACTTGTTATTTACTGCAACTAGGGGAAGATATGAGCCGACCCTTGAGTTGAGCCTCCCTTTAACACCCCTCAATATGATCGTGTTCAGTTACACGGCGGAAGTAGAGAGTAAATATATGAGCAACCGAACTAATTATTATAATACTCGATTGATCCATTATTCTTGTTGGTTCGCAAACGATCAAATTTCGAATAAATAATTTTTCTGATTATTATCATTGAACATGGTGATTGTGGTTACCAGACTGATAAAAAAAGTTTGTTCAAAAGGTCGATTTAATTGAATACTGGTAAGAAAATATCTTACGATAATGGCAAAAAATTTGAAGTTTCAACAATTCTTTGGTTGTCAATGAGGCCGTCATCAAAATATTCTATATTGAGATGATCAAAATTCGGACATTATAGCGAAATTATATTATTATGGTCATTATAGCTGAAAAACGAAATTTTGTCTTTCCGGATGAAGTTGTACCATCGTAACAGCTGGAACGATAGCACTGAAAAAGAATTTGTTCATTAAACAACATGCCCGTTAGCTGGGAAAAAAATGGTGGATCGAAATATTGTTCTCTGTTGATTTTGTTGAACCCAAACAAATCAATAGTTTCATCGACCATTTTTTGTTTAATTATGTGGCCCTTTGTTTGATGGACACATTTTTTCTTCTCAGGGCAGAAAAAGTTTGATTGAAAAATTCGAGGGGTTGACACATTCGCGACATCGATTTGCAATAATTGTTACTATGAAGTTTATGTGTGTCAATCGTTGTCGCACATGGAAAAAAACGAATGTTTCATATAATTGTTTCATATGTTTAAATAATATTGCTGCAAGAATGAAGGAAAGTGGGAGAATGTCTTAAGTTATTTACAGGGGTGCTTACAAGGCGCATGCGGAGAAAACTTTTGGTCGAGGGGTACTAGATGATAAGCATTACGTTGCCAGTCGATCTCACGCTTCTCCTCATCGCGCCTCGTACAATAGCGTTGCCTCTGGAGAGAACAACCAACTTTTGACCGTTAAAGAAAAAAGTGAAAATATAAATGAAAACAAAGTTCCGTTCTTCTTCGATGTAGAAATGTTCGATTCCAAAGTTTTATTGATTAACCTTGAATGGAATAATTTTGGAAACAAATAAATGCCATTAAACTGTGAACTATAAATCAGAGAAAAATCGTGATTCAGCCCAAAAACACTACACAAGTGGACGGTTAAAGAAATAACAATTTATTTGTCATTATTTTTTGGGGTGAAAAAAAAAATTAATTTAGGAAGATTTATTCTGCATATTAATTAACGCTAAATAGTTGAGTTATTAGTGTCCAATTAAATTGTGTGGAAGACGGTTTTAACGCATAAACTTTAAACGAACTATTACAATGTTGAACAGGGCGAAGTTGTGCGAAATAATTATAAGAACTGATGTGTGGCGATAGTGGACTAAAATTTATAAAAAAATGTATTTCATGGATCGCGTTACAATGAAACGTATCACTTGTAAAATAGTTCGAAATTTGTGGACGAGAATAGTTTTTCAGTGATCTAAATATTTGATTGCGAGGGTTGATGACTTTCGATCGAAAACAGTGCCGAACATTTTCATTAGATTCCCCTGCTCGTTGGAAGCCACAGGTGTCTGTAAAGTTCTCCCTCCAGGACGTGTAAAACTTTCTATTAGCTCGAAACTTTTCAACGTATTTAAATATAAATGTTGCATTACTTGATCCGAAAACCTATTCGAATTGTGGAGGAGACGTAACTCTTTTCAAACGTCGATTTTGTCGTTGGAGCATGTGTTGGACTAAGTTCTACAGTTTTTAGAACGTCACTGAGTGGTCATGTGGTGAGTGATTAAAGTGGACCTCTACGAAAACGATAACATTTATCACGTCAAAAACCATGTCACACGTGTAAACAAAGCAAAAAAAAAAATTAACGTCGGGTGAACAGTACGTTTTTTTTTTCAAAAACTTTTTATTTAGCGATATTTTTTAATGGTTTTTGCCACACATGAAAATGTGTTTATCGTTAATCACGTTAAAGGCTAAAAACGCAAGTTTTATAATCGTCGATAAATTGAATGGAATTATGGCGAGAAGCAAATAATAACATTAATGTAAAATTCCATTTTAAGATTTACTCGTTATATTGGCATCTGCGAGTTTCAGTGTTTCAACCATCCGCGTTGTTTGACGCATAGCACGCTTTTTCGCGGTTCTTCGGTTTATTGAAGCGTGGCGTCATCGTTCGAATTTGGCCGGAGGAAGAAGAAGAGCGAGGGTAGAGAGCGATCGGGATGATATTTACATCTCTGAATCGCCAAAGGGTATGAGTCTGCCGATGGGATGAATAACGGATGATTCTTCGATGAAATGCGGCAACTGGAGAGCATTGGAACTTGATCGATTTTTGTGAAATTTCAATGCACAAGGAATAAACTTTATTCCGGCGAGCACGTGAGGTTGAAATTTGGATAACAAAGAAAACGAAGTGAACGATAGAAGGAACGGATAAAATGTTTAAAAAAATAGGGATTGGAATAATAGATCGTTCGATGACCCTCGAGTGGAATTGTTTCGATGATTTCGAACATCCAACGCCGTTCGGAAGTCTCTTGACTAGAACGAGGCGATCAACAATGAACTACGCGCTTTCAAATGCATCAATGAATTATACAAACGCGAGTTACGAATACATGGACAGCGATGAGGAATCAGGCTGCAATGCTGTATTTTTTTTGCTCGATTTTTTTCACGCCTATTACATTCCTTTTATTATATTATTGGGGTTCGTTGGAAATTTATTGTCGTGCGTTGTTTTTCTCAATACGCATTTAAAGATGCGAAGTTCGAGCTATTATTTGGCTGCATTGGCGACCGCAGATTTTGGATTTTTGGTAGCCCTGCTCTGCGTGTGGCTCAACAACGCAATCGGTTGGCGAGTTTTCAACAAGGACGGTTGGTGCGAGATACTTGTTTACATTAGCGCCGTTTGCAGCTCACTGAGCGTATGGTTGATCGTGGCATTTACGGTCGAAAGATTCATTGCCGTACAATATCCACTTCATCGACCACATATGTGTACGATAGCACGAGCAAAAACGATAGTACTCGTTCTCGTTGTTGTCGCTTTTACTCTACACTCCTACGCTTTTCTCACCGCCGGGGTCGTGCACAAGGATGGCCAAGAAATATGCGACCTTAAACCCGAGTGGTGGGAAGTTATGAGAACAATCAGCATTATTGACAGCATTGGCAGCCTCATCGTTCCTCTCGTCCTTATCGTCGCTATGAATACCATGATAACGAGAAATCTGCTCAACTTTAGCCGAAGATTTAGACACTCTTCTGAAGGATCGATACATTGTCAAAGTCGCGACAGATCGGACACTAATCTCAATCAAATACCGGTACGTATCAGAGTTTTAAGCACCATTCCCACGACACATACACAGTTGAATTCCGCGTACTCCAGTTAGTAAAGCATCAAATGTCTTTGGTCTTCCATAAACAGCTTTTGAAATTATTTCGAAGGTAAATTTAATGAAAATAGAATCTAATTCAGTTGTAAAAGAATTAGTGCCTGGTATCACGTATCAACTATTTACGAAGTTCATATTATTAAGAGAATCGATGCTTTGAACGTGTTGGTCGGAAAATATGGAATTCAAAGGTGGAAATTGTTAACGGGACCCAGATTTGGTTTTTTTTGTTCCCACGTTTAAATGAGCTTGAAAAAATTAATGGGAGCACGTCATGTATCGAGTGTATCTATCTCTAATTGAATATGTCTTAACGAATCAAGTCATATTGTACTGCGTTGGAAATTTGCAGTTGCATGAATGACTTCGTTAGACACATGAGACATTTTCAAAATCGTCTCGTTGTATATATTTATCGTAATATTTCTATAAATCAAGAGCGGCGAATGGGGGAAGGCTTTGAGGAATAGCTCGAAGATTGATTTCACGTAGACTTAGATGCTAACTGCATACGTGGTTGCATTGTTAACGCAGCGAGTACCACAAATTGCAAAATAATATTACGGTCGATGTGGCTATAAATACAGGACGAGTATCTCGTCTCAATTTGAGATGAAAGTCATGAGATTGATCCCCGTTTTCTTCTGGAATGAATGCTGAAGTGAAGTGAAATAATCCGCGAGCCCTCAGGACCACAGACGACAGAGCTGCAAATATTCTTGTTCCGAAACTCTATTTTCCCATAGAGTGTGTCTTTGTGCCATAGACAATTTCCACTACGTACTATTCAATAATAATTTCATTAAGAGTCATTGGAAGTGATTATGAGAGTTCGGCGGGGCTTGTGCTGATGTTGCCATTCAATTCTTGGCGTCGAATCGCTCTACCGCTTCTCACGATATTTTAATAAATTCTATAAGATGCTGATGAATTATTCTGGTGAATATATTCCGGAAAAGCCTTTTAGATCCTTGAGTCTACAAGTTGCAGGAATTTTTCCATACAGAAATTTTCTCACGAAAAATTGTTTTTGTATACATAGCTTTTCAATTAATCACGTCAAGCCTTCTCAATTTGGTTTTATTATTCCGTCAGCAGGTTTTGATATCAGGTTATGATAAATTTGATATTCGGTTATCACGCGAATCTTGGCGAAAACATTATCCTTAAAGCATCCCCATTAACCAGAAACCAGAATTATATGGTTAAGATCCCGCAGAATAGGAAGAAATAGATGAAGCTACAAAAACTATTGAATGCCTGGACAAAAAATGTAGTGTTTCAGTAGAGATGAAAAATTCTGGTCGTGATATAATGGAATATGTGTTGGATGAATATGTGAAAACCGTTCAACGTATGGTGGGATTTCACGCTTATTTTCCGTGCCGAAATATTTCGTCAGTGTTCTAAATCGTTGATCCACTGCTCCCGAAAGTATTTTTGGATTGCTTGTAAACAGAGCATCTTATGCAAGCTTGATTCATTCATCTATGCAAGAGTAACGCGTTTTGAGAAGGGAATCAAACGTTATTCGGTTGGATTCGATACTAAATACGAATCTCAATAATCCAGATATATCTGTTCATGATAATTTTTCGTTTATCTTTCATCATATATTCCATGGTGATATATCAGTCGCGATCAATCAATGAAAAATCCTGCAGATTTGAGAAGAACTAAAGCTGTACAATATCTTCCATCAAAGAATAACTTGACTTATCTTTTTCTCGAAATTTTAAACATTCCCGAAACTATAAATGGTAATGATTGTGTTTCTTTCAGCTATTTCTGTACCATACTCGTGCACTTGATAACGCACGAACACTTTGTTCGCCATTATAGAGTGTCACGCCATGTTAAAGGAAAAAGTTGGTCTGGCTTATACTGGAAACTTCTCCTTTCCTATACCGTAGAAGAGGGAAGCCTAAAATGTGTATAACGATTCTGATAAAAAAATAACAAGCAACGAAAGTCATTATCAATGAAGTCTATAAGCCGCAATACTTGCGGGTCTGGGTCTGGGGTTTCTAGGAGCTTAGAATCACGCAACGATCGTTAAGGGTAATGAAGTCTTTCTAATGGCTAGAGAATAATCGAATACTCAGAAAAATTTGAGAACCTATAGGTGATCGTAGGTTTTCAAAGCTTTACTGTACCGCTAGTGAAACGCAGAAACTTGAAAGTTCGTGGACTTCAAGTCCAACTTGAATTGATATAAAAGTTAGGGAATGCGCTTATAAAAATCAGTCCGGGTATAAATAGAAATAGTGGTGGATAATGGTCGTGGTACTCCATTGCTCTATGGAGGAAAAAGAAAAAAACTACTGATTCTCTCATACTTAATTGATTTAAGCTCTGGATTGTATGAAAATGATTGAATTGTTAAACGAGTTGAAGTTTATATCGTTTTGCCTATAATTTTCCAAATATTCTGCATGCGTTGATGCTCGTTTTTCAATGGTTTTTTTTGACTGATTACACATGCTTTCGATCCCTTTATTGCGTTCGATATTAAACTGATCCTATAGCCCTGTGAACGCTTCACAATGTACTCGCATCGGAAAAATTTCCTAGCAAATACAAAGCCCAAACTCTGATCCATGCTACGTGGTTCGATGCGAGTCCGATTGCTAATCATTTCGCTATCGTATTTTTCGTACCGTATTTTTTCATAAAGCACCAATGTGAGGCTCTTTTAGTTTATTGGAATTTCGATGTAAATAAAGGTAACTGCTCTCCATTAATGTGGAACGTGCCCCGACATGGTTCTTGGATGAAACTTTTTTTTTTTAAACAGTTTAAACTTGAAGAGGATGGAGTACTTTACACTGATCACGTTCTATCTGAAGGATACAGTTATGATTTTTTATGCACGGAGTTTAACCAATTTATTTTTGATTTCCATTGAGGGGAATTGATTCCTTATTCAAGAAAAACGAAAAATGTGTAATAAAAACTACGCTGTTTTTTTGTTCGAAGCAATACGAGTTTTCATTTGCAATGATAGCTTCGTCGAGTTTTAATAACTCGCCTGAGACGCACCTTGATGCCTGGAATTGCTAATTGATACATAAAAACTCCGAAAAACCATGAACCGATTGGTTTTCCAATATTGAGTCGAACTTGAAACGATTATTTCAAAATTCAGGATAAAAGCTGATGCGAAGTACACGGAAGTATTTATCGGACGAAAGTTAGTGAAATTACAAACAGAATGGAGGAAGCAGGAACAGGAATAAATTGAAAAAGACGAAAATAGATCGACCGGCAGATGAGCGTAGGTTGGATCGCCCGCCGGCGGCAATCCAACTATTATAGTCCGAATTAAGTTGACCTTTTCCGTGGGTATCACTGTATCAATAGACTATATACACGAATAGGTGCATGACCAATAATCTAGTATCACGAGGTCATCGACTGGAGAGGTGTTTCGCCTATTTGAATTCGTGACAAACAGCAATAATTCGCAACCGTACCAATTGGATTTTTTCTACCTTGAGCCAACTTCAGAAAATGTATTTTTAGCTTTTGTCTCTGTCTTACACGGAGAGAACTGGGGCCTCGGAGCTTAGGAATTAATACTATGTTTCTAAAAGATAGTACTATGCTTCTAAAAAAAATATCATAAAATGTCGGAAAGTATTGAATGGAAGATAAAAATTGTAATCATGGTATAGTAATAATGAAGAAATTTAAATTTTAACCCACGATATTGCACCCAAACTGATACAAATAATAAATTTTATTCCGCATATTGTGTATTTTGTATTTTTCGAAAACATTTCACTCACGGGATCGGAACAATTAGTTTCCAGCATTCTACAAAAAGTGCGTTACGAAGAGTCACATTTTACTGACAAATACTGAATATTTTTCGCTATAACGCCGAAGATTTATGCTATGCGTATAGTGAAATCTATGTATACGCCAGATATTTATACTATGCGTATAGTAAAATCTATATATACACGAAGATTCATGCTATACGTATAGTACAACCCATGTGAAGCATAGTATGTAATAGTAAAGAGAATACTTTCAAATGTAATATGCGTGCATCATTTTTACTACACAGCATAGGACTTACACTTTATGTGGGAATAGTTTCAAATGTAATATGGACACACTATTTTTACTATACGTTGTGAGAATCATTTTTGCACTCGTTATAACAAAAAATGTTATATTAGTCGAACTGGCAGTAAACTGCTAGATTTTCTAGCAATGAATGTTAGAATTTGAGGCCGCATTTCTCTCCGTGTACATGTGCAGCGAGTTAATTTCAAAAAATTTCCAGCGTTATGAAAAAACAAAACAAAAAAAACACATAAAGTGAAAAAAGAACTTTTTTTTTATCAATCGCTGTATAAATTTTCTGTCATTTATTCCCTTTTTTCGAAGAGTCATAAGTTTCAATGAGTTATTCAAGCATTTTAATGATAAATCGTTCCTAAAGCTCATTGGAAAAAAATGATGACGACAATGAAATGACGATTAGTTTCGTCTTTACTCATTTCTCCGCATCGATTATTTTTGTCTATCTTATCTATCGATTTGACCCTTAGCTTGCACCGGCAATAATATTGATTCGCATAAAAAAAAATCAAATTGATTTGTTTTTGGACACACGTGTCGGTGTAACAACTATTGACGTGCCTGTTGGAGGGTTAATGATGTGAAACGTTTGGCACGTGGATGTGAGGGCGCCCAAAAGGGCACATCACACGCGCCTGAATGACCCTCTGGTACGAAATCATCCTCCCTACAAAAATAACATATCTGGCTGGAAATGACTCAGGGAATTTGCATACATAATATGTACCCTCGTTCAAAGGTGTCAAATAACTTAAAGTACATTTATACGTGGTGCTCAGCAGAAAAAACTCGCTTGATCAATTTTTTGTGAGAGAATATATTCGTTTCTAAATTAAGTAATTAAGTAATGAACTTGTAAATTTTGAAGAATAAATATTTTTGATTACAGTGTTCTAATGGTAAATAATTTCAACTCAGTCAACACTGCAGGATAAATAATAATTGTAATATCGTTAAAGACACAAATGATGCTATCGGATGATACATTTTTATAATCTCGTTTCGATATGAACGCAATATTCTTGCGTTTAAAAAACATAATTGGAAAAAAAAAACTTAGCATTGTTGTTATATTTACAGCCTCATCACTTTCCAGTCAATTGAGAAGCCAAGAAAAAAAAGAACACAAGAATTCAGCACTATTTAACATCAATAAAGATTTGAGCCTGAACAAAAGTTGGAAAAATGTTGTTCGCCTGTTTGTCATTTAGGTCTGGCTATCCCTTTAAGACATGTACTCGCTTATGACTCTTCCTCTTGATACGAAGCAAGGTGGTTGGTTTACCATGACAAATGATATTGTTCTGCCCTAAAGCCATTTCCACGTCTTTTGACAGATCTGATTTTGTGTATTTCGTTTTGGAAGATAAACCTGCGATGGATCTTCATTTTTGAATTATGATGTTATATTATCAGGAGTATGGTGTTACATTATCAATGTCGTAGAAACATCCTTTTATTATAAACTTTACAAATATAACATCGCATGAAACTTTCTTTTGTATAAATATACAGGAGAGATTTAACGAGAAAGTAGTTCTATTCCTACGAACCCGATTGGGTTTCAGTAATACATAAAATCCTGAGCAGTAATTGCTTCTTAATATCACCACATAAATTATGGTGTGTGTCTGCACGCCTACTGTACAGAATGAACCAAAATTACGTCCATTCGAGTGACATTTTAACTACTTCGAGATTAATTAAACTGGGTGTAGTAATGAAACTCACGAAAGTTGGACAATGGCTAAAGATTACGTTCGGTTATATAGTTTCAATGTCAATCAAATTAATGATGTGATTGTGGGGCAGTTGGAAAGCTGGATTCTTTATTTCTCCATTTCTAATTATCTCTCGCCAGAATAACTTTATGTTTAAAATGATCTCTGTTTAAATATCTCGATTTGAATATGTCTCTCATTCCAGACAGTAATGGTGATAAAGTTATTTACACATATTATTATTCAGAAATAGAGATGTCTGAGAATGGATATTTTCACCTGAGAGTTGTATATCTCCACCCGACGATTGTGGATATTTATAAAACGATCGTTCGCATCTATCGAATTAAAAAAAAATCCAAAACAATAAACATGTCTGATTGAGTGAATGTTGCGTGTTAATTGAACCCTTTTGGAAACTTAGATTACACATGAAACATAAATTAAACTCTCTTATCGAGGTTTGAATGCTTATATAGATATATATACATCTCTATTCAATTTGCGTTGGTGAAATATCACTGTGCGTGCCAAACGGAGCTTTAATGTATCCTTTCAATATCAGAAGAGAAATAAACGACCCTTCGACCTCTCAAACATCGAAAGTAGGGTGCGTCATGGAAGGTACACTTTTTTAAGCACCATTTTTCATCCATGGATGATTACTGCAAGAGTTTCAAATAAGGGCATGGTATTGACACCCGCGATATGTATACATATTATTTACGAGAAACCATCTATCTTTAAGTTTCTACTAATCGAGATCGATAAATTGGCCATATCGACACGGCAGACGAACTCATCAGTTTCTATTGTCCAATGTTTACTGTTCCTACTTTTAGAGCTTTGTGGATATTTACGAGTTCATCCCATTACTTCATCCCTATTTTTGCTGCGCTTGACTGTTCCTGTTCCCATGAGATCTCACAAAAGTGTTGACAGTATAGCTACTCCTTCCTAATGCACTACTACATTTCCTATTTGCACGAGGGCCAAAGTAAACTCTGTGGAAAAGCCAAACGATACAGGGGGATACATCCGAGCTACAGTTGCTTAGCTTTGTCAGCGTATCGGAAACGTAGAAAAACTGCCCCTAACCCAGTATTCGATGTGCAAACCGGTGCATGGCTGGTTCGTGTCTGCTTAAAGGGTTACATTTAGTTAACGGTCGAAAAAAAACGTGTTTTTGTGATTTTTTTTTTTGGTAAAATGTTTTGTAGGTAAAATTGACCCGACGGAGCTGCCTCTCGAGAATCCGTCGAAAACGAAAAATCGATTTTTTCGAAATTTCTGACTAGATGTAACCCCTTAACTTTCGTGATCGCTGAAGCCACACATCGACCGTGCATCCGTCGCGATCAGTCAGTTTTTCTTCTATTTTAGACACAATGTGATAATGACTTTTTTCGACTTTTACTATGACCGATGAGTGCTGTGTCAAAAGAGATGGAAGCTATGGATTGGTTCGTCAATGCTATACAAACTGCATCGGACATAATGTGTCAGCTGGCCTTTATCGATATGGTCGACCATTGAAATCCCAATTACGCAGGAATCTCACTTCAGCCCTTTTCGGGTGATTGATTAATCAGTTTCATCCAGTGGCCTCGAGGGAACACCGGCTGTGTTTTTTTCATATGCGTTAATGATTAATTGGTAACCGAGGACGCACGTGGTATTTGTGGGTCATAGAATATGTATAAAGTACAAAAAGCCTTATTGTTTAATTAGCTATTTTCAAATCAATTCAATACATTTGCATGCATCCAAGCCTGGAAAAACAATTAGCCTTTTTTAACTTTCGAACACGCATGAAACAAATATTCGTTCTGACGACAACAAAAACAATAACTCACGTTGTTTTTCTGGCCAAAAGAATCAACCATGCAAAAGAGAGGGTGCGAAACTTTTTGAAGGTTTTACACGTCCATCGGAGTTAGTAAAGTGGGGGAGAAAATGGAGTTACAATGATGAGATGGGATCGTAAAAATCCATGGGAGCATAAAGCAGGAATATTAAATTATAATAAATTCAATCATTATTGTCTTGAATATTGATTCCATGGAATACTAAGGCAATAAAATGTTATTGCAAGCAAATATTATTATCAACCGGATATTTTGTTAGAAACTAGTGTAAGCAATAGTGACGATAGTGCAAGCATAAAAGTTTGCGCTGAAACAACTAATTTTCCATGTTTCCATTGTTGATCATGCCTCGAAGGGGAAGATGTAATATAAAGTTTGGAACATTATGATTTTAGAGCGGAAGTAGCAGTAACAACGGAGTGGTGAACATCCCAATGGGAATCATCGGGGGTCGCCGGCAAATGTCTCAACAATCATTCCAGTCATCTAAGAATACGCATTCACGAAATCAGCCATCGTCTGCAACACCGATTCCCTCGACACCCAGGAATATTCAACAAGTACCAGAAACATCAATGAGGTGTATACGTGAGTTGTTTCGAAACATCCGTAAAATTTGGTATCGAAAGCACGTTTCACCCTTTCCCAGTTCCCGCAAAATGCGGTCATCCAGGAATTCTGAAGACAAAGTCAAAAGGTCAACTTGTCATGCTGGTTTAAATAGAAAGGGTTGAAACGTGTTTTTCTTTCCTAAAAATACGAGATCCTAAAAATACGAGATAATCGATCGGATACTTTTGTCGACACATTCGTGTAAGTGAGCCCGATTTTCTTGCCTAGACTAAACCTCAAATCCCGAGTTTGCTGACGGAAGGCTCGAAAACTCATTATCACTGGCAGAGGGAAAATTTTGTTTTCATTCTACTGGACATTTTGACACATTACTTTCTTTAAGTTGTCTTATTCGGAATTAAAAAGATAAAAATAATGTTTCTCCCTAATGAATAAAGTATTGAAATCTTCCGATAAAGAAGTAATTATCGGCGAATTTCTCATTATGCAAATAGGTGAGATTGATATTTGTTATTTTTAGATGTGAGATCTTCGTCGAGAAATCTCGTCTCAACTAGAAATCAGCAGAGCATAACAAAAATGCTACTTCTCATCAGCACCGTTTTTATTCTGCTAAATTTACCGAGGTATGTCAATATCATATACTGACAAATAAAAATAAAAAGCTGTTAAAATCTCTCATAGCTATCCCTATGGGTATGGAAACAATTTTGCTTATCGAAAAAATATTCCACTTTAATTTGTATCGTCACACGAAGTTGATGTCTCGACGTCCGGATATTGGAAAAGTACACTTAGCGTTGTTTCTCCTCGAATAATCGTTCTCTATTGGATGTCTAGCAGAGTGCAATAATTACATTCTATCGGTTGAGGGACGTCCCATTAAATACTGAATAAAGAGCATTGATCGAGGAATTTTGAGTTAAAATATAAACGTCAAAAGTTCAAAGATAACAGAGCCATATTGTTGCAAAAAATCTTTAATCTATTTATAAATCTATATATTTTTGTTGTGAGTTACGAATAAAAATATAATGCATAGATAACAATAATTGCATGTATTCAGGATGTTAAATTATCAGATTCATTTAAAAATCGACCCAAATGTTTCCATTGGAAAAGTCGTCGATAATCAACTAATGCATCATAATGATGACGTATTTTTCTCTAGTTACGTGATACGACTGTGCGTGTTTTTCTTCACGTTGGCGCGCAAGGAAACCCCAGCATTGCTATGGTGTTTGCAGCAATTTTTCATGCTCCTGTACTACACAAACTTCAGCATTAATTTTCTACTTTACGCAATGTGCGGGATTACGTTTCGCCGATGTCTGGAACAGCTATTACGCAAAGCACTCAAGAGCATCACCAGGTATCATTGCAACCCTCAGAGATACACATAGATCGTGTGCAGTGTATGAACTTCGGGAAAATCAATATTTAAGCCGTCCAACCAATAAAGGAGTCGATTATTAATTACTTCCAATATATTTGGCACCGGATTGTCACCATGAGTGAATTGTATGAAAATCGTCACGGTTTGGCACGTTATATTCGAACGGCGATATAGACACGAGAAAAATAGGAGGGAAGGGGAAGGGTACGTAACATTGTAAATTTTTTTTTCTTAAGTTATTTTTTTTCTCTTACTTCGGATAACCCTTGAGCCGTACATTCGAGAATTGAAATTTGGTACTCGGGGGATTTTCGGAGTCTGAAGAGGAGTTTAAACTTCAAATTCAGCGCATTTAAGATTAAACGTTTTTCTGTTAGATGTTTTGGTAATTATTCGGAAGTGGGGCTCCACCTACAATCGGGCCCAAAATTCTTTTAATGCGAGCATGCCCGTCGTCAAAAAACATCATAAATAACACGATAGCGCGAAACCAAAAAAAAAAATCAATAATTTTTAGCTTTTTGGCCAAACTGGACATGATAGCAACTCGGCGATGGATGGGGTGGCTCCCGCACACCCAGCCCTGAGGTGCTCCAAACCTACCCAAATATTTGCACTAAAATGCATCCCTGTAACGCATACAAAGTGCATGTCTGTATGTGTATGCGTGGCACACCGACCACGCATTTCAAACTTGTCAACATTCGTCATAATTATATTGCGCAATCATAATATTGCTTCCTGTTTAGTTTGTTATTCATGAAAAATGTAATGAAAAAATTAAGCCCGATTTAGGTGGTGCCAGACTTCCAAATATTTACCATTTAAATTTATTGGATCTTTGTGCAATCGACAAATAATTATGTCCCTCCATATGTTCCTACATTTATGTATTTTTCAAGAATCAATCGGAAAACCGACAAAAAACGGTCGGGACAACCCAAGTCTCAGTATGGCTCAAAGGGTTAAGGAACTGGATATTTTTTTGAAATGAAAAAACCACATTTTTTTTGACATAAAATCAATTAATACAATCCGTCAGTTTTCTTGCAGAAAAAAATGCTCGAAATTGAGCGTTAGATTGATATTTTTATAATGGATTGTTACAGTGTAAAAAAATCTCTTTGCAATATATCGACGAGATACAAGCTACCAAAAAGATAACACATTTGGGAATAGCACACGCGCCGTCAGTTGACGTGGTTACGGTCTGAAGATATTACAATGCGTAACAGTTGTGAGTTTAGAAGCTGAGCCAAAAACGTTTGTTCGATACCGTTTGATATCGTGTCACAAGAGCTACTTTAACCGCGTTATCCATTCAATTCCGGTACAGCATTAAACTATTTATGAGCGAATATAAATTAATCCAGAACTCTCGAGAAGTTTTAGGTATTGAAAGATTATTGAAATATCTTTGAAGTACGAAACAATGTTCGAAATGTCCTTATTGTTTTGCCCTTCGGGTACATTTACGAATATAAGTTCAGGGACCATTTTCATGTGAAAAAAAATCTCATTTCGAACGTACCCAAATTCATGTTACATATTTTCTCAATATTTCATTGTGACCAATAAAAAAATCTTCGTTTTTTCTACTTGAACCATCGATAATTTCATGGATTACTTTTTTTTCAAACTGTTGAAGGAATTATCATGGACCAGTTTATATTTAAAGCGAATAGAGTTAATCGGAAGCTCCGAAACGTGACCATCTCTGGTATCCGTTGCAGATACCTTGGAAAGAAGATTAGAAGAGTATCGGAAAGTTCATAGATCGGCTGTTCGAGAAGGATATCCTGACAAAGTTGAAACTTATACGAGGTATCAACAAGAGACATTTGCCTGATATTCCATTGCCCCGTGAACGTTGAGAATAATGTTGTGTATATATTACCGAGGATAATCATCGACTTAAGTGGTGAAGTTTGTTTTTATTTATTTTTCATTTTTTAGTGTAAGAAATTGCTATTTCCGCTTATCGTCAGACTGCAGATATATTTGTACATAAAATGAAGAAAAGTCGTATATATAAAAATATATATATTTATGTTCCCACCTACTGGGTCTTGAAAGCTTGAGACCTGTGATGAAAAAAAAAACATGTTCGTTTTTTTTTCAAGTTAATGTAATTAAGCCGATAGGAAATAAAATTTAATCATAATAAAGTAATTTTGCAAATTGTGCAATAATTCAATGCAGGTGATCAACCTCATTTATTTATTGTAGGGTAAAATAAGACGAACACAAAAGCGAGATGAGTTATTGCATTCGATCGATAACCCGATTAATATTTTCTATTGTTTCGCGGTTTCAGTTTTGAGGCCTTATATATAAATATAATTGTGGGCGTCAGAATTTGACAGATATTGTTGAATCATTTTCATTTTTAATACTACGAGAATACGTTCTTTCCAAATAGTGAAATTTTTAACCTATGAGTTAGGACTGGCAGCGAATGATGAAGTTTTTTCAAATGTTTACAATGCAGCATGTTCTTGTGATTTGTTTAACCTAAAGTTGTCATCGTGATGAGTGTAAAAATTGTACCTATTACTAATTATCAAGTTTTAGTAGTTTCAGACATGTCCAAATTCTAGTTTAACCGTAATTTTTAACCCACTTTGCTCAGGCATAGCTGTACGAATCATTTTATTGTGCAGCAAAATAAAATTTATACGACGCTGAATTCCAATTGTTAATTCCAAGTCGAAATTTTCCTCAAAACAAAAAAAACCAAGTTTGTCTTTAAATTATTACAAGAAGCATGAAACAATTAACAGTAGGTTCGAATTTAAGTTGCAGATCGAAAGTTCTTCAGCTATGTTGTAAAGATTTTACTCAAAAATGCCATTTTCTAGTCAGTTCGGTAAACACAATGAACGGAGTTTATTCAATAATTATTATCATGTGAATTTGATTTAGTTCAGTAATAATCTTAAGAATTTCATGTTGTCCCGATCGACGTTTTTAAAATGTCAAGATGATATTTTCTGAAGGAATTCTTCGATTGTACGTGTCCTAAGATTGTAGAAATAATCATAAAAATCAAACGGTTGCCATTTGGAAATAATGGCACCAATGAGACATCAATAAATTCACGGGAGCGCTACATAAACCAATAAATTTCGTAGAAGTACTCAAAATAACGACTCTCCTTTTCTTTGCAGTCACGTATATTATAATTTTTTTTCATATCGCATAAGCAGCAGATGCGAGTTGAAATATTGATAACTTCGTCAGGATATTTTTCTTAGCAAGGGCGTTTCTAAAGCATCAGAACATAGTAATCTAACTGGAACGCCATAGGAATGCCACAGATGTTTTGCTATAAGTGTATTGAAGTGTATGCTATTAACATCAAATAAGATTGCCCTGGTAGGACAACCTTGGAGTTTGTGAAAGAGAGGAATTTCAATCGCAATATCATTCCGTATTCCCATCGTACCATGTGTCGCCGCCACATCGACCAAAACATATTTCTTTTACTGTTCTTGTAGAGTATCGAAAATTCTTCCTACGGGGTCGCCTTTTTGGATCGTTTAAATAAATCATGTATAGCAAAAACGTGAAAATCGTTTAGCTGGTGTCATTCAATGCTAAGAGACTTTCGCAGAGATATAAAAAAATTATAATTACGGCCTCACCCATGAGGAAATGTATTGTTTTTTTTCTCTCACTCGCCAGAAATTTATTTGTGCAACGTGGCAAGACAATCCACGTAAATTGACACGCCTTATATTACACCATCAACGTAAATAAGGCGTGCCTCGATCTTGACGAGTCAACTTGCAAGGGCCCTACTTTTTCGCGGATTAAGATCGGTCCAGTACACGTACGTCATTTTAGTGGGCGTCCGGCATCGAAATCGACCTTAGACAGTGAAAAAGTCTTGCCAAAAAACAGTCAGTCCTCAGGGGAGGTCGTCGGGGGTGACCTCGTAATAGTAGACCTTTAGTCACCTTCCACGAAATCTTGCACTGACGTAAAGACGACTTAGTGCAGCTCTAACATGAGATCATTCACAAGGAAAATGCAAACACCAACTGAGTGAGCAAACGGATGGCGCATATAAGTTTTGTGTTTTTCCTTCATGGCTCGAAAAAAGTTCGAAGAACTTTCAAGGATGTTCGTTAATACCGATTCCCTTGGTTGCAATAATCATGAACAGTCAAAGTATTCCATAGTTCGGATTTAATCGTGTAAACTTAAAGAATTTGCGAAAACGATTGAACGGAAAAACATCCCTTGGACCTCGTCTCAAATCATCACTATAAAACGGGGGACTAATGAACATTAGGAAAAACATACGAAAGATTTGTAGAAATTGATGATAAACTGTGAATAATTTTCCCATCAAATTAGTTTAGTTACTAACAAGATATTTATCATGTTAATATTATTCATATTAAAAAACAAAAAAGAATGTCTTATGTTCGATGCTACGATGTGAGACCCAGAAAAAAAGTAAGGTAAATATTCGGAAGTGAAATGCACAAATTGTGGAGAAAATGTCATATTTAATGAAAAATAAAAATTTATTTGAAAAATT
This sequence comes from Campoletis sonorensis, assembly GCA_013761285.1. Lineage (NCBI taxonomy): Eukaryota > Metazoa > Arthropoda > Insecta > Hymenoptera > Ichneumonidae > Campoletis > Campoletis sonorensis. Next base: position 1,290,609 of record JACEOJ010000208.1, on the reverse strand, counting down.
CTAAAAAGCATTGTTTTTATTTTATTTTTTTTTGTCATGCGCCATCATAATTATTTGAATAATCAATTTTTCGGACTCTCAGCATGCATAAAAAAAAATTTCAGCCCGATTGTAGGTCGCGCTCCACTTCCGAATAATTACCAATAGTAGATGGTGAAAGATTTCGTCGGAATTTTACGGATATTCTGCGATATAACGCAGTACACGTATGAATATGTGTGGGTATGTGAAGCACATCCACACACATACAAAACTTGTCTGTGATAGTTGCGTAGAATGAATTGAGTCTGCAGCTACATATTCTGATCCTCTAATGAACTCAATTCGTACAAATAACTTAATCAAAATGTTAAATACATTACTATGATTAGTCGAAATGAGCTTACTTTGATGATTACACGTGTACAACTCTGCGCTTCCTATATTGGTATTTTGCTACGTCTTTGCCCTTTGATCGTATTAACACATAAACTCACAACTACAAACTACTGGAAACTACTGCATACCGCATATTTACTATATTTATGAAAATTAAAAAAAAAATACATTCCATCGGTAGACTATCGCAGCATCTTACGACTACTTGATCCGTTTTTTACGAGGGCAGTTTAGTAATTCAGATATAAATTAATACAGAAAAATAACAAATTGAAATGCATGTAATAATTGGGCAAGCTCAAGACGATTCCCCAAGTTGAGCAGCCTCGTACGAAACCAATACTTGGTTGGGTGACCACTTAGCCATCTACAACTCACGCATTGATCACTGAGCAGGAAGCATTTACTTGAGTTCGATTCAGCAAAAATATAGCCGCCTGCATCCATCGGGTTTACAAGGTTTCTCTTAGGCTTTGTGCGAGTTCGATACGGTAGTGCATTGGGAAAGAGTGGCTGTGGGGAACACTCTTGGGTGCCTCACAGGAAAAATAGAATTGATAAAGTGGGATTAAATCGATGGAGGCAAGTCGTTAAAATCAGGAGGAACAATAAAAATGAAAACTTTTTAAAACCAGAAGGACCAATAAAAATGAATGACATTTCTGCTTTTTCAAGTAATAAAAGAGTCCAATATTTAGTCTAAATATATATGTATATTTATTGGCAGTGTGACGTCAAAACGCGGCCGTGTCTCTAGATATATACGACCAAATGAAAAGTTGTTTAGTTAAGAAAAAAAAATGTAATTACTCGTTTCGTTAGAACCCAAGAAATAAGGGTACTCTCATAAATATCTCTGTAATTTATGGTGACATGGATTTAAGTGATCCATTTCGTTGAAACTAGAAGAGACCAAGGCAAGAATTGATAAAGTCGATTCGCAAACAGTTAATAAGGATGTACGTCCAGGGAGATGGCTGACCGCTCTCGGATTACCAAAAAGACGTGAAGAAGTGGAGAAGTAATATTTTTCTTTTCCCAAATAAAAAGTATCTCGGTTATTTGTAAAAAAGAATCTATTTTCTAAACAAACAAACAAGTTTCTCGACCCAGTTTAGTATTCGATCACACGAAGGCGCGTTTACTAATGGTTCCTGAACACAATAAAAGAAATTTAATGCGAAATGTCATCGCACAATCACACGAAATATTTTTGTCTACAAACAACAATTACACGCATCCAAAGGATTTCTAACTGAAGCGTTTGGATATGTAAAGTTTGAAGAGAATAAAGAAAATCAAAATATTATATTTTTTTAATATGCATCTCAATATATTTATATATATATCCCTTAATCGCTGATTCGAAAATGTTAATATGTAAAAATTAGAAATTCATAGCAGGTGATTCGAAATAAACAGATTATTGAATCGTAGTTGGTTCCCCGCGAAAGCAAATGTGTGAATTGAACGATAATGATCTTGTCTCGATCCGATACCACGAATCTTAATTGAAATTATTGTACGTGTTGTTGCAATTAAGAAATCTGATGTCTAGACTCACTAGTTGACAACTGAATGTAATAGAGACCAATATGTATAAGCTTGCTATTAGAACCATTCAAGAAATTTCATATTTGAGTTATTTGGAAGATGGAAAATTCATTTACAAGTACATGCGTCTATGTTATAAATAAATAAGAATATTAATCGTTTTCACAAAACGTAATGACTTGAATCTATCAGTGGTTATGCTTCTTGCATCATAATCCGCATAATTTGATAAATAGGAACCTGAATATAATTCCCCTCTGGTGATTGCGACTTTCAAACATTTTTATTCTTAGAAACTATAATTGCAACGACAATGAATTCTATAAAAGACAACGACAAATATTTTTTTTACTCTTCCATCATACAGAAGTATAGTCACATTCAAAGAAAAAATTCAACATTTTTAATGCTCATACCACTTGAAATTTTTGTCTAATTATCGTTTTGATAGAAGAGGAAGAAAAAGTCTCAAAGCGTAATTGCTGACGGGTTATAAAATTAAATCTATGTAAAAATTCAATGAATGTACGTGAGCTAATAATACAATTATTTGAAATGATTAATGAGTTTATATTCCCCATACAAGTACGACGGAAATAATATGGTGTCTCATTACATTATGTGCTACATATCGTGGAGCTTTGTATTATTTTGAGTAATCACTTCATAATAGTGGGAATTATATATTTCGAACGATATAAAATCTTCCAAAAACATGAAGATTAATAAAAAAAGCTTATCTTTATTGCAGGGTGAAAAGATATTTGACTGACTCATACGTAAGGCTGGTATTTTTAATATGTTTCATTCGTCGATGTATTATTCATGAATTATAAATTAATAAAGTAATGTTTTTATTACCTGATAAAAAAAAACCTTCCGGTTGTGTTATTTCATCGGACGTTTTTTTTTTCAATGAAAATCATCGAATTTCAAGATTGCTGCAAGTTCTTCGAAAATTTTGGAAGGCAATATTAATTGAGTGAGTAGGAAGTTTTCGATTCGGTGTAGGATTCGTTCGATTTTGAAAACAAAAGTTTAGTACGAAAAGATAATGAAACACATGATGTTTACGAGAATTTCCACAAAAAGTTATGTGGGTCACAGACATTTTGCGGCTTAAGGGCACCGCCGAGTTTTGCTTCATCTCACATTATTATAATTTTATTGTTAACATAAAACTTCACCATTGGATTGGATAAAACTGAGGGCGAATATCTCTGCACAAACAACCAATTAATTCTATCGGGTCGTCTTCGATCGTTTAATTCAAAAAGTACTGCATGCATCATAGAGACTTCACGACTCACGTATATGGGGCATTAAACGCGAAATTTGCCATTCTCGGTTTTGGCACTTTCAATTACATTGAATTTTTCTCCTCGGATAGTGCTGATTTAGAGCAAATTGAGTTTTTATAGCTTGTACTCAACATTTTCAAAACGTCATCTCTTTGTTATGAATGTTTTCATAAAACAATACGAGGGCTTTTTGCTTCGAAAAGTTCTGCTCGTTTCATATTTGTCGAGAAAAAAGGAGAAAAATAATAGTGGTTGGAATGTGTAACACGATATGAGTTCCAATCGTGAATGAACTTAATGTTACAATATTATAAAAGTCCCCCATGAAATCAACTACACCAAGTTTGTGTATGGAATTCGCGAACATCTTTTCTTCGATCCTAATGGGATTTATTCATCATTCCACCACGTCCAAAGAACTTTTATCAACTTACCGCTTATACCCTTTTTTTCCCCCCAAGAGGATTCGAGATATGTGTTGGCTTTATACTTAAAAAAAACTTCACATAAAAGCAGAAGAAAGAAGGGTGAAAAAGGGGATAACACCCGTTCATGTAATTTGGTTGAAAAAAAACTCGCGGTATACGATGGAAGGACTTCAAATTTTATCTGGAATTCTAAAAATTCGAAAACCATGCTTCCGATGATATTTCAACTCTGACATTTCATTCAGATGTAATATTTTCAAAGTTCGCGGAAAAGGCGCATGTAAACTTTCGACAACTTTTTACAACTTTCTGATATTTTAATAAGTTATCGATAAAGATCTACGAAAATTCTTCCAGACAATAAAATCTTTATGAATAAAATAGAATTTTGCTATGAGTTATTCACTCTTTAACTCCCAGCTGCCCTTAGGGGAAAATGATGGGAGTTGGGCGTTTCACTGCGCTCACGAAATCACTGCGAGAGCGAATCATTTTTGAATGAGAAGAAACTTTTTGTTTTTCGTTTTGTCCGGCGGATCGGTGGAGTACTTTTCAGTGAATCTGCGAAACTGCGGATTGACATGCCTTACTTGAACAAGTGGTTTTACCCGTCAAAACCATTTTCAACCATTAGAAAAACTTCGCGTTACTGAGGTTCTGATTTCGCGAATCTTCACGAACAGAAGTTTCCACGGAATCGGAGGGAATTGAGCCTTTTCAACGTTGAAAAAGGTTCACATTATTTACGCTGAGTCTCGAATAAATTGGATTCTTCATTCCTAAAGGACAAAGCGTGAGACCGCGATAAACTCCAGAGAAAGAAATAAACAAAAAGGCTTTGACCCACCAATGCAGATAAACGCGCGGACAAAAGGATTTCAGAACGAAAAATTGACGAAACTCCAAGGAGACGAGAATCCGAGTGCTTTAACTATGTCATGCGGGAAAACGAAAAAGTTTTCACGCACAATCACAATAACACATGTTGATAGTCCCGTGAGACTACGAAGCGGAGCAGTGAAAGTAATCATTGGAGGAAATATTTAAAGAAATGCAATTGAATTTTGAAATTTTAAAGTAAACACAGTAAATCCGAGAAACAGAGCAGTTCCCAAAACGCGCGACTAACATCTTCAATGTTAGATTTCTCTCGATTGGTTGAATCGATTCTCTTCTACCAAAGACCATTCGAAAGATAAAAAATCGTAGAAAATTCAAATCTAATATGAGATTTTTCCCTCGACCCGTTTCCCTGTGAGGACGATTCAAAGTTTCTGCAATTTTCGGAGATAACAATGCTCAACACCTTTTGACCGATCGACATGAAAAAATCTTAGCTTATTTTTGTGATCTTTCTGCATCGGTCCGGTATTCGATTTTTTAAATTTATTCCGCGAACAGAGCGAAGTGCGGTCGAGTCAATCAGAGATTTACTGTAACGTTTATTCTCAGAACTCATTATTCACATTACACAAACGAAATTTGCATTACGCAAACAAAATTGCCGTTTTTATTCGCTTTCGCTTTAGAAGTTCGACATTTTGCAGATTCCGAGAATAATATCGTTGCAACCCGATAACTGAGCAGATGAAACATGACGATTGTGTGGGTTTAATGATATCCGAGAAACCGTTATAATTGACTTATTAATTATAATTAAAATGCTAGTCACATAAAAAAGCTAAAATGCTTCAAGTTTGCAAAACTCACTTTGGTTTTTCCGGAACCCGTTGGTCCGACCAGCATAAGTCCGTGTCTCACCAGAGTCGTTTCGTACAGCTGTATTACTTTTTTCACGTACGCTGCAACATATTGGTCACGAATAAAATTAATTGAATATTTTTACACTTTCGATGGAACTGGAATATAAATATAAAAAAAAGATTTTCAACATTCATACAAGTTATGCAATAAAATAAAACAAAATCTAATATAACACTCAATGAAATCAAGTGTTTTTATCGGAATTTCGTACTTTGTTCCCTTGTATGGAAATTACTGAAAAAAATAAAGTATTCACCATCGACATCTTGCAGACCCATTTGCAAAATTGCTTGTCGTATTCCAGCATTGAGGATTCCATAATCCACGGGCACTTCAATGAGCTTTGGAAATAAATCAGAGACGATACCTGCAGGCAAATCCGAAAGCCCTTTGAGTAATTTTCCTTTGATTCGAAGCCATTTCATTATTAACTGACGATATAGCTGCGAGATCATTGGCTGTTTATTCTTCACGCGATCAATATTATATTTATCTCTGAATAAAACGATTCGTAGTGATGGACGTTAAAACCACATGGCATTTTCGTTGATTACCATTAATTGGCATTGAAAGCATAATAAAAACTTGAAGAATCTTTTGTGGGAGTACCAAAAAACAAAAATTTTCATTTTCGTCTGTAGCACTCCGCAAGGATTTGAAATAATCAGCTTAACATTTTTTGCGATATTTTCGGGATCAGAAGAAACGGAGTAATCGGCTTAGGATTAAAAACCTTCGCTGTAAAAAATGTGTGTTATAAACGCGATGCCCGTGTGTAAACAGTTTTTATGCGGATACTGCACATGAAATTTAAAAAATGAGTAAAAATAAATCAAGAGTTATGGAACTTTTGTAAATTTGAAAATATGAGCATTGTGTGGTAAAATTACCATACACTTGTGTTTGAAAAATCATACTCGAGCAACAAAATATTGGCCTTGTGCATAATGCAAATTTTATTTGCTTTCGTATGATGAATGTATTTAAAATGCGTGAAATATTTTTGAAGAGTTTTGTATCAGAGAGTATCAAAGTCAGGATTTTTGAATGGAAAAAGTTCTGTCGCATTGATGTTGTTCGAACTGGATTATTCAATGATTAATTGGGTGAATGTGGCTAATTGGACAAAGCGAATGAAAATAGGGACTGCGGTTCGTTGCATAACGTTTGTGACTGTAGAGGTTGATTATTTAGACTCTAATGTTTACATTGAGAATATTCTGACTGCCAATTAATTTACACTAATGGGATTTTGAAATGTTTGCAACGGTCCATGTCTCAATGCGAATGGTCGAATGACTAATTTTCTAATTAGGTGCTTTTAAATTATCGAATTAGTTGCTATTAACCTTGATCGATGCAACATGTTATTTCAATCCTTTGTGTTATCTCAATAATTTTAATCGGGAATTTCTTCAACGTGTCGACATAATTGTATATACTTCGCGGAAACCGTAAATTTCATTTTGTTTACTGAAAATATTTTCTTACCGTTGAAAAGCTTGAGATCATCTTTAAGGAATTTCGGTACGTTTACGTCGCGCAATGCCCTGAGACATATTTGGGCTTCATCAAGCTCTTTTTGTTCTCGTTTCAAATTTCCAGCGACGGCGATGACAGTTTTCACTGCTCTCATACCAAAGTCATAATGATCCTGCGTGAGATTGTAAAGCATGTGAAATTTGTCGTTCACCCTCTAAGGGTTATCGTTTTGTACAGATTCTTGATTGCATTCTATTTAATTACGAACTTATACAAAGCCAAGTTGAACCCAATACCAGTTGCTATTATACTTTCAAAGAATGGTTTACGAACAACGTAAGAATGATTCACATGGTAGGGATGAGAAAAATTTAATAAACATGCCAGTGTAATTGAAAAAATGTTCGTGATCATTTGATCCATCTAGTGAAAATGTTTCCAAGAAAATGAAAAATACGATGTAAGACCCGTACATAATAATAATAATAATAATAGTAATACGTCATTTGCAAACTGACCTGACTACTCAGTTGTTCAGAGCTTAACTTGAAGGTCGTCGTTATTTTACCGGCAAGATTTTTCGCCTCCGTGAACCCGTAAGAAAACAACGAAATTTCAGCAATGAGTGAGTAATTTGGTACCATCATAGCAACGGGACGGAAGAGCGCTTTGAGATTGTCTGGTAATTCGGTTCTACCAGCGTAGCCTGGATTCATCGTGATGAAAACGGCGCACGATGGTTTCAAAGCGATGTCGACGCCCTCGAAGAAGAATCTAGACTCGAAAACATCACTTCAGTTATTTTTTTTCAACCTTTGTACATAAATATAACGTCCACAGTTTCTTTGGTGAACGAATAAAAAATCAATATGTCAAGATCTCTATTGCGGCCATTTTCATGATGAAAATATTCACTTTGTTTGCTATTTCGCATCAATAGCCAAGTAAACGTATTTTCTCAGGATAATTGTAATTCAAATTGAATTATGTCGTTTGATATTTGGTCTTCATTATCCTATGAAACGTTGGATGATATCTAATCAATGAACCACAACCATTTCGCACACATTGAATTTGCTCACCTTTCAGCTCGTATTTGTTGAGCCTTCTGGATTGTCATGATTTGTTGAGCTATTACCGAAAGCACTTCGATATCTATCCGATTAAATTCGTCGAAACATGCCCAGGCACCGGCACTAAACGGTATTCATTTATTAAATAGGGCATTTCACGAGGAAACCGATTAGTTCATGACCCCAAGTATTTATCGCTGTCGCGATAATTTGTCATCTTTAATTGCGTACCATGAAAGGAGTTTTAAAGCAGATTTTTTTATATTCTTTTCAACTGCTCGGAAAATTTCGAATGTTGCAAAAGATCGCACGATTTTTTTTTCCTTTTTTCAAACTAAGCAACTTGATATATTTGTTGAAATAAAAACAACAAATTTTGAACAAAATGGAAAATGGTCGTTGTTACGGACTGACCGGTCTGCCATCGAATGTTCCATGCATAAACGCACAAGTACATGAAACCCGCAGTATCATAACAGGATGACGCATCTAATCCTTATTGGACGGACTTACCTCGCTAATCCTTTGAAAAACTTTCCCATTGACAAAAAGTCCAATTGATCCGAGCAATTGAAAACCACACATTGAATGGCGAATGCTTTTGCAAGATCTTTTGTTGTCTCGGTTTTACCAGTTCCTGCTGGGCCAGCAGGTGCGCCACCGAATTTGAGGTGTAGAGCTCCCGTTAGGGTCAAATAACATCGATCGGTCAGAGGCGTTATTACCAATCTCCCATTGTTCCCCAGGTATTCGTACCTAATTTTGGTTATTCCAATGAATTCCATTTAGAAAAAGTAATCAAAAAAATGACGCGAGGCATGCAATTGTGTTCTGAAAATGATCAACGCTCGAGCTACTTTTTAAAGATTAATTCCTATATACTTCAAAATATAATCAATTCACCCGTATGGAAATTCCGCGTTAACGGCTCGAACTTTCAGATTATTTTCCGCTTCGATCCAGTAGTAACGGAGCTGCGATATCCAATCAAAGTCATTTATACTCGTAACCCCCTCAGCGATCAACCTGGAGAGAACGTCTCGTGCGTGGACTTCGATTGTAATTGCTGCCTCGAGCATCATTCGTTGGATTTCAGTCTGATCACCTCGCACCAATTCCCGAAGGTCATCCAACTGTTTTTTTCGTTCATTTTGACGGTGGGTGATTGTTTGAATTCCGATGAAGCATAGGTGGAAAAATCGATATTTCAAGATTCATCTAATGCATCTAATATTTTGGAATTCTGTTATAATGCTTTGAAAAAGAAGTGGAAATATTGAAAAAACCTAGCTTCCGACGTTTTTATCTCATGTACACGTTCGAGTTTTTGAATAGAAGTTTTTTACTTCTATTTTTCATCATCGAGCAGTTAAGAATGTTGAACATTATAAAAAATGTGAATTATACGTACGTGACTGAGCATAAGCCGATAATAATCTTTGAGTGAATTATTTAAAATTCCATTTTCAACGTGTGCCGTCCAGTAAGTTTGTCCAGCACATATGACAACTTGTCCAGGCCACATATACACCCATGTTTTCCGTGGTGTAGTTTCGACGACCTCCAAAGATTGACGGATTATTTCTCTGATTGTATTTCGCATTGCTTCTTCGACTTGGCCCAACCAATTCTCGACGTTGCCATCGGGATAAATAGATGGGCTCAATGGAACTTGTTCATATTCCGCAGAATACATCATAGTTATTTGCAAATCATCTTCGAACTTCAATTCCTTCATATTTTCAAAGCATTTTCTCAAATGAGGCTGTACCGCTCGAACATTTTTAGATTGAGCCAGAATCTCGAGTAGCTCGTCGTCACTGAGAAAAAAGAATCTCGGGAAAATCATCCTTTTCGTTTCCAAATAATCTGCTAGACCTTTTTGCACTAATTCCAGAAGAGATATGCATTCTTTCAGACTCTCGAGGAGACTCTTGTCCGGACAAACTTCGAGGATCTGCTCATAAGACGAATACATCATTCACTGGGTGGATTTACCAACGCATTAAACTAACATTTCAACACCGAATACCAGATTTTTCGATTCTTACTGATATCGATACTTATTTGTCAATTGCACAAACACCAAATGTAAATGAATATTCACATTTCATTTGAAACGTCAACAACCATGTTATCATAGCAAAATATATTTGGATTCCCGTATTTACGAGTAAATAATCGATCCCTTAAACAACATTTTTATCTCTGTGAAAAACAAATCAATTTTCAAAAATTTCAAAATGAATCTTACGATAGGACATTCGTTAGCATTCTTCATAATTCGTCGCCAGTTTCGTTCCATTGTGCTGTATTTTCTTGCTTCAACGGGTAACTGACGACTAATGTCCTCCGATGTGAAAATTGGCTCGAGATACATCCAATTTCTGCATATTTCAAAGCAATAAAGAAATAGAAAAGCGAGGGTCAATCTTTTTTTGTTTAATTACCTTTGAACATCGATCCAATAGCCTATTACTTCCTGTGTCAGCTTGAGCTTGTTTTCCCACTGGATTATTTTATCATCAAAAGCACCTCTAAAAGGGCTAAAGCTGATTTGCTGAGTACTGAGAATGTGATCATCCAGCAAAATGAGAATTTCGTCAGGGATTTTCATTATGTACGTTCCTGGATTTTTCAAGTGCATTTATTAAGTGGATGACCTTAAATTTGTTATTTATCTCGTTCTCGTCATGTTTTCATCAACAGGGAATGATTAAAAATTGGAAAAAAAAGCCATCATGGAATAATGAAAACGCCGGATAGTCGTGAGTTTTCATCAAACCAAAATGAAGTATTTTGTATAACATAGAAAATTCTATAATATTTCCCTTCCTTCATTTCGTTTTTATTTGGTTAAAAGAGAAAACTAAATTGTCCTCTGTTCCAATTGCTGCAGGGAAATTACGTGCAGGACACTTCGAAACAGAAACCGAACGTCATGAAACACGAAGAAATTATAACAACGACAGGGTTTCTTAATTCGAAGCTACGAATAATCAGATCTGTGCTTGCTGTGGTGATATTTTTTCTTGTAACGTCGAAATACCCGTTCGATAACTCACCCGTCTCTTTGTAAGGCAAAACTTCCATTGTAATAGTTTCCCATTCTTTAGACATTTTATCCAACATTCCCTCGATCGTGTATTCTTTTGCAGCACTTTCTGAAACTTCATCAACTATATCTTTGAAGTTTTCAATACCCAGGACGAGGAGAGCTTTGAGGGTGAGGTTGGGTGTTAATCCCATTTGAATTCCAGTACGAGTACTGAGTTCTTCGAAGTGCCGAGCTTTCATTCCTGGATTTCTCAAGGATTGTATAAGACCGATGTATGGTTTGAACGATTCAATCCGATCTCGTATTTCCAGTGCAATCGCGGCTATTTCTAAATGTAATCATATTAATCCAAGTTTTGCATGTTGTAAACTTTGAATGTAAATGACTGGTTTGAGCAATAAAATCAACGGGTAGAAAAAAAAACAAACTTGGTTGTTCTTCAAAAACTTTTGCGCATCGAGACATGGACTTGTGCATGTCATTAATGGTCGTCTCGATCTGTTGGCCATCAATGCTCATGAGAGGATTTTCCATCCAGATTTCGTACCATCTCAACCATTCTAAGTGGATTATAAATCAAATTATTCTTGCGATGAATACTTATTTGTTCTTTTAGTTATTTAGAGAGAGCTTTACATTTCAAGGAATCATGAAACCCCAAAAAACAAATGCTGATAATGCTCCGATTACACGTGCAAAGTACAAGCTGTCGTTGTAAGAGTTCCTTAAGTTTGGTCTTTGCTATGAATCCTTAAAATGTACCCAAAACATGTTTCATTTAACTTTGCTCCGTTAAAGAATGAACAAATATCCACGAAAAATATACTCGACGTTTGAATTATCCCTTCTGTCTAGAAGCCATAAGTCATCAAAGTGATTTTGTGTGTTAAAAAGCTGCGGATAATTTAAAAGGGCTTCGTGCAAAAGAACTTGGACATTTCGTTGGGATGAATAATATATTTCGGAAACAGGCTTCCAGGTAAAAGCGAGAGCTTTTTCATGTACCATCAAAGATATTTAAATTCGGATTAGAAAAAAAAAATAAGAAAAAGAAAAAACTCAAATACCTGAGGCGGTAAGCCAAAGAGTTTTGTAAGGCTCGAAATCTTTCATGAGCTTGGTGAGATGATCAAAAGGCGTTACCGGGACACCAAAAAGTTTTTGTCGTTCGTTGAGTAGGATACCGTGTTCTTGACTGTCTTTCATCGTTTTCCAAACCCTCTTAGCGTCTATCGCTGTTTCGTGCACCTTACCAATGTCACTTTGTTGAGCAATGTTCGTTACGTTACCAACGAGAGTGTCTATCTTGTCGAGAAGATTCGCCTCGTCTAGTACTTGTTGCTTGAAGAATTTATCCACTTCGTTGGCAAAACGAGCTACGGTCTCTTGGGTCTACTGTGAAAAACGAGGAAAATAGAAAACAGCATGACAAACAGCATGAGCGATTAAATATTTTGTTATGATTTTCGAAGGAAAGCCGCATTTAGGATCAGTGTTAATTATTCTCTTTTCGCACAACTCATAGTCAATAAAAAATATTCAAAAAACCATCGTTTCGAGTATCGTTATACAAAGGTATGTAGCACTTTTGTAACCACTTTTTCAGGAATAATAAACACCAAAAAATTCAAAATATTTGACCGATCTTCGCCCAACAAGTGAAAAATAATTGATCCAGCAGAGCACGTGACTACAAACACTCAGTCTCTTTCTTTCTCTCTGCATTCTCATAAATGAGGGTTCAGGGTATTACGGATTACGCAATAGTTTGGATACCATCCCTATTCTCTAATTTGCAAAAAAAATATGACACATGCCAGCGACGCAGAATGCAATTTCGCTCTGTGAGAGCAGCACAAGGACTTCTTTGAGAAATCCAGTAACGTCATTGAAGAGTTCATAAGTGCGGTTGCCACCTAAAGTGAATGGCTAGTAAAAGGAATCTCAAATGACTGCCAATGCAGCCTTTCATTTGACAACGTGACCAATTATTCCGAAATGAAATTTTTATTTTATCTGGAGAATCACACCGCACATCGATGCAATCGACGGAGTGATAGGTTTTTTTTTGGATTCCAAAGAGACAAGACTTTCAGTGACGATTACAAAACTTACCTGAAACTCGATCTCAAGGGGATAACCAATGGCTTGCCATTTCGCTTGAAAGTCCTCGTCGGATAGATTCGACTTGAAGGAATCGAGGATATCGAATTCGAGTTTGAGTCTCTGCATCGTACCGTCCAAGTTTTTTACTGTCAATGGCACCGTCTCCATCCATTCTCGAATGTCAAATATTTCTTCGATGCTACGCGGATCTTCTTTCAATTTTTCACGTATCTCCCCATAATTAGTTAACAATTCGTTTACTTGATCGCGCAAAACTCCCGTAAACATTGACAGCAGACCGTTACCGAGATCTCTACGTTTCTCAATCAAGAACTTTTTCAACGGTTCAACATTGACGTTAAACGCTCCGATCCATATGGCCGTTGGTACTGTTTGTTCGATATTCCGTTTTATGCTAAACTGAAAAGCTATTTCCTCTTTAACTTCTGACGCCGAGTGTTGAGCCATTTTGAAGTTCCTGTTGAATGATTAATTGGTCGTAAGCTACGTCTTTAAACGGACCTCATATTATATTTGAAGCCTGCAATTTTCAAATGTTGACCGTGTTCTAGTTTTATCGTTCAACGAGAAATATTCATTAAATTCTCGTACCAAAATACACCACCGATTCAAATAAAATGAAATTTTTTAAAAATATTGAACTTTGGTTATTATTCATATTATCAACGATATGATGGAGAGAATTTCAGTACAGTAGAAGATAGTGGCTGTGAGAAAATGATGGAATGAGCTCTAGCGGAGCCAGGAATAATTAAAAATTGGAAAAATAAATATAAAAAAACTATAAAAAAGCTGTTAAGTCTAACTGACAGATAAACGTTGCTAGTTTTTTCTTGTTCCAATTTCTATATCTCCAGCAAAGACACAGGGAGAAAGAAAAATAATAGAATAAAGTGGAATCGATTGTAAACGTGTAATAAATTTAGCACTTTGTCTAACCGGATGTAATCGGCGATGTCCAACTCGTGAAGATCCAAATATTTATTATATTCTTGGGCGTAGGCGAGGAGAGGAATACTTGATTGTTTGTAAGCTTTGATTAATCGATGTCGAATATTGGAAACAGACTCTTCCAACAGACCTACGGAGCTGAGATAAAGGTCACTTGGAAACTTGAGACCGGTTAGATAGAAAGGATGTGCCTGTCGTATCTTGTGACACTGGGTGAGTGCGTTATCGAAAAGGGTCACAACAACATTCTGATAGGAAATTTAATGCCAAGTTGCACATCATAGAAATTCATCATTTTATGCACATTTATTAAAGTGGAGAACAAACATTATCATGTTGCCATAATATTTACCTCGAACATTTCAAGATTTTTTGAATAGTAGGCTCCGGATTTATTCATGTTTAAATCTATGGAAAATATTGGATTTGCAGATGGTGGGAATTGCGTGTTTTTTAAATCACCACCCCAAACATAATCTTTCTCCACATTGAGGCTACACAGGGCTGGCGTTTCCAGCATTTTAACATACAGTTCCATCGAGTTCTCGACTAAATTCCTCAGTGCATTCTATCAAAGCGTACCAAAGGGTCAACTGCGTGTTTTTAAATTTGTACAAAAAAATGTGTTTTTATTTTCAATTTCTCTTCAACCAAGTGGAGTTTATTGAGCAGGCAATTCCATTGGAACATGTTCGATTTGAACGTAGTAATAAAAGTGATGAGTGGATTTAATACGAGGTATTAAATTTTTTTATTACACGCGAACAAAATCCGTTATAGCTCGTTATTTTTTTAGTGACTCTGCAAATAACTGCACGGGGATTTTCACAGTACCATATATGTTCGTCAAAATTGAAGTGTACATCGAAGCTGCCAATGCAAAAGTGATACTTTTTTTTCTCAAACGAATTTGAAAAGAAAAAACAGTAAAATAGTCTTTCACTTTATGTTCATGTGACGGGCAAACGAAAATTAAACTTCTGAGCTTTTTTTTCATATTTACCATTTTTATCTTAATTTTTTATTACAACAAAAAAACTAAATCGAAGAGGCTTACTTGCATTAGCAGAACTTTTAAATCGTTGAATCGTTTGAGCTTCACTATGTCGTAAATTTGTGGCACTTTTAGCTCAATACTAAAACAACCTTTGCCAATATCTCTGAGCCACATTCTCACTGAGCGAACTATATTTTCTAGCCATTGTTCTTTGAGATATTTGATCATCGTGCTTGTTGTTTGAATCTGTTGGGCCTCGAATTCGTCGAGGGTGACGGATTTTCCATAACTCGTTGCAAATAAATTCATCGACGAAACTTCAATGCAGGCTTTTACTATGCAGACGCTTGCCTCGTAAACTTCCGGTCGAACGTACAATGTATTCCAGTGAAAAAAATCCCTCGTTTTCTGCACTCGATGGATTGAAATTTAAAGATAAATTTTTTTTTTGGCGACGATTATGAGCTAAACCACAATTATTTTGATGTTTACTTCAAAGTTTTCCATTCCAGTTTTGAAGACTTTCTTGTTGATGGCCAAAGTCAAATCGTCCTCGGAAGTTGGCCTGACAAACTTGAACATATTCGGACACGTTTGCATGAGTTTACGCCATTGGAGATCGCACATAGATCGTTTGTAATCCAACTCGATTTGGCCACAAAGCTACACCGTAAGAACTTGCTTAATGGAATTTAAAAAACAACTCTGTGTTCTTATCATCGAGGGTTTTATGCCCATCATTATTTTTACGAAAAACTATATTACGTAGAAAGTTTACAACGTTGCATTGTTAGTATAGGATCTGCAAAAAAATCGATAATGCGACGAAACATGATAGTGCATCGAAGCCAGAACCTTTCGTGAAACAAACTCTGTGTATTGTATTCACAGATATAAAATAAATAATGAAATCATATGAATTTTATTTTAGATCAAATGAATTTCCGTCGACTTGAAACAAAAAAAAAACAAACAAAACGTAAGGAATTATAAATATTCGAACAAACAATGAATGGAATCATTAATCGTAGGAACGATTGTGGTTCGTGGGATCGTGTGTGTGCGATGAGATTTGAAGAAATTTCATTGTTGAATGGGCTACAATTGATTTTATTTTTAATCATTTTTCAGAAACTCTTTGAGGTTCGATAACAATTATGTTTTTGAGGTACTAATGCTACTACCTACGCTAGCAATTTTCCTTGAAGAGAATTTTAATTCACCCTGCCTCAAAGCGGAACGAATAATAATATTTTTCTGCTCTTCTTCGAAGGATGGCAAATCTTCAGTCTGCATACAGTCGAGATACAAATTATATCTAAGATAAGAAAACAGAACGAAAAAGCAGCAGTCATGAAAAAATACTATTGAATATATTTTTAAATATTTAAATATTTTACATATTCTTAAAAATTGCTTCTTTTGTCACTGTTTAAACGATTTTTCATGAACTACTGTTCCACTCCTGATTAACTGCGTGCGTCACACGTGCAAAATAAGGTGTAAATAAAAATTCGATTTAAGCCGTGAGTGACATCAATGCAAAGGTTTACGCTCAGCAAAATATCCTACATCCATGAATCTATTAACTTTTCGATTATTAATAAATAATAACAATAATAATAACGACAAAATCCGTGACGAAAGCAGAAGCTTATAACGCTCGTGACGAAGGGTTCAAAGAATTTTTGCTAGAAAACGGAATAATGAAGTTTAATAACTGCATCTACGAAACAAATATTTTCATTATTTTTACTACGTCTACATGATTTTTCCTACGGTCTTTCCTTCGAATTTGCCTCTTAAACCTTTTGTTATATCGACGGGGTTGGTCGATAAATCGACCGTCCGTCAGACAATAAAAATCTCGGCCTGAAAGAGTTAATGACACTAAATAAGCTTTTCTCATTTTCTGTAGGAAGGATTTGGGGTTATTGCAAGAAATGTCAATTATTCTACTACTCCCCATGAGAACGCGTGCAAAATTGTGCAATTATCGATTACAAATATTTCGAATACGGGATGGTGACTTTTTTTGAAATTCTGCAGTTTTATAATCCAAACTTTATTTAGGAAGAGTTTTATGCTAAAGTCTATAAAATCCTTAAAGTCTGATGAAAATACTATTAAAAAAAAATGAGTCTACAACCACAATTAAAAGGACAGTGTTACCGCATCATTTCTGACTGACCTGATGCATGCTTCACATTCATTTCGGGCTTTAATTGCAGCAACAACTCTTTCAGCAAATAAACAAGGATCTTCGGCGAAAAATCGAATGTAAATGCGGGGTAGATGGAACACTCTCGGTTGACTTTCGAGGGTTCGAACGGTCCACAATCTAGTTTCATGATCGTAATTGGTGACAGCAGCGTTTTGCCAGTCATATAGATTTACAAGTTCTTCCAAATTTCGTGGCAATGTATAAATCGTTTTTTCTATGGGTTTTTCTATGAATACTGTAGCTGGTAATGGATATTTTGTACCATCGATGAATCCTAGTTGCATCCAGTCATTCACTGTTCTGTAAGATCAACATTTCGTCATTTCGAAGAGTTGGATGAATATGCAAAGCAATTTAGATTTCTCAATTTTCTAATATTTTTCAAGTTGTTCTTTGAAAGGATATTCCTTCACATATACTTTGTGAATCGAAAATATCAAAATTGTGAACAAGTGAAGCTTTCCGCTGGGGACGTGGAAAACATCTTAAGATTAAATTGTTTGGATTTAAGTTTTATCGGAGTTCAAATGAAGTAGCGAGTTGTGGATACAGTTGTGGATGTTGTCAATGAACCTGCAGTCTAAATCCTCGTCATCGAAAATCTCAAGGGGTAAGAAATTGATGGTAGGGTAGAGACCGTATTTTTGCTCGTCACTGGCGAGTGGTCGGACAACATCGGGTGGCAAAATATCGAGTGAAAAAACTGCTGCTTTATTGAGAGCGTCCTGAACCCGAAGATTTCTATAGAGTCTACGTCGGCGTTCCATCTCAACATTACGAGGTAAGTGTCTTGGTTCAACGTGTATTTCTTTCTGGACTTTCGGTGCAAACGTCTCAGCTGGAAAAGACTGAAGTAATATTCCGTCACGATATTTGTCGCCTTAGAAAAGTATTTGGGAATCAATATGTTTTCAATAAAAAATTTACGTATTTCGAGTTTATTATCTTCACGGAATGTAAATATTTAGTAGTAATTCTATTTAGATGTTTAGTAGAATGTAAATAATAGGGAGCTGTCTGTAATGAAATCGAGAAATTTCTTCATTCTCTAATCCGTAAGTGCATTTTTTTTAAACTAATTTCAACGTAATATTAAGTTGAGAATAAGTTAATTTTCCGTCAAAACACCACGACAAGAAAAGCAGAAAAAATTCGAAACAAAACATGAGGAAGAATAAGTCTAAATGCTGTTTATACTCTGTCACTTCCCCTGATGGATATGCGAATCAACGAAATTTTACTTGAGGTAAAGGAACTGGTGCTATACAGTGAACCGTTCATTGATTGATATATTTTTATGCAATAATAATGTAAAGGAAAGCTTACGATCGATGGGTCTTCGGGAAAGGTGACCCAGCGTTCAGCAGCGCCGAGTAAACCACCAACAGTCTCATTGCTCGTAAAGTCATGCCTCACAGACGCCGTATGCTGTTCGGTAAATATTTGCCAGACTAACTTTGTCCTCCTAGGAGCAATCGGTCTCGGTCTTACGGGATATTCCGTACTTCCTTTTTCACGAAAATTGAAAATTTTAACCAAATTCTTATGAATTTAGTAATCTTGGTTTTTGGAACGTTTACAACCGTAGACTGTTATTTACCTGTTACAATTTCCGAGTAATAACCCCGTTTGGGGGTCGTTGGTTTATGAATTTCACGTGAATTCATTGTTTGACCTTTTTATGTGATAGTTTTTTTTTCAAGCTCTTTCAACCTCTATTTTATCAAGGCTAGCCGCGTCAAAAGACAAATAACTCACACAGAACAAATGATACGAGATCGTTTACGTATATACTCGATCAATCGATATTATCGTTGCTTCACGTGACGACGCCACACATCATCCTGCAAATAAAAAGTAATATCCAATCACACTTTGTCAGATAGAAATTGTTGGATATATTTATGTGTAGTGCTGCAGATATTTTTCTCATACATTAATTGCTTTGCATCTAAAATTATACGATCGTACATCCAAATTAGATAAAAATATTGATAATGAATATCTTTATTGAGAAAATTCCTGCGTTGTGGTATTTCGTTAGTTATGAAATGTTGGGGGTTATTAATTGTTCGTTTCTCTTCAATTGTTCGGCTGAACAACTCTTTTCATCGCAGTTTTTGAAGGCTCGTTTTTTTGAAATTTTCATGGCCCACTATCAATTTGCAACGGTGCAGGATTTTTCAATGGAGTTTATTCCTATTCCGAGAATGCCTGCATGAGCGCTATTGTGAAACTGGAAGCAGAATTTCCAAAGAATTCGCTGTCTGATATCTGAAATGTTAACAATGCAGAATTGGACTGTTC
Source organism: Campoletis sonorensis (assembly GCA_013761285.1). Classification (NCBI taxonomy): domain Eukaryota; kingdom Metazoa; phylum Arthropoda; class Insecta; order Hymenoptera; family Ichneumonidae; genus Campoletis; species Campoletis sonorensis. Next base: position 1,270,965 of record JACEOJ010000208.1, on the reverse strand, counting down.
TACGAATATTCTTTTTCGGAACTATAGGGAAATCCACATTTCACGGTTGGCTCGAAACCTTCTCTACCGAATTTTTGGCTTTATTTTTTCAATAACATGGAAAGAAGGTTGTTTAAAAAAAAAATCAATAATTTTAACGGGTTAGTTTCAGAAATACAGCGATTTCAAGTGCTCTGCGCATTAAACATGGAAAAAGTGATTATTTCTCGCCCTGAAACTTCATATTTGACATTTTTCTCGGAATTTCATATGTTTCTACATTTTCATCAAATGTAGCAATCAAAATTATTCAATTATTCCGCAAGTTATGTTCTCGTTTTCAAAAATTAACCAAAGAGTTCATTTTCCAACGCGACTGTAGCGAGTTCGGATTAATTAATATATTCTTCACCGACAAACCATTCCGCTTCGATTAGACCCTTGAAAAACTTTGGTAACATAAAAATTAAAATTTTTGGTGCTAACTGTGGACGAATTTTCAGGGTGAAGCAGTAGTTTCAACACTGCACGATCCTCGAGAGATTCCTCGAAAAAAAAATCAATTTATTCGATCCGAGTGGGCTAACTCGGAGGCGAAATATTTTAATTCACCTTTTTTTTTTGGTTCATATCGCTGAACAATAAAATTGTGCCACTACGAACCACGATCGCCAAGAGATTAATATTGAAAAAAAAAAATCAACTTTTTCGACTTGAGAGAGCCAGCCGAGGAGCCAGCTTAGGGGAGGCACCGCGATCACAGTTTTCTTTTCTTAAACCGAGAGTTACCATCTTTCGGAATAGAAGAGTTCTTTGGTACCTATGAAACACAGTAATGCTCCAAAGATACCCAGATACCCACAGTGAACAAAACGTACGATTGTATTACCAGTTTCTATGCTATTAGCACAGGAAAAATACGGTGCACTCTGATTGTACCAGTACTGCACGCCGTTTGGTTTATAGGGCAGCCAAGATTCTATGCCACGATACTACCACGGTGATGCGACGAAATACCTGCGTGTTCATGCGAAATAATTTTATACAAATTATTCCCGAAACTTACGCTCGCGTTATTATTATTACCGCATTGATTATTCAAGAAGTAACCGAGAAGGGATTTCAGATTTGTTTTTAATCGATTAGAATTAAAATTCTATGGCAACGAAAAAAATAATTTAAAAAAATCCATGAGAAATGTTCAACCTAAAGTTTAAAGATTCTTAACGAAATTGCAATACAGAGTCGGACACTACAGTAACATTTTTACAATGATAATTCTTGTCATTTGGGAGCATCAGGAAACATGCATGTAAATGACCTTAGAAGTTGATATTACAAGTCTACCTCTACACCCGTCTATGCAATATCATTTATTTGATTCGCATTTATTGAATGAATTAATGAATTTGAATTATTCACTTTTCAACGAATTTATTATGTGTCTAATTGTATGTATAATTTAACTCTCAGTAAAATAGAATTTCACTATCGATTATATTTGCCAAACGATGAAACGAAAAATATTATTTGATTAATTTATTTTTCGGTATATTGGAATTAATTTAAGCCGTCGAAGTTAACTTGTGTGATATGCGTTTGGTTTGTTTACGTTCTACGCGCTCCCGTGAGAGTCCCGTGTGTTTACTTCGCTCGAGCGTGCTGCATAGTGGGGCAACGTTCACCGTGCCGGCGCGTTGCGAGGGGAGCAGCGGGGAAGCGCAACTGGTGGGGATGGCGCGGGACGGTCGGGGGGGCGAGAGAGCGTGATAATACTATCAGTACGAATCGGGCGCCGGCCGGCGACACGTGGAGAGTGCGGTCTGAGCGTCGGTCGGTGATTTAAACGGTACGCGCTTCATCGTTCCTCAACGCGGATAAATTTTACTGAACGAAATATCTTATCGTACAAGTAGAATTCTTCTCAATCCTCAACGAATAAAAATAACTACAACCCTAGAATCTTTTCTAATTCAATTTTTTTTTTTTTTTAATTATTTGAATAAGTAATGAATGATTTTATTGATTAAAATTGAAGAAAAAGAATTACATTTTTATTTTCATAAATAATACACAAAAATAATTCGTAATAGTAATTACATTTTTTTTCAAGCTGTCATTTTATACATTTTATTTATAAAGAAGTACGATTCAAAAAATAACCGCGTTGACAAACAATCGAATGATTTATTGATTCGTCCGTACATCGTAAATACTGTTCAATTCCGCGAACGAATGGATAGTCCGATACTAATGTCACAGACAGTCTAGTGACCCTTTGAACACAACTTTGAGATTCTGGCGAACGCTCGTGCGCCCGTGCGCTCGGCCGTACCCTGGCTGCGGAACGGAGTACTCAAGTTATCATGAGCGATTCGATCATCATTTCGTCGTCATGTGCTTCGGCGGTATTCATAAAAACGCGGGAGCAAGCTCTATTCGCTGTGTGCACACATCAAGTTCTCATCAACGTGAGAGTGTGTAGTCGTGTATATGCATACTGGGATATGTATGTACCGATTACACATTCTCACTTTGGTGAGAGAGTGTGATGTGCACACAGCTTATAAGCCCTCACGAACGGGTACTACCACGGTACGATACTTAGCGACGCATGACATAGCACGGAATTTTGCGACGGGGGTTTCTCTAGCTTCGTAGTGCTACAAGTAAGTTAGCACCTATGTTCGGCTGACCGTACGGTTCTTTTAAAATTCAACTTATGCTAAACATCTTTATGTTTAGTTATACGTTGGCTTATTCAAGAATTTTACCGATGCTATAATGTAGGAAGAGGCGAGGTCGCTCGTACGCTTGGCACTATCGTGAGCACGCTCGGGTCTCCATGAAGATGTGTTAGAGCTCTCGTTATACTGTCTGTCACTTAGCATTGGTCAATATTCATTCAATTTCGCATGAAACTAATTCTTTCCACTATGAAAAGAATTCCAGCCCGAACAAAAAACTATTCAATTCTGATTCATTTTTTTACCATTCAATTTCAAATATTTCTTACCCGGGTAAAAGATTGTTTGTCAACGTAGGCATTCCTCTCCATAATAAACTTGATAGAAATCACCGATTATGTTGAAACACTTTCGCCGATAACTAAAATCTCGGGTTTACAATTTTTTCTATATTTCATTATGGATTCAAAATCGTTTTTGTTTTTAAACACCAATGTTGCGTGTGAAATTTTTCGAAATTAGAATTTTTAGTGCGGGTGTGATTCAAGTGTTATTTCGCGAAATAAGCGTGGAGAAATACCAGAAGGACTTCACCGCATGCGACGACTGCATAACGAGTTCCTGTAAGGTGAAAAAAAACATCGAACAGTGTAACTAAACGAATCCTTCAATCGCATTACGTTTTTGGATATAGACTGCGAAGTGTCGGTAACTCGGTCAACATTCAATATGCATTTAATGTACATTCACTCAAATTTCAATTAAATTAATTTTTTTCGCCATGACGAGATTTTCAGCTCAAACAAAATAGTGTTACTTTTTAATAATAATAAAATAGTGGATTGTTTTTGAATTCAATAAAAAAAAAATTTTAACCCGGTAAAAGTTTGTTTGCCTACGTGGGCATTTCTCTAGATTACAAACTTCTCTTAATAGAACTAACCGATAATATAACACTTTCGTTAAAAAAAAAAATCGTAAATCTACATTTTTTTTGGGATATTTCGTATCGGATTCGAAAGTACATTTGGGATTAAATACAAATGATAGGTGTGAAAATTTTCGGAACCACAGTTCATAGTGCGCGTATTATGAGAAAGTGTTAAATAGTCAAACGAGTGTAAATAAGTGACTAATGCGGGAGATTAATGAAATCAATTGTGCGGGATTAACATTGATAAATATTGAACAATCGTTATTATGGAATACAACTTCATTGAATGGAAGAAAACAAGTGAAATGTGATCGAGTGGAGTCTCGTGCAATGGATCTCACCTATATGCAGTACTCCAGGGACTTTGCCACACGTGACGACTGGATGACGACGCTCTGGCCGTGAAAGCAGGGGAAAGAAGACATCGAACGGTAAGTGAATCAATCATTTCAACAGCATGAAATAGCTAGCATGAAAATTGAAAAAAAATTGAAGTATATTTTCAGATATTTTCGGTGTTAATTTTAGCTCTCACACTAACAGGGCTTTCCAAGGTTTTTCTTGGACATCCTTAATACTTCGACACATATAAGTCGAGTTAGGACATTGTATTCTATGATGAAATGAGCACAACGTAGAGTTTTTTTTTATAGAAAATACGGAGCCTGTTTGTTTTTTATTCTCTTCTCCCATTATTGCAAGGAATGATACATTTTTCATTGAATGACAATATTTCTAGTTGGGTAGGTGGACAAAAAAACGTTTGAATAGGAATGTAGCTATTTTGAGATTACAAAAGTTTATTGATACACGATACACCGAAAATGAACATTCATCGTAACGCGTAAATGCAAATACAGAGTTTTTGGAAATGTTTTGTTGGTTTTTTTCGTTAGGCAACTGGAGGCAGTACACGAGACATTGATATACATCAATTTTGATATTAATCTCTGATTGAATAACAACGACGAGAAAATGTCAAAACCAATGAATTGTATAAAAACGAATGAATTATTAAAATGCGTGTGTCTAAAGTGAAGATGATTGAAAAATCACATGTTCTTGAATTCGTCGGTTCCATTGGCGTTGAGCATTAGAATGTTTGGGTTTTCTTTTTCAAAAGCTGTCGCATCTCTGCCTCCCGGTCTCTCCTCTTGTCCCCATTCACCTAAGGTTCCGCACATCACGTCAGGCTGTTGTCGCAGTTCCTCTTCTTCCTTCTGCGATATTACTAAGAGTTTACGGTCGAACATGAAATTTGAATGTTTTTTTCTATTTTTTTCTCTTCATTTTCTCTCGAAACTTAATCTACTTGTTTTGATGTGGTTGTTGTTCTCAATTAAATACGAAGGGGCGTTTTTGGTTCTACTAATAAAAGGAGAAAAAAAATGATTGGACCTTACCTGCTTATCTGCTTGTGCAAATTTGTCAAACATATTTGCATAAAGTTTCTTCTCCCTTGCAATATTTTGCTTGATTAGACCGTTACAGACAGTAATTTGTTTAGCAGCTGCGGCATTTTTCGGTTCAATCTTCAGTACAGCCTCAAAATCTTTGACGGCTGTTTCAGGCGATGCCAGAGCCAGTTGAGCCTGCCCTCTTCGAAACAGTGCTTTTTCGTTATTCGGATTGATTTCCAATACTTTATCGCACTCGGCTTTTGCCTCGGTGTGTTGCTCAGTTTTGAGATAAAACAGGGAGAGGTTTAGATAAACCGATAGAATCAACTCGTCGCGTTCAGCTTTGAGATCATCTTCGAAACCGTCCTTGTCTTCCAAATATTTAACTGCCTTCTGACACATCTTAATAGCCAAGGGGTACTTTGATGCCTTGAAATAATTCGTTGCTTTCTCTTTGTATAACTTGGCTTGAGCGACTTTCTCCGGACCCTCCAATGACCAAGGCTGTGCTACCTGCAAACCAGACAATCATTAAATACCCGAATATCCCGTGGATAATCGTTGAGAACAAAAACTGTGTCCATACCTTTTCAAAGTTATTCAATTGTATCGTGTATTCCACGTCCGCATTCGGAGGTATACCAAATTCCGCTTTTCCCTCGCCCTTGAACGCGAATTTACTCTCGATCTTGAGCCTCGACTTTTCACCGCTTTTGAATTTCTCTAACGCCCTTTCTATACCCTCGACAATGCCAAACTCTTCGCCCTCCCCAAGAGTAAATTGGACGTCTCTCTCTTCAAAGACTTTGTCGTTGTACTTGCCGATCAAATGTACTGGAAAAAATTAATTAATTACGAACACTCGTTGGATTGATGAATCGGTGAATATCTTTTTCCAAAATTCAAGTGTATTCTTCTTACCGTCTACTATAGATCCGTCGGAAGGATAACCACCAGGTTTTCCTTCCTCTATTAGGAATCTCTGAATGCTTCCGTCGTCATCAGGGCTCAAGTCTTCTCCCGTAAAATCTATCATTTCGACCTGAATTCCATGAATTTTCCATTGTCAAAACTATTACGATGATAGATCATTGTAGATAACGATGTTAGGTTCGAATTTAATTTACCTCGAATTTAAGTGTCGCATCTGCTGGAATCTTTGGCGGTGAACCCATTTTACCATAAGCATATTTGGAATCGCACGTCAGCATAGCTACTTCCCCTTTCTTCATAGTTGCTACTCCGATGTCCCAGGCCTTGATAACCTGACCTTGACCCAAACTAAATTTGAATGGTTCATCACGGTCCTTGCTGGAATCGAATTTTGTTCCGTCCAACAGAGTGCCCGTGTAATGAACCCTAACTGTACTGCCCGTGCTTGGAACTTCGTCTCCATAGCCTTCCTTTATGATTTCCTTCAGTACACCGCCGTCTTTGAGCGGAGAAATATCTTCGGCAGCCATGCTATCGAAAATAAGATTTTTCATTTAGTTTTACGATTAACGACGAAATTCGAAGTATATTATTTATTTGAACGTCATCTGTTCTCAAAATGTTGTCAGACTCTGTGTTGTCAGTTGGATCTGAAGTATTAAAAACTTCTATAATCTCGTAATATATTCCGAAAACATGATTGCCGTCGGAAGTGAATCAAAAAAATGGCTCGAACGCTTCAGTCTTTGAAATGTTAGCGAGGAAAACCAAATTTTATTATTTCTTGAACTGTATAGAATTTATCGCTCGCACAGCTTCTGCAGCTTTCCAGAATACAATATAATTTTGTTATACATTAATTATTTTTCCTTAGGACGCTCTGGAAAAATTTAGAAATATCTCATGAGAGATTCTGCAATATTATCTCAAATGAACTTCACTTTTCTACTGTATTCTGTTTTCAGAGAAATTCATTATTTTCGAACAATGCGTCTCAAACTATTTTTATTGTTGTGATTATTGTTGATGTTGTTTTTGTTGTTATTATTATTATTTAGACGTTCTTACATTGGTTCAAATTTTTATACCAAGGTTTTGCTATCAATTAACAGCTAAAGATGAACACTCTTCAAATAACAGGTATGTCTCATAAATATTTGCATACAATACCGAAAAATAGTATTTACAGGTGGGCGGAATATAAAGTATATAAAAATGAGGAATGATTTTATTAATTTATTCATTTTTTCATACTCGTATTATTTCGTTTTCGAGCGTAGACATTATAACGTAAACAAATATACAGAATCGGACTTGCTACGTTGTGTTGTTTCGTAGCTGATGTTATGAAAAGTCGCTACTACTCAGGCCATGAAAGGACAAAGTTATTGAAACACTACGAGATTACTATACATCATTTCAAAACAAACACATTCAAACAGGATTTTTAGGGCGAATTTGCATTGATTGCGCATTGGAACTCCTACAGGATATCATAATCGATTATTCAATGCTCTCTTCTTTGTCATCAGATTTAGAAAATTTCTCACTTGACATTTTGTCGAAACTCCACACGATCGAGCAACGATTGCTCTCCAGACAAAACGGCTCAAACCTTATACCAAAAGATACATCGAGCTTTAACGAAACGACAAGCATATCGAAAATTTTGAAAAAATTGAATTTAGACACTTCATGACGTTGCTTGGATATTTTTAATAGTCCAGAAATGGATATGGGTCGATGGGTTCGCGCTCGGCGTATCGCTCCGCGGCGTTTACCAATTTACAAAATTTCGGGCGAGGTCAGCACTTTGTTCTATAACCGCTTCGCCATGAATCGGCTCGTCTAACAATCACTGAGCGGGACGCAATTTTTCCAAATTTTGTATGACCCTAACCAAGTGAAACTCGTTAAGATGCGATACACTAGCGTAATCGGAAAGAATAAGTGTGGACAATACTCTGAGGGTCATTACAGGAACAATGAAGTGGGGAAAAAGTGAGGTTAAGGTTATAAGAGAAGCAGGATCAGTAAAATCAATAATAAACATTTGAGTCTTGCAATTTGTTTAAGTACGAATACTCTTGTCCCAATCGTAAAAACTTTTGTTAATATGTTCGTGTTACAGTGAGTTAAATGTTATAATGTATGTGAGCGATATGATTGCAACGTTTGAGTAAATCAATGAATTGAAGGAATTTGATTTCTAATTTTGTTATCTTTCGTATTATTACTTTTGTATATTACTTTTTACTATATGAAAATGCTAATACAATTCTCTAGCAAATACTCAAAATTTATAAACTCAATTTTTATTTATTTCACTTCACTAGCCCAAGCAAATCCATGCAAAAACAATTGTCTCGCTACATTCACCTACAAAATTTCGTGTTTCCATCAATTCATGGAATTTTATTTAGGAATTCTGAACACAAAACTTTTACAATGATCTTGTTTGGGAAACTCTCTGATAGAATAGAAATTGCAAAACACACTGTTTCTCTTAACACTGTTAACACTCTTAACACTGTTGAGAGCTCTTCAGAAAGTTCTAAGATTCATCGATCTGAGAGATTCTACAGTATTCGACAAAATTTATATCTAAATTTTTGATAATCTACCATTTCCTTTCAAAGAATCTTCCTTTTCTTCGTTTTGAAAAAAACTAGAGAAGTTTTGAACTCTCGTAATATAATCTCACAGTCCTTCATTTTCCACTGCATTCTGTATTTTTCAAATTTTAATTCACTAATTGATTTACTATTTTCAATCATATATGAAGTTAGGCATTCTTCCTATGGATTCCCATTGCCTATCATGATAGTATTTTGAAGTTTGTTGTTGAATATAAAATTTAAACATGATCCCATTTTCTTTCAATGCTGTAAATATAGATCAATTTTTTTTGTATAAGTCACGTCGAGGTAGAAACAAGAACGTATAATATCATTACCATGATCCATTATATTTTAAGACGTGTGTATGAATATGCATATTTACTGATAACCTAACAAAGGAAGTTGTTTCACTACAGCCGCATTGAAAAGTTAACTCTCTAGTCAATATTCAAAAGCTTGTTTATAACCCGAAGAATATCCTTATGATACTTTCTTAGACATATCCTTAAAAGTTGCCATACAAAATCATAATTTTGGTAATTAGAGACATGAAAAAAAATCTGAAGAGTTTTCTGTCAAATTTTAAATAGAAAACAGCTCAAATGGTGAATTTTTTTTCAATTTGTCAAGTAATAACGTAGTAGTGTCACGATAATTTTCACTGGATTTAAAAAAAAGTTGATACACTTTGGCAAAATCACTCTCTGCTAGAAAGAATATACAATTTGGTATTGTATTTATATAGATATATATATATTCCGTATAGATGTATTATTCGAAATGAGATAGCGTTTCTGCAAAAGCGGATATAAAAATAGTGCTAGGAATAATGCTCGGCAATCGGGAATATTGAAAAAAAAAGGAATATTAACAGCAAGCCACGAGGCTAGACCACAATGGGATGAATAAAAGAATCGACGTTTCTCGAAACGCCAAACGCACCGATTGAAAATCAATGATGCTCTATTTGTCAAAAAACCCGGAATAAAAAGAAACAATGTTATATCTGAATCGATCTTAGCTGTCGTGTTAAGCGTACTTACTTTTATTTCTAACAAATGTCAGTTAAATCGATGTTTTCAGTGAAAAAACTTATTTTTGCGAAGTAATCACGTTTGTCGGCTATGCGAAGTGCCTATGCGACTATTCGGTCGGAGTAATCACGTATATCGCGAATTCGTCGAGCAGCGCGAGCATCAGAACTCGAGCAATAGGAACAAAAAAAAACGGTCTCATCATGCTAACCAATGAGTAGCGACCTCTGCAAACTTGCCGCGAAAATTTGAGCGTTTTTTAAAAACATTCGCATTATTCCTTGCCATTTATGTTCGAATTTGAAAGAAATTTTGAAATACGAACAAAGTAGGTGTTGCTTTTGATCCAATGTTATTACACAATTTTCTAAAGAGAACAGATAAAGCTAAAAACGTCGAAGTTTGATACGAATTTCAAAGCGCTCTGGAGGATAAAATGAGAAGCGCGTAGCACCTCCGATTCTTCGCGGCCGGCACGCGGCGCGGAGTAGTCTCCTATCTTTGTTGCATAATTTTCGAAGCCTCACGAACGTGCTAGCCGGGCTGTCCGGTGCGAATCATTTCATAATACGATATAAGACGACAAAACTTTGAAGAAAACCGAATGAAAATTAGAATGTCACAGTGAATAAATAAATAAAAGAACATGTGGAAAATCTTGAGAAGCAACGCTCGTGCGTTGACACGTTTAAACAATGTGCAAAAGTTGAACAGAACATTTTTGTCGGAAGCCTATCGGTGTACCGATGCATGGAACAAGAGACTCGAATCGCCTCTTCTCAGTAAAATTAATCCGGACGAATTTTTTCTCGACGTTGATAAAAAATTTCAAGGCTCAGGTAGAGCGAGTGCGGTTGACATTGACATTTACGCAAATGTCGTTCAAAGTCCTGATCACCTTGAGGGTCTCATCGACTTTCTTCTCAGATTAAGGTTAACATCCGAAGCTTCCAGTATTTTGGACTCCACTCATCATGCGGTTATTCGATATTTATTCGACAACAACGAAATCGATGAACTTTTTACCATTCTGAACGATCGCATTAATTACGGCATATTTCCGGACTACATTTGTTTCAACTTTCTCATGGATGCGTTCATTAAAAAAAAAGATTTTGCTTCTGCCGCTAAAATTGCGGTCTTGCTGATGCTTCAGGAAGATTCTTCCAACGCTATTTCCAATGCACTGGCGTTGTATTCTTGTCACAAATATCTTGAAAACCCAGATACTTGGAAGGCTCCTGAGCCAGAGCCAGAGGAAGACCCAAAGGGCGAAGTAGTTAAAGTACGAGTTGCTTTCATTAGGAATCCTTTCTTCGATGATCATTTTGATCTGAAAGATCCGCATGATCTTGTAGGAAAAACTCTTGTTTTTTATGGAAAATCAACCGACGATGTTGTCGGCAGAAGTTGTCACTTGAGGGGACTCGTATTATGGAAGAAGTACGAAGATGCCTCAAATTTGATCAAAAAATGGATAGAAAATGGTCAAAAAGAATGCATTTATGATGAAGTATTGACTCAGATACAGGAACACATTTCTCATATTCCGGAGGATCAAATAACTAATGAAATCAAACAGCTGAGTGAGCTTTTAGATAAACTCGATAAAAACAGCCTTAAAAAAGGTTCCATACTCGAAGAAATAGAGACAAGAGTACAAGCGACTGTTAAAGCTCACGAAGAAACTGATATATCAGAGACTCATAAGGTAATAATTTTTAAATACTTTCACTGAACTCTACTTATTACAAATCCCAATTGTAAAATTCATTTTTCTTTAATATAAACATCACTGGGGATCTTATCATAATTTCACTTTGCAAATTGTTTTGTTTACATTCAAAGTTGAAATCACGTTTTTTTTGAGTACCTAATAACTTTTCTTCAAACACATACCAATCAAAGTTTCCACCCATCGTCTCGTAAGTTATTTCACATCCAAGTTATTTTTATTATTGTATCTATAATTCGCATTTGACAAAGAATGAAAGGAAATGAACGTATTCTCAATGAACGGTAACTGTTGAAATACAAATATAATTTACAAAATATGCTGAATTTTCTTTTGGTCGAAACGAGATTGAGCTTTACTTGGTTCTTTGGAAAACTAGTCGAACAATTGCAAAAAATTGTTCATAGAATATGCCCAAACGTTGACATTCAGTTCGTAACTTTCATAATTTTACGAATTCAAATTCAAATTGAAACTCGAATACAATTTTTTATTTAACATGCATTTTTTCCATGCTAGATTTACGATCAGTGGGAAAAAACCAGGATTTCGTTGCTCGAGGCTCAATTGGAAGAAGCTGATAAAAAATCACGGCTCGAAAAGGTGGATGAAATGAAGAAAGATCTACAGTCACGCGAACGATTACTAACCTTTTTCGAAAATCGCAAAAAGATAGAGTTACAAATTCATGAAAAAAAGATAAAAGAAAAACGGAAGTACGGTAAAAGAGTAAGGATGTCCGAAGAAATTGACAACACATACGTACCTCCTGAAATAATTAAAGAGCGTCGAAACTAATGCTCGTTAGAACTTAAGAAGGACGAAGAAGAAGATTGTGACGTATGAGTATCGATATATACGTATCGCAAATTTTATACAAGCGTTACATTTCTGTACATTATTAAATAGTCTCCTTTTATGTCATTCTTTCCTTACATTCTAATGACAGTTATACTTGATTAACTCGTTGGCGTTTGGTACATCGAGCTGACTCAATATCATATACAATCGCATTGTCGCTCGTGTAATTATGGAATCGATGAGAATAATCGTTAGGCTTCGTACGAAATACCGTATTTTGAGCGTCAATTACTGGGACGTTTATCCATTCCGGTATCGAAAGGTTCTCCCAAGGCTCGTTCAACCGAAAAGTCAAATGCGCTCGTGTAAATAGGAACACCAATGACGATTTATTGCAACGTGCTATTGTCAATTGTACTGCAACATGTACGAGCTTTGTGCTCGGTTTCCCATTCGTATTTTCTGCTTTCCCTCGCAGAGTTTTTTTTCCATTGCCATAATCATCAGCTTCAAACACAAAACAATGTTATTGTTAAAAAAATTTATCATAAGAAAGCCTGAAATAAACATACAAAGATGATGTGAACTTACTGTTGCACAAAGTTTTATTTGTTCTCTAAACATTTCGACAGTCATTTCCATGCTGTCGTTCGAGGTATGAAAATCATGATTTTTTGTTCTCAATTTGTGCCATCAACGATGCAGTTTCCTGGCGCATCTGAGTCAAATCTGCAGTTATTCTTTCCAAATTTGCACCCACGTTTTTCGTTGATTCTGAGTCGATCTGAAATATTAATTTAAAAAACAACAATATATTGGTTTAACTTGTTTTTTTTTTTTAATTATATTTATTTTATTTGGATTTACCTGTTCTTCCAAATCTCGTATTTCACGCAACGTAGCGCCAGTCTCTTCGACCATAGTTACGAGCTCGCTGCAATCCGAGTGTAAAGTAGCAAGCAATTTGTAGGCACGTCTTGACGCTTCGTTCGTTTTTGCATCGCGAAATATCAGTTCATCAACGACGGTGAATGACCTCTCGAGTCTACCCGTAAGAGTGTTTATTTCCTTTTGGATCTCGCGAGTGTCTGCCAATACTTTGTTGATGTCATCTTTTTGTTTTCTAACGTTATTTATTATTTCCAGTATTCTTTGAGTGTAGGCCGAACGGTTAACGTCCTTTGGTAACTTTTGAACCTCTCCTAACAACTGAGAGTACTGCTGATCCTTCATATGACACTCTTCTAACAATTCTTTTTCTTTGTCGCGCAATAAACGCAATTCCTCGAGTTTCTTTTGACTACTGTTCTGTTAAAGACAAAAAAATATATATTCGCATAAACCTTACGCATTATCTTTTATTGTTACGACCTAAATATTTTGTCATTTAATGCGCGAAGTTGTAAATACGCGTCCAAATTAAAAAATGTACGAGTTTCTATGTGAGAAAATGTTCCCAAATAATTTGGTTTGACAGGTTTTATTTGCTACACTCGGAGGCTTGCAAGGAATCTCGATGGGACTGAAAGCTTAGGTGATGGCAGAATAGTTATATACTTACAGTTTTAGCAGAATATTTTTCTCTGCCATCACGATATTGTTTGATTAACGGTGCTCTGTGTTTTTCCCACTGATTGGCTAAGTTGATCAACTTATTTCGTCCTGCGTCTATAACAGTTTTTAGTTTGGCTATATTGTTGTCCGAATCTTCTAACAAATCGTAAGTACGCGATTTGATGATTTTCTCCGCTTCGAGAAGTTCGAGCTCTTTCTCATCGGTCTCACATTTATTCGTGACGTAAGAAAGCTGTGCACTAACTTTCTTCATCTCCGTCTGTGCATTGTCTATGTCAACCCTTAACTTTTCGCAATCGGACTTAATTCTCTCGATCTCCAAAGTACGCCTTTCTTCTCTCGTCACAGAGCTGGCTTGATCGGATTGCGGAAGCGATATTTCGGCAGTGTTTCTCGCAGTATCAGACTCGATTTTTTTACTATGAAGTCTATCGTTTAACGTGAATCTGCTTGTGACAGAAATTTCCGGATATTTACCGGTGACTGTCGGCTCACAAGAAATATCGGACTTTTGTGAATTTAGCCAATCCAATCGTTCTATTATATTCGTTGATCGCGAATGCAGGAGTTTTGCGTTGTGCGATAACACGGAAGGCAAGAGGCTTTGTCGGTCCCTTGTTTGCTCAGGCACTGGTTGTAAATATCGTACGTAATAACTGTGAAAGTCTGTAAACAATAATAACAAATGATTTAAATACTGAACATATATCGAGGTAGAAAATAGATCTCGAAATACAAAGTCACAAGGAAAACTGATCAATTCCAATGATTCGATTATTTTAGAGCTTCGTAGCAGGAATTTCAAACGTATCTTCAGCAGCTCCGAAAATTAATGGAAAGAAATGAAGCCTTAGACTGGATTTATTGGATTTCCATTGATTGGAAAATTGGAACCCATATTTCTGAAACTACTTGTTAGGCCTTAGTCAGAACGATTATATTATTTTTTAAATCGCCACGAATTGCTTATGATTCTTTCATGGAGAATTTTTGCTTGACAGACTGTGACAGTTAAGCTGAATTAGAAAAATCTTTTTCATCATCTAATTTCCGTTTATCTCCAAATAATTTGTCCTACTCACAGCCAGGCTAGGCTGACTATTTTCCAGATGATTTAGACAACTTTCAATATCGAATTGGAATTGCTATAGAAGGAATTTGAGATCAATTTTTTCGTACACGGAAAAGAACAATTGTTTTTCATAATCAATACTTCTATGGATTTTGATTAATAAAACTTGATAATAAGTTCTAGGAAAACTTTAATTTATTCAGGCGCTTCACACATATTTCACTTGAAGCGAATCTTCAATAATACCTGATACAATTGAAAAAACTTGTTCTGCAACCATGTGCAATGAATCAACAAACATATCGTTCTCTATTGTGCTTAAGTTACCTTCGTCATCGTTGGCTGATGGAACGTCAATATCGACAGATCTGTAAGGCACATGGACGTACCCTCCTCTTCTGGAACTTGTTTTGTGACAATAGTGAGGTAACCAGGGAGAGGAGAGATTGCGAATGACAGCAGACGCAATAGATTTTTCTAACTGATCAATTTTACTAGTTGGTTCGTTTGACGTCTTGTCACTCTCCTTTGGAAGTTTCTCAACGAGAAACATAAAAACTCTTCGAAGATCGGTCTCTGAGCTGTACAGGAATGTTTGATAACCAATATCTCCTCTGTATCCTAATTCCTAGGGATCAATAAAAAATTATTAATAGAATTACAAAGAAAAAATATTCGTTTGAAATATTTTTTATCATTTTTCAATTACCGAACAAGCCTGAGCTAGTGCAGCTCCGACTCGAAAGCGAGCTGCCATGTTTGCAGGAAGCACTTTCGATATTCCAAGACCCGGTCGAATAATTTCTAAACATCTTACGGTAGCATCGACCACAAGATCTGTATCGAAGCCTTTTAAATTCGTAACACGTTCCTCTATATCACTGGATTCGTAACAAAATTAAGATTATAGCACGTTGAATGTTTTTTTTTTTTTTTCGACATTATAACTTTTATTAGCGTTAACATAATTTCGAGATTGAAGAAAAAAAAACAAATAGTACTCGAGCACCACCCACTATCTGTCATTCGCGTGTTCCGGCGAAACCTTTTTTTCGATTTGCCTCATTGACACTTTGATCAAAAAAATTTACTTTTTAATCCCTCAACGGTCGCATACTCACCAGCCTATTTCACGTAGTGAATGAATAATTATATTGTCAACTTCCTCCATACTGTATAAAAAAAATTATTGAAAGATGGTGAATTTCAATGGTGATCGGTCATATGCCTGTCGCCTGTGGCTGACTGAAACTGAGTTCGACCGGGTGAGTTCAAGACTCATTAGGAAGAGATGTTCCGATAACGGCGATAATACTGCATGATAATAAAATATTGGTGTTTGGTACGTGTCGCCATCTGACGATCCATTTTCGTTGAACTCACAAATTATAACCTCTTGTTTCATTCTCGACGTATTTTTTTCCATTATTACGGAAATGACAATGGATTTTTGTCAATAGATAACATTCATTAATCAAGAAAAAAAATGTATAACAAGGATTTGATTTTCTCGCTTAATTCCTTTCGCGATATCGATGACCGTTTGTAGATAACAGAGAATTCTGACTTATCGACTACTTTGCATTCTTCTCCCGTCAAAACTTTTTTCTTCTGCTATCATCATCATGCGGAGTGCAAGACAAAAATGATTTCATAACATTATTTTTCTACCATGTTGCTCGATAAAGAGCTTTCGTCATCCCTCGTAACACAACGGCAGTGCACAGTAGAATAAAGATATCGAAGGATGCAATATATTTTGATTGTTGAACAGTGAAAATGCAATTATATTGCGTTACATGTTACATCTCAAACCTGTAAATTGTAGTGACTTTGCTGAATAACAAGAATCAGCTGATTTGACACTTACGAGCGCGATTTCAGGAGCTTTTTTTTCTCATTTGAATACAATAATACAACTATCATGCTACGCTCAGTTAACACAAGGAATCTGGCTTTCGGAACAACGAGTGTCAATTTCAAAGTGAGTTATTTGAACGAATTTTAGAAAAAATAATTCAAACTCAATCAAGGTTATAAAAGACCGAAAATGAATTTTGCGTAAACAATGTTATAATCTTCGGAATGAGAGAAATTCATCTGAAAAAAATAACGTTTTGCAACACAGTGCAGACACTCGTCGAAATCGAGCAACGAAACATTTTCAACTAAGTTGAAAAGTGGCCCGCAGCTGGCGGATTTCATAGATGGCACGATACCAGAGTACAAGGAAAAATTGAAGCTGGAAAAAGGTGACAAGGGAAGATTGCGTTTGCCACCATGGCTGAAAACTGAAATACCAATGGGACAAAATTACAGTAAAATAAAAGCTCAACTCAGAGACCTTAAACTAAGTACTGTTTGCGAAGAAGCAAGATGTCCTAATATCGGAGAATGTTGGGGAGGCGGAACTCACGGCACTGCCACAGCTACTATTATGGTACTTATATAATCTATTTTCACAATACTGTTGAAACTGCTAAACTAATACAAAAACGTTTTAGTTAATGGGTGACACATGTACCAGAGGATGCCGCTTTTGTTCTGTCAAAACAGCTAAAGCTCCTCCGCCTTTGGATCCAGAAGAACCATTGAATACAGCAACAGCAATTACTGATTGGGGATTGGATTACGTTGTACTAACATCTGTGGATCGGGATGGTCAGTAAAATATTAGTTCCTCCCCGCAATAACAAAATCTAAATAAAATGATCCTCAAAAAGTCTCAAGATTTGTATAGTTTGCGGTCCAACCAGCTAGGAAAACTATTTAAAAAATATTAACATTAAAATTGTATTTCATACGCAACTGACACTGCAGTTGTATTAATTGTAGGAAACATTTTGTAGAATTGAAAATCAAAGAAAGTTTATATGTTATCTATAGAATTTAACGAAAATTTCATTATTTAGACTTACCTGATGGGGGTGCACATCACATAGCAGCGACAGTAAGAGAACTGAAGAAAAGGTAAACTCTTAATGGGAATGAATGTGTAGAATGTCTTTAACGATTATTATAGTAATAACCAAAAATGTATCCTGTTCGTTTATACAGGAGTAACATTCTGGTGGAATGTCTGGTCCCTGATTTTCGTGGTAATATGGATTGCGTGAATGATATCGTAGCTTCGAAGCTGGACGTGTTTGCTCACAACATAGAAACGGTCGAGCGACTAACACCTTTCGTACGCGACAGACGAGCACGCTATAGGTGAGGAAACTTGTCCGACAATGAAAATATTCATTCATCTAAGTTCGTTAAGTTTTAATATTCAGTAGCAAAACCTTTTGACGAAAGTATTATGTTAAAAGAGGCTCATTAATTTGTAAATTGCAGACAGTCGTTGAGTGTTTTGGAAGGTGCGAAAAAAGCTGACCCCGATATCATAACAAAATCTTCGATAATGCTCGGTCTTGGCGAAACGGATGAAGAAGTCGAGCAAACGATGAAAGATTTACGAAGCGCAGGAGTTGACGCTCTTACTTTAGGACAGTACATGCAACCGACGAAAAGACATTTGAAAGTAATCGAATACGTGACTCCGGAGAAATTTAAGGCTTTAGAAACGACTGGTAATCGTTTGGGATTTCTATATACCGCGAGCGGTCCGCTTGTAAGATCATCGTACAAAGCTGGTGAATTTTTCTTGACGAATATACTTAAGGAACGCGGTAAACTGAGGAAATCCGAGGACGAAACCGTTGCGGCGTAATTCTTCTCGATCTGATAGATTAATGTTGTTATTGTATTCAATGTATTTTGAATAATCGAAATATTAAAATCGATGAGCATCAATGCTTGTACAAAAATTTAACATTCAAGTATTTATGCTTTTAGCTTTATAAGAAAACAAAAAACCACAGTTTTTGTATACAAGAAGCGAGAGATCCTTTGATTTTTATTACAACGGATATGGGCGTATGATTGGAAATACATTTTTATTCACTCAGTGTCCATGGCAACGGACACGCGAGGATCTGCCGGTCCTTCCGGAGCGTCAGGGCCTTGGGGTGGTTTATCGTCCGGCTGAGGGTCCGAACCCGCTGGACGACCACGTTTGTCGTCACCGATTTCTGACAAGTAAACCGCGGTTGCCGCCTCATCCAGAACCGTGAATTCTGTGCCTTTTCCCACAATACCGATCGAAACGTTCTGCAATACAAAAACAATTATATTTTCGCTTCAACGTTGATCAGTTGTTATTCAAAATTTTTTAGGGAATCCGAATACGGTTACCTTCGTTGATAAGTCCATCTCGTTCGGTAGCGTATCACGCAACGCTCTCAAACCGTGTTTGACTAGGTCTTCCAAAGAAGAACCCAAAAATTCGGTAAGATGCTTCTCCAAGTAGGTTCGAGCACTTTGAGAACGGGCTCCTATGGCCATAGCTTTGCAATCGTAGTAATTTGCTGATGGGCACGTTTGATAAATATGGGGCCCTTGATCCTTTGGCAAAAATTATTTTGTTTCAATGAAATATTTACTCTTAAGAATCTAATGATTTTTTCACAATTTATAAAAGGACGTACAATTTTATTAGCAATGAAGAATGGACAATGCCAGAGAATAAATTTTCAAGACTAAAAAATAATACCAAGTCCTGAAAAGTTGGATTCTTAAGTACAAATTTTTTCAAAAGAAACTGATATTTTGAGTTAAGTAAACATACATTTATATACGAATAAAAATTTGATAATTTTTGGAGCAAATGTTATCCATAATTCTTTTCGAACTGGATTATCAATGCTGTCGAACTTTCATAATTGATGAATAAGTAAAGAATTTGTATCGCTCAATTCATGGGCTTTTATATCAGATTTGTGGTCTACTAAATATTTTATATTAATTAAACTTACGTCGTATCCTCCAACGAGCAGACCTACTCCATATGGACGTCTATCGTATCGCTGAGTGCAAGTTTGCATCTTGTTACCAAGGGTTGCTATCAAACGGCTAATGGGCAGCACATCGTCGTGAGAATACTTGTAATTCAAGCATTCTGTGCGCATATAACGACTAGAAAGAAAAATATGGACATTCATAGAAAACCAATGAATAGAAACAAAGAGATTTTTGGACTTTGCTGTGAATTGCGTTCTTACCTCAACATTCTTGCATCAGCAGTCAAGCCGGCGATCGTGATGCCCATGTGCTTGTCAATGGGAATGATTTTCTTCTGATGGGCAGAAAGTTCCGAGGATGCCCGTTTAAGAGCAATCAGAACTGCGTGTGTCTTGTTCTTGAGCCCCACAGTAGCAGAGCCAAGTTTCACTGCTTCCATAGCATATTCTACTTGATGTAAACGTCCCTGAGGACTCCATACCGTCACATCGCTGTCGTACTGGTTCCGAAACTACAATACACATGATTAAAATCTCCTAAAGCCGGAAACCGCACATTTAACCTCCGAGCAACGAGAAATAGTCAGACGACAGTGAATCATGTTGGGGAAAAAAGAGGTAAAAAAAATGCTGCACGGAAAATTATTGTTCACAACGAGGACAATATCTCAACAATTTCAAATGATTTAAAAAGTTTTGTCGACGCGCGTTAACCTCCAAATTACTATAATGACGAAGCAGTAATCAAGAACTGTTGCATTTAAAGGTTTCCATACGAAAGAAAATTGAAACGACGACGATCCTTACCATTTTTAGACGCTATTTGACGAATAACAAGAGTTGATATTGGTGTATTTATTCACTGGAATAAATGAGGATTAAATTTTTTAGATATACCGTAAATCAACTGTCATGCACCGCCGCTAAAGTAATGTAGCCGTAGCGTTCTGAAAATTTATGAAAGAGTGACAACTTCCGTACAATTTTTTCAAGTCGACCAGCAGAGCTTTGTCGGCGATTTTCAAAGTTTAATGAAAGCTGCTACGCGATCTGACATACCAACGGAACGAGAGTTTGTTGCTACATATCTCCGCAAAATGCGCTCCCAGCAAGAGCAAAATAAAAGAAAACTGTTTTATCACACATGACTCAACTTCAAAAATAATACTGCGCAAACAGCTGATGGCGGCCAATAAGCCAATGTCTCTTTAACTTCAAACCAGCAAACGTTCAAAGTTTGGAATTGTTGATAGCTCAAATGTGGTGTCAATTGAAGTGAATATCAACAAAAATGGCGTCAAAAGATAACTTAAATAATAGTCTTCCGTTGCCCGCTGATTCGATGCCAGAATGTTGGTCCAGGGACGAAAGAATGAACGCTCTGTTCGCTGAATTTCGTAACCGTTCGGTAAACAGCCAAGACTGGGACTCTAAATACAAATTTTGGGAAAAACTTATATCCGACTGGTTGAGCTCGAAACAACGGTGTATCTTTTCAGTTGCGGATTTAAAAGTCGCATTCAAGAGGAATGGTCGCACTCCGCTTTGCTTGACCACTGTAGCTGAAGAACTTTTACGGTAAGCCAATGAACATACAGACTTCAGTGCAGAATCACCCTTACCGTTTTCTAAAATTCCCATTTCTATGTTATTTCAAATTACAAGATCATAAAATCCCAATCGGAGGCAGAGCGGATAATCTTTTGTTTTGAAACAAAGCTAAACGATAATGGAATAAAAAATTGTACTAAAAATTCATGATTCCTTTTTGATCATTTAGGAATGGAGAAATAATGTCAGAAACACAATTCTTGAAAGAATCAAGCATCGGATGGACAGCTTGGGCGATCGATACAATGGTCAAAAGACCCATGGTGTGGTCATTTTCAAAATTAAAGAATTATATAGTGAAAGATGTAATAGATGTTGATGCGAAGTACATTCACATGAAAACGTTGAAAGAATTGGCAAATTTAATTCTCTCAACGATTGACGAGACCAACGACAATGTTCTCTTGTCTCTGTCGCAAGTTACAAAAAATTGCATTAAAAAGACTGGCAATACAAACATAACTGAGAGTAATGTGAAGCTGGCTTTACTTTGGCTAAGAAAATCCAACAAAGCGACGTTCAGAGGTGATATTCTCCAGGAAACGAGCGAATTTTTGGTGAAACTTTCAGTCAACGGGGTTAAAGAAATTTCCGAAGCTGAGCAAGGCTTGTTCAAACTGATGGAACAAGAAAATTTTCTCATAAAAAATATTGAACGACTCGAAGTTGAGAGACATGCTGCTCTGACAAAAGCTAAAACTTCTGTAGCCAATGGTATGCGGGAATTGGCGAAGACGTGCATTAGAAAGAAACAAGACATCGATAAGACTATTGAAAAACGTGCCGCGGCGTTGCACAATGTTCAAACCCTTATAGCAAGAATACACGATGCTAACTCGAATACCGATATTCTCGCCGCTTATAAAACTGGTAGCAATATACTAAAGAGTTATGAGAATGTCGGACTTAACGAAGAGAACGTGACGAACACAATCGACGATATATCTGAGGTAAAAATGCTTTTGACATTTTTTCATATTTGTAGAAATTTTTTCATCTTCTGAGGCTTAATTATTACTGACATATTCGTGCCAATAATTTAATACCATTAAAACTTCAGCACTTGAAAGTTCGCAAAAGCATTCGATAATTCAGCTATTTTTAGGCGTTGCTAACATTCATATTCAAAAATAAAACGATCGATAAATGAGAAAAGAACGAAAAATTGTTGCATAAATAATCAGACGATTCTGTTTCTCATTGTATTAATCGAATGTATTAATTTTTTATGATATTTCACAATGATTTGTTTTTAATTCTCCTTTTCATCTTTCTCTGGACACTTTGCGCTTTCAGAAAAATTGCATGTTTATCAATATTGGTGACGTTTTAAAAATGGTGAAAATTTCTTAAATATTTTCCTCATTACGAAGTTTCGGAGGTCTGTTCCAATGAACGTTTTGACTCGGAAACATTTTTCACTGGATCTTTCTTTATACTATTATTTTCGTAGGCTGTCGGCGAACTGGCTGATTTGCAGGACTTAATATCCACTACGATAGGAACACGGGACGAGGATTCGGCATTAGAGGATGAACTGAAGGACTTGCTCGATGCAATGCCTGGCGAAACAGAGTCCAAAGAAAAAGGAAAACAGAACCTTCCGGACCTTACGAATTTGCCTGATCTCCAAAGTGAATTGTCGGCGTTAAATCTGGAAGGTAGTTGAAATTCTTGATGAAACTTCAAACGTTGACACTAATATCATCGAACAAATGGTGAATAAGTTATCGTTTGTCCGCAGAATTTCCACCCCCTCCGCTAAATAATCTTAAATCGCAAGCTCTCTAGAAGTCGTTGCGAAAGGACAATCCGACCTGACGATCTTCAAGTCGCTGTACACTTATTGATACTCGTACCAACTGAGAAACGCCACATTCAGCAAAAACGAAAATCTTAAGAAAAAGCGAAATATCATATAAGTAAATATTTAATATTTTCATAAATTGCTGCCATGAGGATATCAATTATTATCAGGTGATTGATTATGATTCATTATTTATTATTTTGTAACACGATATTATTTCTGTGCCTTGAAATAACAAACACAGAGCGTCCTGTGAACAAGGAATCAAATAAAAAATAAGAACTTGTCATATTACTAAGTGTATGAAACGTAATGATTGCGAACGAATTGAATTATGAGATCTGCATTCTTCTTCATTCTATGAAATGAAACTATTCCGAAGAATCACGATTCCTGATTTTTTCTGGACACGAGGGGACCGTGTTATACATTTCCATCTTGAGTATAATGTCTTGTATCCATTCTATGTGACTGGATATTTTAGTGTAAAGAGAATACGCGTGACTGTCACAGCTTCTTGTGCCACCTGAAACAGTCGCACCCAGTCCGACACTTACAAGACCTCGTAGATACCATAGACCACCAGTTTTGAAGACGAGTCCACCGCCGCTGTCCCCATCACAAACTGATGAGCCTGCAAGAGTAATTACAAATTGGTATTTCAAATTGTTCTTTTTTTAAAAACCTCCGAAAGCTTTCGAGATCAATGCAAGAACTTCAAAGAAAACAACGCTTAAAAAAGAAATCAAATTCTCTAATTTCGAGATAAAGAATTTTTAAGGGTGTCACCCGTAATAAATTCTGCCTCAATATTTCATCAATCATATCTCAGTTCAAATGTCTCCTTGATTTCATTATTTTATTAATTGTATTCAAACTTTCTCCGAATTCCTAAATCATTTTCGTTCGAGTTATAAATATTCAAGGAGAATTCAAAGCGAGGATAATATTGAAGGGGTTCAGTTTATGAAAAAAGTAACGTAAGTAGTTAATCGTTGAAATTAAATTAGTATAATGAATCGAATATTAATAAAGTCATTGAAGTTGGTGTAAACATTGAGAATACTCACCATTTCTGTATCCAGCACAAAACTTATCTATGGTAATAAACTTTTCATTTTCCAGATCGTTGTTGGAGGCTTTGCACTCGTTGAGTGAGACGTATGGCACGGTGAGAGTTTGTAAAACTTGACTAGCGTTGCCCATTGCCGTTCTACCGAATCCGGCAACTTTGCCAAAACTTCCAACTTCGAGAACAGATTGATCGCTAAAAGCTGTCACATCAAGGCAGGCAGGCATGAGGATTGATGAGAATGTGAATGGTTTCTCGATGTGCAGTATCGCAATATCACGAGCATAATTCCCTTCGAGACCCAAATAGTTACAGTTAACGAAAATTCGTTTAACCTGAAATAATAACGATAAACAATAGCATTTCATATCCATGACTATTCTAAAATGGGCCAATGATTTTAATGATTTTGATTGAATGGTTCACAAACTTTGGCCTTTTTCACAATATTCGGATTGTGCAAAGAAGTGTTGAACTCTTGGAATATATTTCCTGTTGCGATAGCAAATTTATTTGCGTCTTGTACTTGTTTGGTGGATTCATCGAAGACGCAATGAGCCGCAGTAATCAAGAGATCACTTTGAATGATTGTTGCACCGCATATAAATCTTTTACGTCCGTTTGGAGTATCGGATCTGTAGAGAGTCGCGTGCCAGGGGAAATCGGAAATCGTTGGTAGCTGGCCATTCACGATCAATGGTTTACTCTTCAAAGGTACTTGGCCGCACTCTGAAATACAACAAATTTATGAAAAACCGCAAAAACCCACGTATTTTTTTTCCTTTTCAGAGTGCACAGCAGATTCGTAGAATTAAAATTACCAACGAGGAAGTGCACTTGAATGTACCAAGAAAATGGAGAGAAATTTTTTTTTAACCAAGCATGATGCGTCAATAAGACTCGGCATAATGCGAGATTGCTTTTTCCTGTCCAGTCATTTTGGAATTATTCAAAAGTGATTCTCCGCAGCTTTGAGGTAAGAAAAAATCAAGAACCATTCGATAATTAACATTTCTTTTTTTACTAATAATCCTTTGAAAAATGGTGTGGGCAATAGAATTTAATCTTTTTGTTTGGAAAAAAAAAACTAAAACTTCATACGAGTGTCGATACGTTTTGACGCAATTTCGTTCGTACAGTTCGAATAAAAGTATAATTTTGGTGCTACATAATTGGCTAGTAAGGCGACTTAAGAACAATTACAAAATCAATCAGTCGTCATCTCATCCACGCATTTAAACGTCACTGTCAAGATAATCGTTCTGCAGTATTCGACCAAATTAATTGTCAACTAATTGAGCGTTAACAACGTCTATGAATTTCGATGGAAGACAAATTTGGTTTGAAGGGTTTTGCAAAAACTCAAATGTTCCGTTAAACATTATGTTGATTATAATCGGACCTGGGGAACATCTTATTGGCTCCGGTTCCCATTGACCACGCGCGTTGCATTTCACGTTCTTCCGCTGCGTTGATAGTATCGTCGTGTCCGAACGATAGCTGTTACGGCAGGATACTGTCGCAGTCGTTTTCAGGGGAACTGGTGATTCACAAGATACCCATTCGTTGTTGTACGTGCATTCGGCCTCCGTTGAAACTGTACTCAGAGGTTTGCATCGAATTTCTGTGTAACATTTACAAATTATGCAAATAATTATTTCATTATATCAACTTTAATCATTTCTTCTACAGTTCAACAATCGTTCAGCACCGATATGAAAGATTTTTTGAACTCGAGCATTGTTGTTTTGTAAATTGAATAATAATCAGTGGCTTTTTGAAGAAACTCTTTCAAAATTATTGCAAAGAATGGTTTTTATTCACCTTTTATGAAATTGAAAAAATCAAATAAAAATATGTTATAAAATAAAGAAGTTAATTTCATGAGCCAGATAAAAAATCGTCTGATTATTCGTTATCATCATTTGTTGAGAGTTTTAAGTAATGCTCGTAATGTCTTAATTATGAACAAATTATTTTAGACCAGCTGATTATTAGAATGTTTATGAAACAAAATAACAAATAAACTTGCACATAAGCGATAAATGATTTAAACGAATTTATATAGTTATAAGGACGATGATGTTCTTACCAACGCACTCGGGTTTGTTTGACCATTTTCCCTCAGGACCACAAAACACGTCAGCGGTGCCATTGAGTTTGTATCCATCGTTGCAAGTGTAAATGAGATAAGCGCCAGGATCAAGTTCAAAAGTGTTGCTACGAATGTCGCAATGTTGATCGTATTGACATTGTGATTTGTGCAATCGCCAACGACCATTTTTCGGTTGTGAAGGTATTCTACAAGGTGGTCTCGTTCGTCTCGGTGGTTGAACGGTTGTTATTCTACCATTGTTTTCTGTTGTGGTCTCGGTATAATCATTGGTTGATGGATTGCTCGATGATCGACACAGATCTCGATGTTCGTCGGATCCATCTGCGCAATTTCTCACCCCATTGCACTTTAAATTGATATCGATGCAGGCACCATAGTTGCAGCGAAACGTGAACGCTGGACAGCTATGTCAAGTCAAAAGATTATCGTAGTAATTAGGAAATGAAGATTTTTCACTCTCGTTATATTATGTATAACTTTGTTGTTGTATTACTTTTTTTTTAATGTTATTTGTATTTTCTATGATTTATTTTCAGGATTTAATTGCTCGTGCTTTAATTTCGTTCACAGCTTCGTAAATCGGCTTTATTTTGCCCCTAATCAATAAATAAATGAATGAATTAAAACTTTGAAACTTTGTGCAACGAAAGAAAACTATTGATAATGAAGTATCGATAAACTACTACTTTTTATATATTTTCAACTTCCTTACACCTGCTAATTTTTAATTAGTCATAATAACTAAGCAAAATTGCTTTTGCAGCAATAAGTAAATTTATTAATTATAGTTTGCGTCTATGTACATGAATATATGCATGAGAGTTATTTAAAGAGCAAAATAATGATGATAAATCATTCATACTTAATTCCACCGCACAAATCGTTTGTCTCATCAGAACGATCGTTACAATCGGTGGTGCCATCGCAGATTGCATTGCCTCGTATGCACTGACCATTGTTACATCTGAATTCGTTGCTACTGCAGGACGAGCTACTGACGGAATTATTACATTTTGGTAGAAGTTCGTCGCTCTCATCGACGCAGTCGTTTATTCCATTGCAGGTCGCGTCACCGTCTATGCAAGCTCCGTAATTGCAACGAAATGCATACTCTGGACAAACGATTTCGGGTCTGCTACACTCCTCGCGTGTCTCGTCCGACCGATCGCTGCAATCTGCCCGACCATCGCACAGCAAATGACCCGCTATACACTCACCATTGACGCAACGAAAGTTCAAAGATCTGCGCAACGATTTGCAAGTGATAAAAATATGTTTTTAAATTTTATTCCAATTTTTTTAATTCTTAGTTATCTGCGGTGATAAGTATTTTAGCAAAATTCCAATTACTTACCCGCAGTTGGAGGTTTGTCTATTACGATCTATCGATAGACCTTTCGAAATTGTGATTCCAGTAAGGGCTAGAGACGGGAAAATAATTTTTGTTTCTGTTCTTTTTTTCTTTCTGTTCTAACAAAAAAAAATGTGCTGAAACATCTGTCTCTTCTATATGCGACAACAAAACACCATATAATTACAGAGTCTCTCGCGGGGCATCGTTTTTTATACTAGCAAATATTTCTGATATATTCAAGGTCATCGTATGCATTCGAGCTCCAACCGGTTTTTCGGGCACACTGTGTAGTCCACATACTTTTCTCATTGCTATGCTTGTTAGGCTTCGTTTTAATATCGTACAATCGTTGCATACAAATGCCGCAAATGTTTTTTTTTCTTTTTTTTTTTTTTTTTTTTACGGAACGAAACATGCTGATGAACGCGGATGGAAAAGACTGATTAAAAATTTGACTTTTTATTTTCGTCGATCAACGGTTACCGAGATTCGGATGACCTCTCTGATAAATCTCAATTCGCTTCGCATTTTTATTTTATTTTTTCCTTTCTTTACGTCACCTCGACTATCCTGTTTGTGCAATCGTTCTTCATTTCCAAGAATCGTAAGAATTCCGATTCGGACACCGCAAAATACAGTAATCATCTTCTTTTCAAAGAGTTAAAAAAATTGGCCAAATAACACACAATGATACACTGGGAATGCAAATTTGTTGAATTGATAAAACTTTCGTTGTAACAACTCATCAGATGTTGTTCATCGATAATGTTATCGTTATGATTTTTTAAACTACACTCGATGAATTTGCTGTAATAAATATCGCTCACTATGACAATAATATTGTTAAATTAACAAATCTCATTTTATTCGTCACATTTCGAAGATTCAACGAATCTTATTTCTCTGTAAACAGTGATTTACTGGGGCCAAAAAATATAAAATAAGTTCTGATAGGGGAACCGTAACACATTAAAAAATCGTTTTTAACAAATCAATATAATTACCGAATATAAATATCATATAAAAAGTTTGAAGGCCGAATGGAAATTCCATCGCAAAAACTCGGCGACGCTTTTGAGGCTGATTAAATAAGTTTAAAAAAAACTTTTCCCGGTTTCAGAATATCCTCTTCGATTGAACGACGAACGCACACTGATTCAAACCATCTTGCACAGATTATATGTTGCATCCAAACACTTTTAGTACTTCCCCGCCATTTAGCGGCCTCTCATCTGGGAATGTACGCTTCTGACCATATGATTTGTTTCCCTCGTGTACCTCAAACATCATTCACGGTGACGCAATGTTTCGTTGTACAAAACGTTCAAAAGAAAAATGAGACGTGTTTGAATTGTTTTTTTTTGTTTTTCATATTCGAAGAAGTTGGTGAAAAAAAAAAAAACAAAAATTGATCGATTGGAACATTCGGTCCTCGTGAAATCCTCGATAAGAACTATCGTTGTCAATGCGATTGCGATATTAATATCGTTGTCAATGGGACTGTGATATTCGTATCGTATGGGGCCGTTTTGATACAAAACTTTGGATAAAAATGAAAATTCCTTCTTAAGAAATCCGGACAGACATGCTCAATAAAATGTTAAAAGTGACGATATTTCTAAGTTTCAATAACTGATGCATTTTTTAGAGGAAATTGTCGGTGTAAGATGAATTTTTTTGCATTATTTACAGGACTTGGCTGTAATAATGATCGTGTTAAATTTTCGTGGCGAATTTCGAATTATGTCCGTTGCCACAGTCTTCTTTAAAAAAAAAGATTATTCAATTTCGATGACAATAATGACAACGACGACAACAATTGAAATGTCGAAGTACAAAAAGTTTTATTTCTTCTTTTTGAAGATAGCAATATTTTTTTCAGAAATTTTATTCAAACACTTTTTCGCCGAAAGTTTGCAGCACGTTGCCCCAAAAGAACAATCAACCTCATTTCTCGGATCTGATATTCTTCACGTCGTTTAAAACTTATTCAAACTTGTCCAAATTGAAAAACGTCACAGACAACATGAAAGGAAATCTAAGCAAAAAAACGGAACATCATATGTGGAAATATGTGACGTGTAAATTTGCAAATTGTAAATTTTGCCGCGATGGAATACCAATTGTTATGACGTGATTGATTGTGAGTAATTTTTTATTATTACATAACAAAATATTATTGTCATATCTTGAAATAATTGAACTCAGAGCGACCCGTGAACGACAAATTAAATCGAAAAGAAGAATTTGTCATATTACTGAATGTTTGGAACAGGATGAACAAAAATCAATCCAATTATGAGGCTGTATTTGACTTCATTTTATAAAATGGAATTATGCTCGAGCATTCTCAGATTTTGTGAGGCACGCGGGAAACGTGCCACGCGTTTGCATACGGTATAAAACGTCCTGAATGGACGTTGTGTATGAACTTATGGTAACTACTACGCAAGTTTTTTCTATTTACAGAGAAAGTTTAAATGCATTGAGACGTAGTTGAATTATGTATACATATATATATATATTTTTTTTACATACAAAATTGAAGTTAGTGAAAAAAGATCAAAAATCGATCGAAATATTCGAACTGGATCACTCCGTAAAATATATTCATATTTATATAAATATATAATATACTGATTCTCTGTAAATTGAAATAGTACAGCGTCAATAGCGATATTCCTACACCGGTTGGCTTTGCTTTATGTGCTGGTCCCTCGCACCGTAAGTGTGCATTGCCAGCGATACCAGCCACAGAAGCATTCTGAGTACGAGAATTAAGGATCCAATAGAAAGTAAAATATTGAGAATATTTGTGCTTAATCTACGATACCGTAAATATTTTGATTTTTCGTTGGGAAGCTCAAAATTTAAGTCCAACTGGATGGAAACGTGAGTATTTCGTTCAAATATCATTCATATTTATAATGGGAAGTTATTGAGTAAACTTTGAGCACAAACGATGAATCATAGTTTACTGTACTGGCTGAAAAGTTGGTTAACTAGAAAATTCGATCTTGGAAAAACATATCGATGAAGATTTGATTGCGGAAATTTGGTCTCCAATTCTTTCATATCCACGGGAGGAGACCACATTTCTACGTTTTGTTGGACATTGTCGTGCTGTTTGAATTATTTTGTAAATATACGAAAAGGAAAGTGGCCGTTGAAAAAACCAAAAATGTCACAACCTTTTGTTCAAAAATGGCAAAACTGTAGATTTGAGAAAAGAACTTTGCCTGTGTGAATGTGTGTGTTCCATTCGACTTGATTTTCCAAATTCGAGATTCTAGTAAGAAAACAATTTTGAACCGTAACATGAATTATGATAATAATTGTAGAAATGTCAGATTCAATTTTCGAATAATTATCAGTCATCTGATGAACAATAATATTCTCTGAATTTCTTCATAAGCTTTTTTTTTTTACAACGAAAAAAAGGATACGATTTTTCTTGAATTTCTGTATCTTCAATGTGTCGCAAAATATATTCCTTGTGAAATTTCACAACGTCATCAGCGCACTCTGTCCAATCAAGAGTCTCGTGAATACCATCGCCTCCGTATCGCTTGTTATAATTATCGTAATGTACCTAAAATCACGAAAAATAAGTAGTACCAAATACAAAATTTACAAAATGATTGGTACTACAAATTTCCAAAGTTACATACGTGATTAAGAACCAAGCCTAAACTCGGCACGATGGGTATATCCATTTTTTCAGGTTTAAAAGCTTCCTCAAGAGTTTCCTCGGTTGCAAGATTCCTAACGATTCCAATAGCGAGGGCAACCATTTTCCTAATTTGATGAAGCATAAAACTTTGTCCTTTAATTTCGAGGGTGACAAATTCCATTCCCTGCGAGACCCAGGGTTCGGAACATGTGAATTCCATTATATAGCGATTTGCACGTGGGTCCAATGGCCTCCTGAAAAAATATTTTTATTACCAAACTCTTGTAATTCAGAACGCAAATATACATTTTTTTTTGTTTTCACACGTCATTCTAACGTCCAACGTGAAGACTCACACTTTTGCCGTGAAATTGTGATAATTGTGAGTACCCTCAAATAGTTTCAATACTTCAATAATCCGTTGCCGAGTTTTCGAACTTAATCGATAATCCGTGTACGGCTTTCCATCTATAGTTGATAATAATTTTTCACGTTCCTCAAGTAAAACTTCCTCAACCCAACCTTCCTTTGGACGAAGAATGTTCGGGTCATCAGGCGCAAAAGCGTAAGTCGGAAGAGTATAAGCGTAACTTCTCGCTGTACATTGAATCTTGCTGTTGAAACCTTTGGTTACTCGTTTCAGGCCGAACACTCTGATAGTGTCGGGTAAATACTCGTTGATAACGTCCTTGTTGGCATCTTCGGCTTAAAAATAATAATTCAAGAACTGAATTAATGGATGATGTTTCAACAAACTGCAGACATAATTAATTTGATATTTTCTTAGATTTATGTTTAGTTAATGCAAATATTGCATTTATTTTGTGAACGATTTTGAAGTAGAAACTAAAACTACATACAATGAGATTAAACTGCAGCTAAAACACATGCATATCATTTTTTTGGGTCAAATAATTCTGCGCCGTTATATCGTTCTGATTATATTGTCGAGCTAAGCTCATCATACACAATTTGCCATAGTGTTACTACATAAATATGATGAGGGGAGTTTCTCACTTCTGTGGGTTTTTACGAATTCAAGTCACGAGCAATTGTCTGATATAAATACTTACGCATTCTGAGAGAGACAACTTGTCTTGCTGCAGAAACACCTTTGTCGGTTCGAGCAGCTCGCTGAAAGTGTATAATTTGTATAGTGTCAAACGCTTCCTGGCCTATTAGATTGGCTTTGAAGAGAGCGTTAATCAAATCCTCTTCGATAGTTTTCATGCCAGGATTCCTCTGCATTCCATAGTAATCCTTGCCCAAATAAGCGAGCATCATAGCGTAATTACGTTTTTTTACTCTTGTGTATTCTTCTACTTTTTGTTGCTTCGCTAGGGTTCCATTATTTTCATCGTCTACAGCAGGCCTTTTGTTCGCGTGTAACACTGACGTAGCCTCCACAGGAGTTTCAACTTCGGCAGACATTACTTTTAGTTGCTTTCTTTCTAGAACCCCCAAATTAACACATTTTTTAAGATCAACTAGTATTTTCTAATATGCTCGAGATACTTCTTTTTTTAGTGCACTTTGTTATAGAATTTTTTTCAGAACATTGAAAACAATGCCTGCACTTGAAAATACGGAAAGAAAGAAAAAGTAGTATTTTTAGCATTCAGGATCAAAGATGAAACACCATGGAGCGTAAAAGTTAAACTGAAGAATGAGTTTTGACATTCCCGTCATTTATAAAAATTAACGCATTTAGCATATGCCACAAATAGTCTATGTTTTCACTCATTGACTTGAGATTCATAATGTCAACACAAAACTGCAACGAGAAAACTACTACCTCAATAATAATGACTTTATAATGTGGAACACGAATTACTCATTTTTTTCACAACCAAACACTGGAATTTTTTTTCCTCTGGATTTCACTGGATTATCATTGTCATTTACAATTATGATCATAAAAATACTACTCACTGAATAAGGACAAAATTTTGATGAAGCGTGTCTCTTTTAGTGCTCGAAGCATTTATCAAATATTTAAATAGTTGCGACGAAATCACAATATCAGCAATTTGCGAAACAGTTTCGTCGCCAAACACGCGGCGTTTGCTAAGTTACGACCGTTCCATGCGCGCCTTTCGCTATAGTCAATAAGCCCGGCTCATATGCTCAATCCTCAGTTCCGGAGTATGCGTACCTCGTTTCAAGATAATTGTGTATCATGTAGATTCAAGACTATATTTATCTAGATAACATCCCGGACAATTGTAACCTTTCGGTAACACGAAAAACATAACCTCTCTGGCGTAAATAGGATCAGTCGTTGTTGCCGGGAGAGAACAATGTGAAAAAATATCATAATTCCATTAAGATATCGAAATATACCATTTGTAATTCTCCACGCAACAGCGGTGGCATCATTCGAGGACTCGTAGAACATTGAATCAAATCGAAATGTCGGTGTACGCTACTTTGACAAAAGTCACCGCATTGGGAAATCGTGTTCAGGTTAGCATCAAGTGAATCTTTTATGAGAATAAGTGTCCTGAAATCCGACAAATAAAGATTTTTAAGGGTGCATCAACGAAATGTAGCTACTTCCTTCAATTACACCCTTCAAAGTTACCTGACTTCTAATAATTTCGGTTCGAAGTTTCATGCTGTACAAAATTTAATTCTTGCCATATCCCAAAGACTTTTTATAGTTTTGCTTATCAAGACCCAGTTTGAACAAAATGTTAATTATGTGATACGAAAACAACTGGACGTTACGAATAATTTTTTTAAATTGGTAGAGTACATCAAGACTCCTACTCCCAATTGTTCGTAATACAATTGGGGCTTATCAGCCTGTGAGATTGCGCAGAGCCAAACACTGGCTTCCAAAGTGGAAGAAGTTGAGAGCAGCTAAAGTAATAAAGGTTGATTTACCTGATTACAATGAGGAAGTTAGTGAGGAAAAGATGCGTGCAAAATTGAAGGAAAGGGGGCTTTTACCACCAAGGCCATGGATGGAAAAGCCAATATTCATCAGTTGCACAGGTTCTATTATCGAGGAGTATGTGCCACCCGAAGGCGATGGAAAGTTTTCTGCTCTTTCGAAAGCTGTGAGCCATTCATCAATAACAACAAATGGATTATATTCTTGCACTTAGAATGATAATAATTAAACAATGAAAATACTTTCAGGGAGCTCAACAAAAAGCTGAGTTTGTCACCAAGAAAGGAAAGGCTCTGTGGGCCATTAGAAAGATCAAGAGCTATGAAGAAGAGTTTAGTGTTAAAGAATTCCCAGAACAGGCACAAGAGATTTATATAAAAGCTCATGAAGCTCTTGTAAAGTAAGAACATCATTGCAATAAGACACCCATGATGATTCAATTTTTAGTCGAATAATCCCATTTTTTTCTTTCAACGATCATGATTGATTTAAAATAACATTTTTTATGTAGTAAGGACCTGATCTCACTCGGGACTTACGTTACTGAGATGGCTTATCCGGTAAGTTTGACAAAGCTTTGGATACTTTGGTGGGAAATGTAATAGTTTAAAAAAACTTGATCAACAGTAGAAAACTTTATTTGCAGCAAATGAGACACAACGCA
Source organism: Campoletis sonorensis (assembly GCA_013761285.1). Taxonomy (NCBI): domain Eukaryota; kingdom Metazoa; phylum Arthropoda; class Insecta; order Hymenoptera; family Ichneumonidae; genus Campoletis; species Campoletis sonorensis. Next base: position 1,236,154 of record JACEOJ010000208.1, on the reverse strand, counting down.
CAAGACAAAACCATTCACTGGAAATTTATCGAATCCTTAGAACCACCACGCGTTGTTTCAGTCAAATGCACAAATGTGGTAACAGATACAAACTACTTTGCCCAAGTAACTGTTCGCTTCCACACTCAACAGGTTAGTAGCAAAAAACTGCAATGGATTTGGAACTGAAAATTAATATTTTTTGTGCATGTAGGACGAAAAGTAGCAATGTCTAATTCAAAATTTGTTGCTTTGTTATCGAAACCCGAAAATCAAGAGTAAGAAAAAAATCTCATGTTACATGATAGATAATTGAGCTTAGTAGAATCATAATGAAAGAAAAAAAAAAACATTGTTCAAGATGTACGTTTCAAATTACGAAAAACTTTCATTCAGGTGCTCCAATAGTTTCCTCGAAAAAGTAGTTATTAAAACTATTAGAATTACCTTTTCTATCTCTTTTGTATGTGTACTGAAGTTTGAGATGAGCATCTGCAACGGAGCACCCCGTATTTGTATGAATCTATATGCTTGATATGTGTTAATAATCAATAATCGTATTTCGATTATAGACTCTTGCAATTTATGATCGTTTTGGACGATTAATGAGTGGTAGCGAAATACTGAAAAAGGACGTACTCGAGTACGTAGTGTTCGAGAAGCATTTATCTCACCAGTACGGTTCTTGGCGTCTTCATGGGAAAATATTACCCCCATGGGCCCCTCCAAGAGAGTACGGAGAAAGAACGTCCATTGAAAAACCTCAAGAAGAAGAACCACCATCCGAAACTAAAAAGAACGAAGCAGTTTCAACTGTTACTGGTAGCACAGAAGTAAATCCTTCGGTGATGGATAAAGATTTACCGGAAGTTAAAGCACGACCACTTGTATAAATAAATATAAAAAAAACATCAAATATATATGCGAAATGCGAATAAATGAGTTTTAACATTCAAATACATGGGTTACGCAACATGATTCTCGCCATTATCTTCAAGATGATTGAACGCCAATGAGCACGCGATTCGTCTTTGAGATAATAAGGTTATGTACGGGAGCAGTTTACACACAGCTACAATCTTAGTTCCAAGCATTCCCTACTGAATAACTGAATTGTGTTTTTTTTTCTCCAAGTTGTATCGTAGAACGTAAAATACTTGTGACAACTTTGATTTTGATAGCTCGCGTGAATTCTGTTGCAGCTACAAAAATTCATGTTCATATGCACGACAAATATTTTACGTGATTTCATTAAAAAATGAAAAAGAAAATTGTTCCGTAAACGGGCTCCAAATTTTTACGCGATATAACCAAAAATGTTCAATTTTCTGAGACACAGTAGAAAAACGTCAAAATAAACGAAACAATTTTTCAAAGTGTTGTAAACACTTAGGATTTAAGTTTCAGTACATCGTTTCTCATCGAAACGCATGATAGTGATTTTTTTTGCGAACGAAACATCTTTTCATCGTTCGTTTTTCAGTGCATTTCGAACACAAACATGACACGAAAGTGCGTTATATGCAAAGAAACGAATTATAAGAATTCGTACAGCTTTTTTTCTGCACCCAAAGATCCAGAAACTCGAAAAAAATGGGCGGATGCCATGGGCATTGAAAATTATGTCGTCTGTGATGACACGTACGTTTGTAGTAAGCATTTCACACCCACCGACATAATAACTCACTGGGTCAGCGGAGTTCCACCTCATGTTGTTACTGTAAGTAAAGTTTTTGTTTTTCTGAAATCGATATTTTTTTTGTTCACTATACATCGCTTGTTTCATTAGAATGTTATCGTTCTGTCAAGCTCATTTTGTTTCTCAATGACTATTTTCAAGAAACATATTCGACCAAAGGTCATTGATCGTCGCAAAATTTTGAATCTCAGACCTATGAGAAGAAGTCAGTAAAAACAAAGGTTCACAGATGTATACTGTTGGAGAAACAATTTTTTTTCTTTTCATTATCAATGTACTCCATTTTTCAATTGTTTACATTTTTGTTTGCACGTTAGTGGTTTTGAATTTAAAGAAAACAGTCAGAATGACATTTTTGACATTAAGATGTCCATAAATTTTGGGTTATATAGAAAAAGATTGAAGTTTCGCTGCCTTATGCAAAATCAAATATTGTAGATTCAGAAATATTGCAGTTCATTGATATCGATGCAATTTATAAGCAAATTAGTCTTCGATAAAAAAGTTGAAACCATTCTATTATTACAATTTTTTTTGTTTCCACTGTCACATGTTTCTCAGAGAAACTTTAAAATTCCTTTGAAACGTTCAGCTATGTTGCCCCTGTAAGTTTTTTTTACAAAAATGTATTGATGCAGTAGAAAAATGAATGACAAAATCTATGCCTTTTACAGATAAAGTATAAAAAATGTCGCCTGAGACCAGGCGCAGTGCCTAACATCAGTTGCGAAACAATGAATAATCTGCAAAATAGCCAGGATGAGGATTACGAGGATTTTGCAGTAAATCGGGGATCTGGATTAGTGAGAAGGCCATCTATAGTTTCAAATGCTTCGAGAGAGAGTTTTCTGATACCCAGAGAGGACAATACTTCTGTACTCAGTGATTTAGAGGGTCAAGTAGATCCAACGACCTACGAGCCAGAAGCAATGGTCGAATGCAAGCAGGAAAATTCTTATACGGTGATTTGTACAGCTAATGAGGAATGTTCCGAAGACACGAATAATTCTGGAATAATGGAAAACCCCGATCAAGAACAAGACATGGCGACAATTGTGAATCTGCAGGGTGAGGAGAAATACGTGTACACCACAAACGAAGAGGGTTCACAAATTGTTTACGTTGAAGCAATGGGCTCTGAAAATTTCGAGTGCATGGAGGCAGAGGTAGAATCTGAGCACGAGCAAAAATCACGAATTATCAAAGATTATACGACTGTGAAAAGCCAAGTGACTAGTGCGGAAGATGAAACATCTATGGATATGTGGGATTCTTTGAGCAATGAAAATATTCCAGCAGATGACAACGAGACATATTCGGATTTGAAGGAAAAATCCAACAGTCAATGTCGAGAGAAAGGGAATGGCGAAAGGATTGATTCTCTGGATATTAAATTAGAGAGTCAGTACGAAGATAGCGAGAGTGCTATGCTCTTTGAAGACTTGCTTGACATTTACACTGAAGTACAGTTGCCAACAGGCTGGTCCTCGATGGTCACATCAAAGGGACACGGTACAACGGTCGTCTACGCATATATGGGCATGACCAAAAGCGGAATGCCTTACATAGAGAAACAAGTTTTCTTGAAGAGCGATATGAAATTACGATGTGGCGCTGCCAATAAAGAACTCAATCCACAAATGCACAATCTTATCAGAGAAGGTAGAAACCGAATGGTTTTCACCCTCTCCGACGTCGAAGAATTCGTCGAGGAATTCGATCAGAGAATCGTTTGTGAAGGTACGATAATTATTTGACAAGATTTAACACTAAAATGCAATATATTGTATCTGTAAGGGACTCAAACATTCGAGTTTTAACGAACGTAGCTATTATGCCATGGATTTTTTTTTTTTTTTCGTCTCCTTATCTTGTAAGTATTCTTACTTTGAAAATAAATCGTTGGATTTTGGTTTTGTAACAGGTTGTGCTAGTGAAAGAACGCGGCCGGAAGATATTGAAAATTGCGTAGCGTACAGAGACGTGAGTTCGAAGTGGCGACACATAGAGTGTCCGATAATAGTGAACAACGGATCAGGACGATGTTCCAAGTGCAGCACACTCGACAGTTCGATGACCCGTAGTAAAACGAGACGATACAACGCCGGGGTCAAAGAATTCGCGTCTGCAATGATGAAAAAAGAGAAGACTATACGAGTCTTGCACAGATTGTTGAGAAAGATGAACAAGAAAAATCAAAAATTCGAGACGATGAGGGATAGCATCGAGAGCAAATTCGAATCTTTAGTATCCTCAACGCCAGAAGTATTTATATCGACTGTAGAAACGCTTAATATGCCCAAGATTCAAAAACTCATGGTAAAGGAGTGTGTACGAGCGAGCATTTCGGAAAGCGGTAAATCCAAATATTCCGAAACGTGGGTGTTTCTCTGTCTTCTTCTGTACATCGAATCACCACGGATGTATAGATACATGTTGCTCAACAAGTACATGATTTTACCATCGATGAGGATTATACGAAAGTATCTTCATCAGATTAAAACGGATAAACAATTTTATAATCTATTTCAACGGACAGTCGAGCCTTTCCAACCAATCGAGAGGGACAACGAGAAAGAGCCTACATGAATAGCGCATCGAATTACCCAGTTCACTCAATAATGTTTCGTGTTACTGAAAATCATTCTTGAGACTCTGGTGTTTCGGCTGACATAAGTGAAAAAAACGATATTTTCGATTTACGTTGCCCCGTTCAATCCTTGTTGGTTGTTCCATCCTTAATTATTATTAGTTTTATTTCTTTTTCAATTTCATCCCTTGAGGATGGGAGTACGCACATTGATATTTGGTTGGATCAAATATTACAAAATCAATCGCTGGCAAAACATTTTCAAAACATTCATCCATTTTTCTTTTTTTTTCATATATATATATCGACATATTCAATATGTACAACGTGTTTTCACAGCAGACCTCCCTCTTATTTTCATTTCGGTTTTCTTGTTCTCCCTGACTTTCGATAATCCACCCTATGATCACTTTTTCCGGTTGACGTGGCTGCCTAACGACATAAAAATGAACCATAAGCTTAGCACAATGTGACAAGGAAAATAGTTACAAATCATATTCAATTACCTGTGTCCATTCACGTTGTAATTCTTGCAGCATGTTAGGGGTGAGAAGACCTTGAGCCAACAGGCGTTCGGTCAAACGTCCACGTCCGACAGGCTGCTCAGGATTATAATTCGATTGAGGTGCTGTAAAAGATATTAAAATGAAAGTACGTTTCCCTTGTTGTGCGTCCCCACATTTTTTTAAATAAATTATAAATTACAAAAGCTCTGCTATCGCATCAATTATTACCTCTGTAGTAGTGTTGTTTCTGAGTGTTTAATTCGAAATTTTCTGTATCAGATAAAGAAGTTGCTGCGCTACTGGAACCTTTCAAATAACAATTCACTATTAATGGGTTTTCATTAAATGGGTGTCTTGATAAATTATTATCTTCAATATGGAAGAGGAAACATTAAAAAAAAAAATGTATTAAAGAAATGAACGGAACAACTTTTCAGATTTGATTGTATAAACATACAAACCTGCTTCTGAATTTTTTAACAATCTCGTCAGCTGTAAAACTCCATGTTGAATGACCGCGTCGAGCTCCTTTTGCATGTCCCTGACTGTATTCGTATCTGGGAAAAGATCAATGAAACGATAGCTCAACCAAAGATAAAGATCCAAAACGTCAAATACTGCCTCCAGGTGAACGAGATCGATAATAGTTTTTGGTGGGGCGATTGGCCAGCCTATTTGTTGACACAACCAACTGAATGTGATTGCATCGTTTTTACTATATTGTCGAGCGAACTGAAAATAAAACGATAAGTACAATTATTATTATTATTTTTCAAATAATTTCTTATTGAATTAATTGTGAAAAAATAATTATGCCTACCTTGAGAAACATGGTGCACACGAAGGGGACTTTTTTGTTGATTGGAGCGCAACAAAATACATATCGAGCTCTCAAGGGTAAAGGTACGTGCTGTATCATGTCAGCAAGAAATTTAAAATCTTCGATGTTGCACATAAAATATAAAGAATCGTCCACGGTGCACAAAGAAACGAAGATTTCCATCAGATTTGAAAGCGCGGCCTTTGGAAGATGGTAAGCGTATAATTCAATTTGATCTGCTGTTGGATGAAGTCCAGCTTGTGTCAAAGGTTCAGGAGTTTGACTCAATAAACTCTTGAGAATTGGAAGGTCGTCGTTCTTGAATGTTGTCACGAGTCCCTTAAAAGTAAAGCAACTTATGATAACAGGCATGTTCTAAAAAGTTTTGATTCCAAGCAGAATATTTTTTATGCATTTTATCATTAATGCAGTATTCAAAAATTTGTACATAATATTACACGAAAAAAAGTTTTTTCACTTCTATTTTATAAAGTTTTTAGGTGCATTTGAATCGCGGGATCTTTCGAAAGTTGGAAATAAAAGAAAAATTAAATACCTGCTCCCATTGAGTTCCATAACGACCCGCGCGTCCAGCTATTTGCAGAGCCGACGATACCGATATCGTGTCCATTTCCTTTTCTCCTTTTTCATTTACCATCGGTTTTATCATTGAGTAAAATATTATTCGTCGTATGTGCCTATCAGCAGGAAATTATTAATGTCGGATTTACGATATTCTCAAATATAATAAAAATAGAAATTTATCACTCACAGATTCAGACCCATTCCAATAGCGTCCGTAGCTACAAGAACTTTGCATGGATTTTCGGGATCGTTAAATTTTGCGGCTTGAGCGAGTTTTGTATTCGGTGGTAAGCTACCGTATATGACAGCTACTTCAACTCCTCGTTGCTCCAGATCTCGTGATATCGTGTAAATATCATTTTTACTAAAGCACACTATGCAATCTCCCGGTCGAACTTTGTCCAGCGAGCCCAAGCCTTGTTTTTCTATCTTAAGTTCTGTCAGACGTTTGTATCGTCGAATTTCTACGTCTTCTCCGGTTGTCGAGCATAAAACTTGTACCTTGTCAACATAAACACATGTCAGTTGGTCAGGAATAAACTCACGACCCGCAATTCTCGAAAACGCATGACTCAGTTAAGGACACGAGATCCACGATACTCAAAGTGTTGGAAGTTATTTTTTTTTTTTCAAACTTTTATTATCAAATTGAATTGAACTTATATAGAATTGTCTATCATTTAGGTTGAACTTTCAAAAAACAAATTTGTTACAGACTCTTCATTTGATATCCAATCCATTTCGTGTATTGCAATTATTTTTCATTATCATGAATAGTTTTTCTGATGAATAATTCATCTCCCGTTTTCAGACATAGCATCGATCATGAATGACCAGGAATTGAATAATAGACCATCGAGCTCGATGAAACAGTCATGTGAGGTGAATTCACATGACTGTTTCAATTTACAATACTATGAAATCGAGTTTGCTTCTTTGAATACTTTCATATCAACAAATTAACAACCGAACGGAAACAAACATAAAAGAATAAAACATACAAGATCAATAGCTCCAGCCTCACCGCACAGGTGAATTTCATCAGCAGCAATTCCTAAAAGAGCTCTCGTCCAAGCCCAGCCTCGGCCGACATCTTTGATCATTTGAATTTCATCAATTACCGCTACTTCATCTATGTTTTAAAATTTTTTAATAAGTCAATATTTCGCAACGATACTTGTTTTTATGATTTGAAACTTTGGAAATTCTTACATGTCTCATTGACTTTGGCCATTTCCACTGTACATGAAATGTGAGACGATTCGTGGTTGTCGTCGATCGCGTATTGTCGCTCCTCGCCTGTCACCAAATCGCAAGGCGTCTTCTACGAATTTCAATCAATGAAAATTAGTGAAAATGTCACAAACGATTGAAAATTAATCGAGTAATATAAAAGGGCATAATTACCATTTTGTTACACTTATGAAAAACTTCTGTAGCTAATAGTTTGAGAGGACCACAATATACACCACTTTTCGCGCTCATAAAACGTTCCAGTGCATGATACGTTTTCCCACTGTTCGTTGGACCGGCGTGGAAAATTATTTTTCTAGTTTTTGATCTCGCCATTGGATACCTGAGTGATGAACGTAATTATTAGAATATCAAAGTCGTCATTTTTTCTTCGAATTTTCTAGAAAATAAAAATTTGTGCAACTTACCAATTAGCGGGTAGTCGAAGGTCACTAATTTTTTTTAAGTCGTCCATACATTCCAGATGGGGAAACATTTCCTTTGCATGCCTAGTGAAATATGGGAATATGTCAACTATGTTTCCAGCGCCTTGGAGAATGTCGCTCAATACAACATGGAGATCTACTGGCAACGATTCTGCCTCCAAACAATAGCGACGAAAACTTGCGTGTGCTTGTTGTTGCAGGTAATCTGCAAACAAAGATTATTTTGTTCATCTATTTTAATAAAACTTCTGAATTAAGTGTTTTCTGTAAACAATAACAATTCAAAATATTTTGTTAGCGTGAACAACATATTTTTCTTTTTTCTGACAGATACACAATTTCCAACGAGTATTTAACTCTCTATCTTTCTAGGTTTCAAGATACTTAATTGGGTTTGGATAATTTCATATTTTTCCAAGATGTAGGAGTTTTAAGTTAGAACTCAACACAGAACCATGGATTTTGGTTGTTCCAATTTGAGCCGGTGTACAACTCAAGGATTAAATTTTGATGACACAATTGTTTATGTAACGTTTTCTAGTCTAGTCCTCTTAAAAAAATTCCACTTACGATCCATTCCATGTTCAGTAGCAAGTGCAGCAACCTCTCTCTTCTGCGCGAACTGATTAAGTATTCTGAGAAGATCACCCTTTTTTAATACTCCTGTCAATTCAGCACCGACATTGATATCATCCGGATTGGGTTTGACAGGCACAGGTTCAAACAAAGATGTAAGGCCGCTGTTGCTGTTGTTCTTTTTGCCTCTTTTTGTTTCGAAAATTTGAGAAGTTGGCCCAATGACTCTGAATGAACGAGATTATTAGAAAAAAATTGGGTAAATACATGATGAATGATATTGCACGTAACTTTAAAGAAAGACTTATGAAATAATTAGTACTGCGCAAAAGATCACGTAATGACATTAACGAACAGCGAATAAACAATTTAGTGATACGAACCTTGCAAGCAATGTTGGCTTGAATAATACATTTCGACGTGCCAGTATTTCAGGTATAAACCGTTTGGCAGGCAACATGTTGAGTTTTTCAAATTTTTTTGAGGAACAGGATAAATAAACAAATGTATTATTTACAGTTTTCGAACATTTTCGAGTTACGTTTTTTGTTTCGCGGACTTTCTAGGTTATGTCTGAACAGCGTGTAGACGTACGATTCGCGATAATGCACGTGCGCTCCTAGCGGACGTACTAAGTTTGACACCCTCTCTCTGGCGGATTTTGACTGTCGCTTCGAACTTTTTTTTCACTTTGTTCGGCAGGTTCGGCGTTTATTCTTAATTGTTTAATAAATGAAAATATTTGTTTAGTGATATTTTTCGACAGACAAACAAAGCAAGCAAGATCGTTCATTTAGTCAGATTCTTTCAACTTTTGTTTAGCCCCCTCTCCCAATACAAATAAAGTGTACTACTAATCAATTCATCATTGACATGCTATCGTTTGAAAAACTATATTAATAGCGTCATTAACTTTCATAAATGATTTCCTAGCTATAGCAACAATAAAATATAAGAATTCATTGAAATCTATTTGCCAAGCATACGGAAAAACCGAGCTGAGGGTACCGCCACAACTAGATCGAAAATTGTCTATCTCTATCATGCACATCTCTACCAATACAATCCACCAATCGCACCTCAAAGAGATTAGTATTCTTAGGTTGCGATTGGACGATTAGTGATGGTACTAGCGTGATAGTCAATAAGGGAGGAGGAGAGAAAAATATTTTCGACACGACACGAACGACACCCTACGCCAGCCCCAGTACCAACCAGCCCAATCAGTTGGTGTTGTTAATTGTCACGATCAGCTGTAACGTCAAAATGACAGTACACGATATAAATTAATTGTCAAGTTTTTCGTTTTTTTTTTTACATCAAACGTAACAATGTCTTCGGCACATTTATCCGGTGGACGAATAAATATAGGATTAATACAGGAACAGGCAAGAAAGACATTGCTATGTTTGTTGGAAAAGTGTGATGGAACAAAGGTAATATGACGTTTGATTATCAACATTAAATTTTTGTCTGTTTTTCATTAAACTAACAATTTTGATCAAGGCGATCGTTTGGGATCAATCCCTCGCTGGTCCAACAGGCCTAGTAGCCAAATATAATTTATTGGAGGAGAACGATGTTGTCAAGATGTATCCTCTGTGTGGTGGTAAACTTCCGCCCACTAATGTGGCTAACATAATATTTATAACGAGACCCCAGTTGCATCTGATAGACCTGATTGCAGAAAATGTTCATGGGTAAGCGATAAAAATTCCAGTAATTCAAGGCTGAATTCCATGCTGAAAATCCGCTTGAAATTTTTAATAGGGAACAAAACAACAGCCAGCGTAAAGAGTTCCACATTTTCTTTGTGCCACGGAAGAGTTTGCTGTGCGAGAAAAAATTACAGAATCGAGGGGTATTTGGAAGTTTTACCCTCATCGAGGAATTTCCATGCGACTTATTTCCTTTTGACAGTGATCTCGTTTCCATGGAATTGACTCATACCTTCAAGGAATTTTATTTGGAAAATGATCCCACATGCTTGTACCAAGTTGCTCAAGCCATTCAAAGTCTTCAAAGATTGTACGGAAAGATATCACGAATTACAGGGCGTGGCCCAGCAGCCAGCAAAGTCTGGGAGTTGTTAAAACGCTTAGATCGAGAGGAGGAAGATGGAAAATTGAATAATTCACAATCAGCGCCCATTGAACATTTGTTGTTATTAGACAGAAGCATCGATCTCTTGTCACCTTTAGTTACTCAATTGACTTATGAGGGTCTCATTGACGAGATATTTGGCATTAAAAATAGTAAGAAATGTTATTTGTGCACCTGAAAGTCACAATTTTTAGTACGATAAATTTTGTTTATTTTTCAGCTACCGTACATTTGCCACCTGAAAAATTTCACACTTCCGACGATTCTCCATATGTTGTTTCTCTCGATAAAAAGGAACAAATTATTCTTAATTCCGGAGAAGAATTATTCGCCGAGATAAGGTAAAAATATAAATAAAATTACAGTCGAAATTTGGACAACGCCACATGATCATTGAGAGGGATTTGAAAAATCGCTCTAGTCAAATATCATCGTCCAACAAAGTACTTTCCTCTAATTTATCTGATATAAATTCTAACAATATCTTTTAAACACTTATATTTGCAAACTATGAAGAGACAAAAATTTCAACGGTGTGGGACCAGTTCTAAGTCAAAAAGCCAAAATAATATCATCTCAATTCGATGAGAGACACGGGGATAAGAGCGTTCAGGAAATAAAACAATTTGTTGCAAGATTACCTCACATGTTAGCGACCAAGCAATCACTTGCCCGACGTAAGTGATGAATTCTCAAACGAGAAAATATTGTGTCATCGAATTGCTGGGATATTTATAATTTATTATTTTATTATTGTAGATACAACTATAGCAGAGATGGTCAAAGAAGTTACGGATTCTAGCGAGTTTTTGGAATCTTTGCAAATTGAGCAAGAACTATTAAATTGCATAGATACGGACAAGCCCAATTCGTACATCGAAGATATGATAGCTCAACAAAAACCGTTGTTGAAAGTTTTGCGCCTTTTGTGCATTCAATCCCTCACGAACTCGGGGTTGAAGCCGAAGTTGTTGGATTATTACAAAAAGGAAATTATCCAGACTTATGGCTTTCAACATCTTCCAACTTTGTTGAATCTTGAAAAAGCTGGCTTGCTCCGATCGCAACAGTCTGCTAGGCAATACGCCGTGCTGAGAAAAGCACTGAGACTTACAGTCGAAGACGAGAATGAAATTGCACCAAAAGACATAAGTTACGTACACTCTGTGTATGCACCACTGAGTATACGCTTAGCCGAGCAACTCGTACAGCCAGGAGGCTGGCAAGGTTTGAACGATGTTTTAGGATTGCTTCCGGGACCAGCCGTCAGCAGTGATTTGAAATATAATTCCGGGGCTTATCGTAGTAAGAAAAGTTATTAAAATACAAATTCATCATTTTATCATTCCCGGTTGTTACGATCGTGGGTTTTCATGACCCAGGCAATTTCAGTTGTTCATAATTCTTGAAGGAATTGATATTTTCGAAACGTAATGTCGTAGAGCTAAGTCACTAACCTACAGTTGAACATTAATATTCATTTGCTCATGAAAATAACCAAATTTTTATAAACACGAAGTTGTTTTATGGAGTTTAAAAGTTTCAACTTGATCATTAACAGAAAATTCTTTAACGAGCGAAGACTCGAATTCGGAACCTCCGAGATTGGTTCTGGTATTTTTTATCGGTGGTTGCACCTACGCGGAAATCTCAGCATTACGTTTCCTATCGCAACAAGAAGACCGTAAGTTTACGAGTTCTACGAGTGTTTGGAGAAAAATGGAAATACAGATTTTCTTTCACAATCTCCCTTTTTTTTGGTACAGTAAACGTTGAATTTGTCGTGGGAACGACAAAATTGATTAACGGGAACACATTCCTGATGTCTCTCATGGAGGACCTGGAGGAGAACAGCAAATAAAGGCTGCTCCTGCTGTGAAATACTGAACCTCGAGAATTTTATCATACAGGTTTGATATATAAATGCTTTATGTAAATAATTCAAGTTACAATAAAGAACAAATGTAATAAAATGACAACTTTAATAAACTGATAAATTATTGGCAAACACTCCTTTGTCCCTGAACCTCTGGATTGTGCGTCTACTTTCGTAGCGCGTTAAAGTTTCAACGTACATTGTGCATTATTCACGTAAAGGTTTGTTTTTTTGTTCTATTTTCGGGTATTGGAAGTATCATCAATGATGAATCGAATGATTGGCGTCGTTGTCTCTTTAATACTCATGTGGTTGTAAGATTTTGAGGAACCATGTGACCTGCATCTCCAAGACATCGAAGAGTTACTCTGCCACTTGGAACTATACTGAGCCATGTGATGCTCGCATTTTGGAGAGAAATTCGAAGCCAGGCTTCGGGTGGAAATTGCAAAGCACTGAAATGATATTAACGTTGATACATTTGGAATCGAAAAATCATTGAAGAATTTGCTTTAACCGGTTGAACTGAGACTCACCGACAAACAAAGTATCGAATGACGTTCGCGTGACAGACTAAAACCGTGTAAGAATCTTTTTCCTGATCGTGATCCGCTCGATGAAAGTATCTTCGGAATGCTGCCTCGATCCTCGGCCCATCCTCGTAAAACTGTAGAGAATATTGAAGAATTTTTATAACCGTTCGATTCCCGAAAAATAAAATAAACAGAAGAATGTCCTGAAAGAATAATTCGAAACTGTAAAACTTACGTATCGCTCGGATTTCCAATGTCCTATTGGTGGCTCTGGTGGAATAGGAGCTCCCTCGATTAACAAACCATCCTCTATCGTTGGAACTTCGGGTAAGTGTTTCTCAATGATTTTAGACGTTTCTTGGGCTCTGCTCATGGTGGATTTCACTATCAGGGTGTACGGTAGAGCCAACTCTGCCAATCTTGCTCCTGTGCAGTCTGCCTGACGTCTACCTTTGGATTGGAGCAATCATTGCACGACTTATCAATAACCAAGTCATGATTTTATACAGTAAGTTTTGTATTGGCAAATTTGATAAAATTTATTCGTTTATACAATTTTTCAAAATATCCAAAGAGAAGAGTGGATGCATGTCTTAGATCTCTACGACATTTTATTTGGTTCAATTTCACTGTTATCTTCCTATTAGAAGAGAAATTTCGAAGAGGATTCAATAAAGATTATTGACTTGTGTCTATGACACGAAAATTCATGAGAATGGGCCCAACAACTTGAACAGTTCGCAACGATATTTCTTACCATGGGGGACAGCCAGTATGGAAATAAATGAGCAAATCATTATTAAATAAGATAATTCTTACCAAGTTCGGTGAGAACCCTCTCAGCATCTGTTTTTCCATTAAGATTATATTGGCCATGACGAATGAGAATTAAGTGTCTAACAGCTTTTGGTTTTTTTGACTCGTACGCCTCATTAATTTTGTTTTCATCAGTCTCGTTAACAACGGTGGAAGATTTGATGGGTTTAACTAAACATTTTGGATCCCGCCTGTCATGGAGAGAAAAAAATATCAATCATTTGTCTAACATTTGAAAAATTGCTTGTTTTATTTCGTAATAAAAGCACAATGTGCTATTTTGACGAAAGGATATTCTGAAAATCAGTAGAGGTAGAGGATCAGTGAATCTCCCGTTATGAATATATTCCAATGTTAATCTGTAAAATTTATAACCTGTCCCAGTTGGTATCCCATTTCACCGAAGGTGTGAAATTGGTTGTCCAAGCATTAGTGACTTGCGGTTGTTGGCGATCGCCATAAGAATTCGCGTAAAAAAATGCCGCTCCTCCCAAAGTGCCGATACCAATAATAGCGTATTTTTGAAAACGCGTTATAACCGGCATTTTTTTCGCTTTAACTATAACTATAAATTTCTCTTTAGTTTCTGAGATTTCTGTTAGCCACACACAAACTGTGCGGTGCCGACCTCTGCAGACTGGGTTTGCGAAAAATACGAAGCACCGATGGATGATATTCGAATCATTCGAAACGTTATCACTTCTTGCCGCAGTTGGAAAACAGCGCTCGACCGGTTTGCAAGGGGAGGGGGGCCGCATTGAGCATCGCAGTGAAAAGCCTGCAAAAGTAGAGAAACGAGAAACGTGCGTGTCAAAAGCAGTCTGCAGGGTCTGCAGTCACAACTCTTCGTCGGTAGAATAATCATGGCGGCTCCAGTGAAAAAACGTGAAGTCGATGAAGCGACTAAAGACAATGATGCTGAACCGATGAGCAGTGACGACAATGAAGATGAAATGGACGATGAACAACAGGTTCGTTTTTGTCATTAAAACCTTTACTTTTCCATAATTCGGTTATTTAACAGAACGTGGGCGTCGCCACGAACATAACCTTAAATGAATCCATGTGGCTGCTCAGTGCTTCCATTTTATTTGAGATACCTGTCTATTGTATACAATTAACACATTTTTTGTTCATCATTACTACATCACATGCTCGGTTTTGTTAAGAACAGTGAAAATTTCTCTAATTCAATCTAGTTTTATTGCCATTGCACAACATATCGTAATAACGGTCGTATGATTAGCACGTCTGAGATAAGTGCACGCCGGTATTTCAGGCTGCCGGCTGTCTGCGGCCTGTTTACATATCTCTATGCATATACATACATGCAATGATTTTAGAAACACTTCGAAATTTCGTTGGTTGTCGTTGATGAATTCAACCAACTTGAGTATTAAAAAAATATTAAAAAGTAATAAGAATTCTATCAGTCGTAAGTTTGATGGTTCTAGTATGAGTTATAAACACTTTTTAGATATTACACAGAATCTTCATTATACATTTGCCATTACTCGTAAAAACATGGTTTTTCAGAACGTTCAATTCACGTGTTTTTTTCTTTCGTAAGCTCGGTCTTAATTTATAAAAACGAATGATGATTTTCATTTACTTTTGTGGATTAAAGGGAATGGAGATCCAAGTTGATTTTGAAGGAAGAAATCCACAGGACAATGATTTTCATGGAATAAAGACTCTGCTGCAACAATTGTTCCTAAAAGCACATATAGATCTTGGGACTCTGACGGACATAATAATATCCCAGAATTACGTTGGCTCTGTAGTGAAACAGTCTGACGATGGAAACACTTCGGACGATGACGAAAGCGACGTTAATGATGTTTTTGGTATTACCACTGTCATTAATGTTTCGTCAACACAGGTAATTATCGTAGATTTTAAATGGATTAAAAAAATAAAGGGATTGAATATTCAACATTAATAAGTGTAATTAATGTACTTTTTTTTGTTCTGTTGATAGCAAAATCCTTGCATATCGCAACTCCGAGAATTGTTGCGTCAATTGGCGAGCGAGCATGGCACTGATGCTGCTAACAACTTAGTAAAAACTGTGCTCGAGAACGACGCCTTGGGGCTGTTGATAAACGAGCGTTTCGTAAATATTCCAGCTCAAATATCCGTGCCGCTTCTCGAGAATTTACTCGCTGAAATGGAGCGTGCTACTCGTAAAAACATGGCTTTCAAATTCGATTATTTCATTCTAATCTGCAAATTATACAAATACGCGGAGGGCCAGAGCAGCAAAAAACGAAAGAACAAGAAAAAATCAGCCAACGACGATCCCGACATACTGTGGAGCAATCCAGAGGAAGAGGTTCTCGCTGAAAATGCTTATTGCTCCTTCGAGTTTTCCGTTGAAAAGGATTCGGACAGCGGTCTTTCGGGCAATTGGACCGAAGGCGACGCGGAAATGGTTCCGTACAGACGAGTCCTCATCCTCGAGGCTCCCAAACTTCGCTCAAGCCTCGACGAGATAAAACGTCTCGTATCTTAACCAGCTTCATTACCATGCAGACCGACTTAGCTATACATACATATATATTTTTTTTAAATATATATTTACACTGCCCTTCAAAAATCTAATGCGACATGAATTTTTCTTATAATCAACAAAATAAGAATTATGTCCAACCGAACGAAATTTGAATGAAAAACCTAGGTTATTAATTTACAAAAAATATAAAAAACAATTAAATTTTGTATTTCAACAAGTAAATAATCCAAGGCCCAATGAATCACCGAACGCATCGCTGTGAGTTCGGGAGACGTGCATCACGTTTTCGCGTTGGCAAGTTTTCCAATTTCTTTCATCCGAATAACATATTTTTTCGATTGAATTAATTCATTTAAAAGTGTACATTTATTCTGTTAATTCGGTAAAGAAGTTTATTTTTATTTGTTGTTTACTTGTTAAATATTGTACTCTATGTACGAATATGTTCGGTATTCATTTTCGTTGATGACGAATGAGTTGCTGGGCATAAGAAAGATTTGAGATACCGTTGTTCAAATAATAAATCAATTATTTGTATTGTAACGGTGCGATCAGGTTTTTCAAGGGGTAGTGTATTTATACGAAAACAACGCGAACGTTCGTTACGACTTAAGAGACTGGATAAGAAAAACACGTTCCTCATACCTCATTCGTATAAGCTTTTTCGCTGAGCGCAAAAAAAAAAAAAAAAAAGCCTACCATTACTCGGGATTTCGCATCGTCGTGAATCATTACTCTTAGCCATCAACGTGTACCAAGCTTTTTTAATAATATATCTATATATTATATATAACAATGTTATTCTTACAAAATATGAATGAATGCGATCATTTTGCGAACGATGATAAAAATGCTATGAATAACTTCATACATTATGATTCGTCTGTTTTTTATTTAATTTAATTTTTTTTATTTCGTTCTCCAGGCGTTTGGCCTCTTACGACGTGTGTTGCTTCATTGATTATTTTATCTTTCATCGTTTCTACGAAACTGTTACGTCGATAGATCCGCAAATTTAAACGATTGTCTGATTGGTTTTGCTCTTCGTCTCATCGTTCCCAGTATATTGAGCATCTCCGAGACTGCTGGCGATGCGTTCTCGGCTTCTTGTCGTCGTTTTTTCTCCTCTTCTCTCTGCTTCTGCGAAACGAACACAAGATTCTGAGTTTTCAATGTTCGAATTATTTATTTACGCTCGTCTATAAAAACAGCGAAATGGTGTTTCATCAATCTTACTCATTGTTTAATATTATTTTGGAAAAACGAAACACGTAGTTCAACAAATTTAGAAAAATAATGAAAGAAAAAGATTTCAGTTCTGCTGAGAACTAAGAATCTAAATATTGCTCACTGTTTCTTGCTAATTTGCGAGCATAACAAAGACTTCAAGACGATCCAAAAATGAGAAAAATATTCGAACATGGAGTATAATAGTGAAATGAACAAATTTTCGAGCCAAATAATGACACATTACAAGTTGCTCATAACGTTTGCTTGCATTCTTTCTCTAGAGTGATTCACATTTTGGACAAAAGATGGAAAACTCAGTATACGTATTCCAGCACACCAGCTTCTGTGCCTTTTTCCACTTGCGAAATGACGTCATTCAAGAAAACGAGAACTATATAAAAAAATATCAGTATCTTGGACTGAATTAAATATTGCACTAAAAGATTTCTTCAGAAGCAATAAAATCTTGAATTCAAATGTGAACTGACACTTCAGTTTGTTACACACATGAACATTTTCAACTCGTAACTGTGTCGACTCAATACACTGTTCGAAGTTTCATCGTTACCATAAAATATGCCATTTTAGAGGAACGAACTTGAGGGAACAAGAATGAATTTTGATTTACACTTTTTGAATCGTCCAATCAACGGTTTATGAAGAATTTTCAATCGTTGTAAGAAGTAGTTTACTTACGTCAGTTTGTTTCAAGGTAAATCGTCCGCCTTTAATCTGATTTATTATATCATCAATGGCTGTAAAGATATAAGAGTAATTTAATTTCGTGTGTGTTTTTTGTTATTTTTCACAGAATGACGCAGGTGAAAATGGAGGAATAGTGAGAAATCAGAGTCATTTGTAAATTACCTGGCTGTTGAGGCACGGCAAGAGTTTTTTTGGGATTTATGCCAAGCATGTTTTCCATATCGGATACTGCATTGGCGGTTTGATCTCCTGAGCTCATTCTTTCTCGTGTGGCAAGTCGTATCGAAGCAATAGCATTATTAGAAGAAATGAATTTGGATGGTGGTGGAGGTGGTGGAGGCGGAGGGGGCGGCGGTATGACAATCGGTGGATTTTTCAATTCAAGGACTTGCTGTTCCAAATTACGAATAACCTCTTCCATTTGTTTCACTGTGTTTTCAGCTCTTTCAGCCCGTTCGATAACCATCTCGAGTTCGGATTCAGCGAGTTTTAATTTTTCTTCGACAATCTCGAACTCAAGGTTCGCTTCTTTTTCCTCCAATTTATCTTCGAGAGCTTGAATCTGGGATTGATGCTCCTGGTGCTCTTCTTCGAGCAACCTTTTCAGAGATTCTACTTCTTGGAGGACCGTCAACAAACGACCGTTTGGATCGTCGCTTATTTCTGCCATTAAGAGAGCGCTCTGATGTGCCAAAACGTTACGCTCTTTTTGCACCTTCAAGAATTCAACGAAAAAATAGACAACCGATCATTATATTCGATAAATCTCTTCATTAAGGGTAAGAAGAATATTAAACACGCAATATTTACCCTGTCCGCTTCCATCTTCATCACTTTGGCTCTTTCTCTTTCACCATCGCACTGCGTTTTCAATGCTTGTACTTCGTCAGCAACCATTCTACTCACACGTTCCATATTTTCTTTGTGGACCCTTAATTCTCGGAGTTTGTGTTCATCTAACGAAAAATATAAATATACTTTTTCAGTTTTTCAGTCTAGTAACAACAGAACCCGTTAAACCAGCGGTTTTTAAATTTCTTCTTTTCAATTACAAAGACTACCGAGATGTACATTTGTCTGAAATTTTCGTCAATTTGTTTTTTTTTTTTTTCGAGATAAGAGAACGATTAAAGAGATAAGAGAACGTTATAATTTCCGAGTTTTGTATACGGGGTGTCCTACAACGAAGTTCTTCCGGTAAATCGAAAAATCTGGTACCATTTTTGGCTCAGAGTGTCGTGATAAAGTTAAAAATGTTGAACTCTGTTGAAATTTGACTTGAGAAATATACAAAAATTCAAACAGCTACAAGTATTTTATAGTACGTGTGACGGAAATGATGTTTGCCTTGACTCGGTAACTTTTTGCCAACAACTGATTTTCAATACGGGAAAACGATATTGCAAGGATTATTCCCACTCCTCCGATTGGGGAGAGAGAACGTTGAGGATTTATTATTGCCATTGGTTTCTCGTAGTGTCGAACAATTTGTAAACCTTGATTGGTTCAAAAGGTTGGTTGAAATCCCTTGCAGGTAGAAGCATTTGGTCGCCCGAGATTAACTCAAGCAGGGCCTTTCCCGTAATAAAACAACACGAAAAGCGAAAAGGTCTGGCAACTTCCCTGAATATTGAATGGTAAACTCAACAGAATTCTTTTGAAAATGTGTTCCTGGGTTGTTAAATTTTCTTTAAACTTTTATATATCGACAAAGTAAGCTTTTATAAATGATTTTTTTCCCATTATTTTCGCTTTAATTTTGCATGGCACTTCGAGTCGACGCCGACCAATCGAAAAAAAAAAGAAAAATTAGTAAAATTTATTTTTCTCATCCATTCCAAAGAAAGTATGATGCATCGTACCGCTATTTCTTAAGGCGCGTTCCTCGTCCAATTGAGCTGATAATAGGGCTGCTTGTTCCTGAGCCTCAAATTCCTGTAGCCTTGCTGAATTTAATTCCGTCTGAAGCCGAGCCACCTCTTGACTGAGCTCTGCAACAAGTTGAATTTGATTAAAAGATAAAGGAAAGTCGGATACGTAGACCTTCAATTATGAAAATAATGAATTATTGCAAAAATGATGAAAATGTTTTCGAGATTAATAGCATAGGCTGAACTTTTGGTTTACAGGTATAAATAATCGAAGCTACTTACCCCGAACAGTCTCCCTCAGTTCTTCGATGTCGGCGTCCGAATTAGCATCAACCTCGTCCGAAAATTCGACGTCTGTTTGTAAGCCATCGGGAAGCGACTGATTGAATTGCTGAACAAGAACTTGGGAGCGTCTCTTCAGCTCACGATTTTGTTTGTACCACTACGGTCAAAATCGCCGGTTTAAAAAATCATACCTTCATGTTTGTGTTTGTATGATAGCGACTGGAGAAAATTCCGAGTTGTACTATAGTATGGGAAAAATTTAGCTTCAAAGCCGAAATGACAGATGCACCAACAGGATGTCTCAGTTTGAATATGCAATAATGTGTACTGGAGGCCAAGTTCGAATGACATTTGCGCCAAAAAGTTGACATTTATCACACAAACCCGATCACTATTGTGCGTGTATACTGGCAAAGCGGTTGGGAATGAAAAGTAATGAAGAATTTGATCACAGTCTTGTAGAGGAGAAAATTCTCAAGAACAAAGTCACCGACGTCTTTTTGTTTTATCGTTCGTAGTTCAGGCTTGAAAGCAGATTGAAAAATGACTTGAAAATGATTAGAAAACCGCAGTTGATGACTTGGTAAGAAATTTCGCTAACGTTTTATTAATTATAATTATTAACTCGTCAAGGAAAAGGTGATTGGCTATTCAACCTGAGAGATCTTGTAGAGTGAATGAGTTTTATGAACTGCGATAAAAGGCTCGCGAACGTCTTGATAGTAATTCGAGTCCCAACAATATCCGAACCAAGACTTACCTGAGACGCTTGTTGCATCGCTTTGTGCATAGCACCAGTCTCAACGTCATACTGTCGTTTGAGCTGTTCGTACTCCTTGCAAACTGCTTCCGAGACTGCATAATGAAGAAAAAAGAAAGATAATTTATATTTTTTTAGCGGTCAAGGCACACTCGAGTAATTAGACACGAGTGTTAACAATTCAGTATTCAAATTATCTTCGAGTCTATATTCCATATTTACCTGTTCGCAGTTTGTGGAGCTTCCGATCCTTGTCCTCGGACTGTAAATGTAACGTTTCATTTTCCTTCTGCAACTGCCTGCACTTTCTCTGTAGATCAGTTTGTTCTCGGATAGCTGCAGGAAGATTTCTTTTATAAGTACAAATTCATTACTCAAAGAACAAGAAAGTTTCATAAGAATTTTTAGCCAAAAGTGTTATCTAGAATTCGAAAAAAAAAATCGATTTCAATAATTATCGCTTATTGTTCTCCGAACCTATCGGAAAGACCGATAAAATATATTCATAAATTCGAAAATGAGAAAAAAATATATTAATAAATTTGTGTAAATAACGTTTTTTCCTCGAAACTACATTTTGCAGCATAGCCGCATTAATGGGCGGTCGAATTTTTTTTTCACTAGAAGTTGAAACAAAAGACAAACTCTTTAAAAAAACAAGTTATCAGAGCTCAGTTGAAGGGTATTGAATATTTTCACACGATAAGTCGTATCCTTTGGATAATGAGTAACGAGCACGGTTGTGGAATACAAATGATGGGCGATTATGATCGATACCCTTGTAAATCGTGTTTCATCGAGACCAGTATAAAATCACGTTTTCGGACGCATACTAAAATATCTTGCGGTATGGTAAGCATGTGTATACGAAACGTAGGCATGAATGAATCACGAACAGGCACGCGAGGGGCAAGGTCCACGTGGGGGCAAAGCACATTGGGTGTGCCTTGATCAAGAGACGTCGAGACGTGAGCTCGGTGTTCCTCAAAACGTCGTCATAAATCTGTCCATACTCGACAAGCCTATCCCACGTATTTGTACATTATATTGCACTGATTACTGTCAATTCTACCACCGATCGTACGTCGATAGAAAAATAGAACAACAACAATTGTTTAAATATATCAATCACTCATGAAGAAAAAGACTGAACCGACGAATTAAAAAGAAGAAAATGTGAATCAGATTGTTTAGCTCGGAATTCAAGGTTGTCGTAATTCTGACAAAATTAGATTTCACTGTCTACCCTATAAATAATCGCAATGATAGTACGATATTTTCTGCCTACAATAATTATTTCAAAAAATTTACATGCAGATTAAGTGCGAGCACACCAAAAGATTGATCAGATAAAATGTAGGTCGCGTCCTTTGTTCATGAAGGTCGCACTGTTATATTGAAAAAGTATAGTACGATATCGAAAACTACAACTTTGTACGAAGAAAATGCATTATTCCTTGTTTGATTACACGTATGTAGAATTGAGCTAAAGGAAAAATCACTATAAATGAGGGATTATAATTTTTAAAGTCTAAAGAACTTTGAGTCTTCGCGGGTAATCGATTATTTAAATATTTTCGCATTGAAATCGTTGTTTCTAACATACGAAGTATTTTCACTCGAATTCCTAATTAACACTTGATTTAAAAAATGTAGAAAGTTAATGAATTTACCAGCTTCTGATTTTTGGAGTAGAGACTTTCTGATTCGTTCAGATTCTTCGTACTTGTTTTTCCATCGAGCGTCCGAAGACGCAGAGCTGTTGCTTCTGTTTAATTTTGGATTTTCATGACTGTTTCTTTTTACAGGTGACGACAGTAAGGACGTTGCTGAAGATGATTGAAGTCTGTCTTCGTAATTGACATGATTGCGTAGAAAGGAAGGTGGAAGCGGAGAATCATTGTTTCCATTGTTATTGACACCAAGAGGACTTTGAGGCTTGCTGTTAGACTTTATCAGAGTTGGTTGATGATTCACCGAATCTTGGAGTTTTTCAAACGAGGCTCTTTGTGCAGCAACTGAGATTCTACTGTTTCGTCCGTTTCCGGTTGAATTATTAGATTCGCCAAAACGTTTGACAGTACCATTTTGTTGTTGTTGCTGCTGTTGCTGCTGAAGCTTTACAAGACTTGGAATCTTTGGAATTGGAATGTGTGAATGATTTCCATTGACGGAGGTCGGCGATAATACTCTCGATTGAGAAGTCTCCATTGAGTTACTCTGCAGTACTATCTTCAGCTCACTCTTGTTCATTTCTGTTCATGTATCCTTTTTTATATTATGCACCCGAAGATTTTTACCACATGAGCTCACGATCGTTGTTACCTGTTATAAAAAATATAATATAAAAAAAAAAAAGTAACATACACAAGTACAAGTGCAGACGATAAAACAAGTAGTTTCATTCGTCAGCAGTGAAAGTAAGAAAAATGCTTGTGATCGGCGAGACTAGAAATTACGACATACCAGTTATAAAGCTTAAAAGATACATACTTTTATTTTATTTTATGTATTTCTAACCGGAAGAAGCGTATGAGAAAGTACAAAATATCAGTAATTGAAGCCGAGAAATTGTAACGTTACTTCCGTGGCGTTTCAGGCTCATACAAATTGATGTATAGAAATATGAAATATATTTAGTTTTCATTTAAATGCACAACAGATGTGCACAACAGGCTAAAAATAGTCGGAGTAAACGAAGGAAATTTGTAACGTTATACGATCCACCATCAGTGAGTTTCGAGTGAGCAAGTACTCAACTGAAAAGAGGAATAGACAAGGAGAGACTTGAGAATAAGATAGAAAGATATAACACTCAGGGTTAATAACTTGGAGATATTCTAAAATTAAGTTTCGTCTGTGTGGTGCATCGGGGTTTCGACCCCCCCGAGCCCCTGAGAGCAACATACGAGGCTTAACAGCAACTGTCCTCACTCCAGAAAATTAAACAAACGGATCTTTTACGACTAGACACCCACACACACACACACACACACACAATTGTGCTGGCGCGAAACTTGAATCGTTTGCACTGAAAGTAATAGTTTATAAACTTGAATGAACGTCGTTTCAGCACAAGTTTTGAACTAAAACCTCATTCATTTAACTGTTAATTGCAGTTGTCAGGCTGAAGGTAAACTTTTTTCTACTCACACGTTATTGTGCGCTAAAGAAATATAATAACACAATAAACAAAACGTGTTTTCAAAATTGTATCATTTGTACCGCGCACTATTATACTTTTCAATTTATTTAATGTACAAAATTAAATTCGAGAACACGCGATTGATAAAATTTAAAAAAATGCTTTTTTTATTATTTTTTATCGAATTGGACCGCCCACACGTACACACGATCCTCGCTTCTAAGAAGTCAATCGAAGAATGCGTCTTAATTTCTCCAGCTACGAATGTTGCCCCGCTGCTGTGTGATCTGACAGCAAGGAGGGAGGGCTCTTTCGATGGAAAGCTGAGAGTGAGTAAGATTCTGAAAACTGGAGAGACAGAGAGAGAGAGAGAGAGAGAGAGGGTGGAAGGGGGGAGAGGGAGGAGAGACAGAGCCTGAGGAGACGGAGAATGTGCAACGGCGACGAATTCTCTGTTACGATATCTATATAGAAAATCGTCGAGTATGCTGCGGTTATGCTCCTACCGCGTGTCCCTATATCGCACGTTTCTTTGAGCACTCGCGCTCATTCGAATCTCAACTGCACCAGCCTTCGCGTCACCTTAAACGTGTTGCTCAACGTCCTGCACGGATTCGATTATTATGATTCTCCGCACGGTAAACTGTAAATCGCGGTATTGCAATCACGCTTTATTTTCCTATACATGAGGTTTTCCATCCCAAGCAGCCATTTTTCCATATGGAAAAATTTTCTAATCCAACAAAATGTACAAAAACACTTTACCTATCGAATATTCAAATCATTAGAATTATGAGAGCATTATTTTATGCAAAACTTTCATTTGGATATCAGGATTTCGTGTTTTTTCCACTTTCATACGAATTCAAAAATAAATAGAATCGCATTCTTATACGACGTTGATTTCCCTGATGACTCACTCGTTGATACATCGAAAAAATTATTCACCAGTCATAAAAATCGTGCTGAAAAAATAGAAAAATGGTTTTTCTACAAAATTATATTTTTGAAGTTAAAGTTGAAGTAAAAATACCGACTTGATTTTGATTTAATTTTATATTAATTTGTATAATATAATCACAAAGCTTATTATAACTTTATCGATAGTTTTCCTGATTTTATGACAACACTATGATTTTCTGAAGAAGATTTTTATCACGACAGAGTAAAGCTTCTAGTATGTTATCGAGTGAATCATGAAATTCATTATCAAAACGCAATTTTCCGGATTACGTATAGATGTTACGAGCCAAATCCGATATTGGTAAAAAGTAATATTTTTGGGTTTAATTTGCTATTTTAAAACTAGGATTTTTTTTGCTCTGATGGTTAGTATTCCACCTCAATTTTTGACGTTGTTATTTTTTTGATTTAAACAGTCAATCTATTGTCAATTGAATTTATTTAATCCACGAGTCCCTAAGGTTTCTCAAGACAACAGCAGATGATGTGTTTTTTTTCTTCAAAAATTTATTAATATTTATTAAAAAATGACTAAAAATTGCAGATGGCAGTCAAACGTGGGCCGAATTTTCATGAGTCGACCTCTACACATGCTGTATATACTGTTTTTAAACGCGAGAGTTGTGTACGATTGGTATCTCTCTCACCCTCGGCGAGCGTACAATCTCTGATTGTCGCAATAATCGCGTGTGCAATGCAGTTTGTGTTAATGAGAGGTTTGCATAAATAGTGACGTCATTGCGGTGGTTTTTACCTTGATATCTTAATTGCAATGTGATAGCTGTATTAATCGAATGAGCACGTTTCGAATTCGCTTTTTTTTTTGGATCGCACCACAATGCTCTAAAAATAAGTTTTCGTACTTTACTGTTATCGATAATAAATTTATATCGCACTGATACTTTTTTCAGTTTTTGGTGTGTCCATTGTTGTTAATTGGCACTTTTTTAACCTTGTGATAGAAAAAATTTATCGTTATTCATATAATTATGCAAAATGACAAATATTTGAATCGAATGGACAATATTTTTGCAAATTGTAATTGAGATGGACCAACAACAAGTATCTTCAGTACCTCTTCTTCGTCTGCTAAATTCGACGAGTGAAAAGTACTTATTTATATTATCCAAAGAATCTTTGAACCAATTTTATTCCAATTTTAATATATTTTTGTTCGTTCGAAAAAAAATATCCTGATACGCGATTACGAATGAACTTCGATGTGTTTATTTGACCTTAAAATAACCAATAATCGGCGTAACATTATCCATTAGAAGGACACTCAATTTGAAGAATTTTATTGATGGTTTTACCCTGATCAAGTATGACGAATAACTCGCCGCAAAACCGCAACATTATAATAATACTTCTTATTATAGTATCTGTCCCCTTGAAGCCTTGCCACACGCATGCATTTCAATACACTTTTGTAACCCTACACAAAAAGGTTATACCAACGTTAAGACTAAAATGAATAATGTCGTCTCTCGTTTCCCTCAAATAAACAATTTTTAGTTATAGGTCAATCAGTCACAACTCTCAAATTTCATATAATTCAGTTCATGAGTCAGTAGATTTGTTTTTTTTTTTCACCTCAATTTGAGGAGTAATCCTTGAAAAAAATTAATACAACCAAATTCGGGACAATTCTATGGTGCAGACTTGTTTAATTGTGGAGGTCAAATATGTTGAATGTTCAAAAACGGTTATTCAAAAATCTTTGTTGTACAGTCATCACCATTTGACCTGTGACCGGCGATATTAATACATATCGTATACGTTCCATGCAAAATTCAAGTAAACAAGAGAACAAAATTGCGGATTTCAGTCCACGATCTTCTTCCTCTTCGGACCAGAAAGAAAAATTTAATTTTAAAGTATTTCGTTCGCTAGCACTATTTAAGAACGCTTTCCTTCACCAAATTTTCTTCACTTTTTTACTGATTCAAAAATTGTTCTGTTGGAATGAAGTTATGTATTTGTTTTTTTTTTTATTAGTCGCTTTTCATCGAAATATTCACACTTATATTTTGACGCGAACCAAATTGAATGTTTGGTCTGGAATGCCCGATATACACACAATGATGATGAGTGCTGAAACTTACGTTCGTCAAACTCGTCTCTGTTGGTCTCGTTGTGGGTTTGAGTCATCGACAAATATTGGATCAAACTTGTGGAGGCGAGAGAAATGTCGGAGTGCGAATTATTTCTTTGTTGGCTCTGGCTAAAGATGTTTTATTTTTTTTTTTTCTATATTTTTTTCCTTCGTTCCAAAATAATGGTACGACATGAGAGTTTTATTAAAGCTTCTAATACATTGCACTGACGCGTACGCAAATATACAAAGAATATTTTATTTCATACTCTCTCGCGTTTGCACTTTCTCCGTATGGAAAAAAACAGGTTTTTTGTCTCTCGTGCTGGACTGAAAGACGAGGGCCTGCTGAACAGGCAACTTATCCTTATCGAGATTGCGGATGAAAGAAGCGAAAGTGATTTCTTCGAGGGGATTCGTTCAATTTGTTATTTATATGGGAACGCGAATGATTAAAGATTACGGCACATCCCACTCGACAACTACGTTCTTAATTCTCAACCTCCAGCCGACGAACAACTATATACTTCGATACATTCAACTCGGCCACTGGATAAGTGTCGACTGAAGTACTCTATACTCGCGGAATTCAGCGTACCAGAAACGCGTTTTTACTTTCACGGGGTAACTCTGTTCTCTATGGTTATGTTTCTTTGTTTCCTTTTTTTCCAACTCACCGCCACTTCAGAGAACCTGATATATGTTTCTGCTCCCACGTGCTTTCGGATCTACCGATGCCTCTTATAAGTATAGTTCCCGTTCAACGCTACGGAAACGACCAGACCTGTTTCGAATTTCCGTCCAAACGTCTTCGCTGATATCGTATCTATACTCGCTTGAAAACACTCGAAAAAAATCCTTCCGCTTGCTACATTCACCATAAATGCGTCTCCAAAGTTTTACGGTATTCATTTACTTGAATAAATATTTTTAAACTTCATTGTAACCTTTTCTAGTTTCAAAATAGTTCCGCACCAGTTCAATCTTCTTTGACATCGCGTTCTCGACTGTTTTAAAATTGTTGTTAATTTGGTTCATTGTCTCGTATTATTCCCCCTACTTCATACATTGTCTCGTTATGAGAGAGACTCGAGAAATTCGTGTGACTCATGTACACTAGCTGACCCCCGTCTCAGTTTCTCTTGCCTGTGGTTGAAACGCGTCATCAGCTAAATTCTTTCACACAACTGAGACTACCGACCGGTCTCATGCGAAGCCTCTGCTGTTCCAAGATACTTCCAGGAAATCAACTTCATATTGCACACTTTGTTACTAAACAAGTTTACCAACACCTTACGAATCGAGGATGATTTTGTAACGGAAAAAAGAGACCGCGAAAGCTAATTTATTCACCGCGATATTAATATGAAACAATTGTATTGAGTGTAGTTCGTTTTTTTCTTCGTCTTTACTTTTCCCGCTTTTAAGGTTATCCCATATTTCTTTGTTTTTTTTTTTATTTCTCCTTTGTTGCCTCTTTTGTTCACGATTTCATTCGGATTATTCGTTTTGTACGAATTTCTAGTCAAATTTGTTTTGATAAATTGATGGCCCGATTGGATAATTAATATGCAGGTGCTTTTGCATAACTGGATTTTCTATACATATTTTACAAAGTGATTATTCCATGACCCCCAGTCCCCAGTATGTTGGTATCTTACATATATAGTAGTTTTACCACATTCACTACGAATTCGACAACCTCGTAAATTGTGAAGTTGATTTGAAATGCTCTTCAAAATCGATTCATTTGTACCGTATAACGAACGAAATGAATTTTTCGAAATAAAACTTGTGGATCGTTAATATTCATAAAAAATTTACTGGTATCTAATCTCGGAAAAAAAATTCAAAAGACAAGTCAAAGTAATTTATTCATTGGTTTGGAAAAAAAAGTCTTCAGTACAATAGTGCCATTATTGAATTTAATAAAAAATGTAGTTTGGATGTGAAATATTTTCACGAGATTCAATACTTCGAAAGTCATCAAAGACCCATTTGTTAGATTAAAATAAAATAATAATAATATTTGGATTAAAAAAATGCCTCCTATGACACCATCCTTATCAGCATGGCTCAGAGAGATTAAGATAACATCTGTGTATATAGTTTTGTATTGTAAAGTTATTTATTACGACTATATACAGCGTACGCCGCATCTGCTGCGCATTTATAATCCACGATAGTGGCGACAATAAATAAAAATATCGATATAATAAGTTATTCCATTCGTCTTCCGATGACTCATCTGCAGGTCGACTGCAAATAATTATTCGATGGAAAAATAAAGAATAACAAAACAAGTATTTAAAGACCGCATGATCAGCCGCAAGATCGAGACGTATACCACTTGTCAAACGAGTGTTTCGTACTACAAACTGGGAGAGAATACTGGACGCATCCCTGAGGCTTCGTGGGAGAGAGAGCAGTTGTATTCAGTACGCATTGAGCGTCACGCGTCACTCCACAATCGTGGGAGTACAGTGGCGCTTCTGTCTGCTTCTGCCTCTGCCTCTGCGCTCATCGAACACAAACAGCTGACTTCTATAACCTCACTTTTTTCTCTCAAACTCTCTGTTTTTCTTAATCTGTGCGTCTGACTTTTCGCAAGATGCTTTCACTCAATTTCGTTGTGAATTTTTAGTCTTAATCGTAGTTCAACGCTCGGATACAAGTGCTTCGTGATAATATTCGGTTGCGTTATCAAAACTTTCAATATGGGTAATCAATTGGTCGGTATCGCTCCGAGTCAAATATTCCCAGTGGAGCATTATTTGACAGATCACAGTGACTTACTTTTTGACGTTAAGTATGTTTTCTCAAAAAAGCTTTAAGAGCGTTTTATCTTCAACCTGGTCATCGTCAAATTTGTTAATACTTTTCCAATGAAATTAACAGCCTGGGAAGCACAAGATTCTTCAAAGTTGCCAGAGCTCGCAGTCAAGAGGGTCTCATAGTTGTCAAAGTTTTTGCTATTCACGATCCTACCTTGCCTCTTTCCACATACAAGGATAAGTTGGAGGAAATTAGATCAAAATTGGCCTCTGCTGTTAATTGTCTACCTTTTCAACGAACTATAGTAAGTTGGGCAGGCAAAATTCACTATTTAATAAAAACATACAAAACAGTGTTGTAGTTTTCAATTTTGGAATCCAGTGATCATTATTTTTTTTTTTTTCAAATCCTTTGAATTTTCTTTCAATCATTCATTTAGACCTTGAGATGTTAAACCAAGTCCAAATTTTTCTTGCAATAGTAGGGCACAGAAAAGAAGGAAATTAAAAAAAAACTGAAGTATAAGAAACGTTCCAAATTTTATAAAACGTTTAATAAATAAAAAATCTTTTCACTGTGATTCCAAAATATAAATACGATTATTATATTTTCGTTTGGTTTGGTTTGGATCAATTGAAAATACTGTTTTCTTGTATTCTTCAAGCTCGCTGAAAAAGCTGGTTTTATTATGAGAGAATATGTCAAATATTCTCTGTACGACAGAATCAGTACCAGACCTTTTCTATCGAGCATAGAAAAAAAATGGATCACCTTCCAAGTTCTGTACGCCCTTCATCAAGCTCACAAGGTAAAAAATTTCGATATTCATTAATTGATATTGTTATAAATGACTTGCTTGTCGTATCCAGTGGAAACTGAAGAGATATGACATTTGTGAATGACAAAAATTTTGCTCATTTGCAAAAACTTAGAAAATATTCAACTTGACAATTTCTATTTAATTATTTTTTTCTTTCGTGGGTTTAAAAAAATAAGTTTATGAAACTTGTACGATTTTCAAAAATTTTGTTATTCACATTCAGTCAAATATTGAACTTTTTAGTTGTGTAGGAAAAAGAAATAACAATTCAAAGTAACCTGAAAAATTTCAGTTTGGAGTGTGTCATGGGGATATTAAACTGGAAAATATTATGATAACAAGTTGGAATTGGGTATTACTGACTGATTTTGCAAGTTTCAAACCTACCTATTTACCTGAAGACAATCCTGCCGATTTTTCGTATTTCTTTGATACATCAAGAAGAAGGTAATAAGAGATACAAATGAAAAAATGTCTATTTCAAATATTTTGATTATAAACTAAAATGTATGTTTCATTAGAACGTGCTACATAGCGCCTGAAAGATTTGTAAAAACGCTTTCATCGGAGCTGAGCAACACGTTGTTGCTTCCCGAGCAAGAACTAAAGACTGGAGACTTGCATCCGTCGATGGATATTTTTTCGGCTGGTTGTGCTTTGACGGAACTGTACAACGAGGGTCATCCACCTTTCGATTTTTCGCAACTGTTAGGTTCGTAAATACCGAATGAAAGAAAAAAAAACCAGAGTTTTATACTAGCGTGTGAATCTAACTTTTAATGGAATAATATTTTTTCAGCCTACAGAAACAGCGAGTATTCTGCGAGCAAGCATCTGGACAAAATAGATGATCCCGGAATTCAAGAATTATTAGGATCAATGCTGGAAAGAAATCCACTTAACAGAAAGAGTGCCGAGATATATTTGTCCCAAGCAAGAGGGAAAGTATTTCCCGAATACTTTTATTCCTTCTTACAATCGTATATGCTAATTTTTTCGGCAGCGCCAATTCTCTCGCCGGACGAGAAAATAAATCGGCTTAAAAAAGATATCGGTAATATCATAAACATATTAAGAGCCGAGGAGAACGTTAGTAGGAAGGCTATTAGTGAAGCTGACAAAACGGAGAGTGGTAAAAATAGTAACGAAAATGTAACCAACGTCGAAGTAAGTAAAGAGGAGCCTGGTTGTTTGAGCGAGGACAACACGATCGTGGAGGGTGATAGTGATCCAAGTTCGGAAAAGTGTGATTCGCACAATACCGATATGAAAGATAGCACAAAAGTTTCGGACGAATCTAACGGAATGGCGAACGAGAATGTAACGAATACTGAAAAGTGTCGCTCTGAAAACGTCGCTGGTGATGATTCGCAAAGCAATAAAATGAAAAGTAACGAGAACGACGTTAACGACGACGACGATAACGACGATGGAGAATCAAAATCGTCCGACAAACTCGATGGTCTCATTATAATAACACAACTCGTCACATCTTGCATCAGAGGACTTCATCATTCGCAATCCAAGTTACAGAGTCTTGAAATTTTACTCGAACTGGCAGAAAATACTTCCGATGAAACGATACTTGACAGAATACTGCCGTATATCGTAAGTACCGTCTGAACTAAATGTACAATTTTTTAATCCTTTCTCAATGCGTAATTTTCCAAAACACGTCAGTCACAAATTTAACCGAAATAAAAAACATTCAGATTTCGGACGAAAATGCAACTATTTTGGACTCAAAGAAGCTCTTGTTCTCTTTTTTTTTAAATCTCGATTTATCGAATTTCTAACAGTTGCGGTCCACAAAAATTTGCCCACCATTTTGCAATCATATTGCTGCCAGAGTAAAGTGACAATTTAGGTAAAAAAACGCTAAATAGAAAAATGAAGTTAATTTAGTTTTCTATTAAAAAACGTTTTTTTTGTCATATTGCCAGAGTGTGGTCTCACGTGCTATTTATATTTAACGATATTATTTCATCGCAGTATTGTTATCGAGGCGTGAAATCCTAATTTTATTTCGTGTTAAAATTTGCAGTTCCATTTGGTTCACGATCCAGCGCCTCGTGTTCGAGTCTCAGCAATACATACACTGACAAAGTGCCTCTATCTCGTCAAATCAATACCACCAAGCGATATCAACATATTTCCCGAGTACATATTGCCTGGCTTGGCCCATCTAACACAAGATTCAGCAGTGATTGTGCGGGCTGCTTATGCCGAAAACATTGCACATTTGGCTCACATAGCATTGCGTTACCTTGAGAATGCTCATATATCGAATTTAGGAAACAAAGAAGGACCTAAGCCGAGTTACGACAGCGAACTTCAAACTCTTCACGAGATGGTAAAATTACACAACACTCAAAAATTTAGAAGCACTCGTATTCACGTAAAAAAAGAACGGAGAACTAACTTATTCATATCCATTAAATAATTCAATTCTTAATCTTTAAAAATGCTCTGATTATTGAATGAACCATTGAATTCACAAAATTTATTTGCCCAATCGGGAAAACGTGACGGTCGATAATCGTAACGATGTTGTTTCATGAAAAATGCAGGTTCAGCAATCTGTCTCGATGCTTCTAACGGATTCGCAGAATCTCGTGAAGCAGACTTTGATGGAGAATGGAATAAATAAGTTATGCGTTTTCTTTGGCAAACAAAAAGCAAACGACGTGCTACTGAGTCACGTGATAACGTTTTTAAATGACAAAGAGGACAAACAACTACGAGGGTCTTTTTTCGAGTGTATCGTCGGTGTCGCAGCTTACGTTGGTTGGCACAGTAGTCCAATTCTGGTGCCTCTTTTGCAACAGGGTTTAACGGACCCCGAAGAATTCGTGACGAAAAAAGCGATAAATGCAATGGCGACCCTGACGGAGCTTGGATTGTTGCACAAATCGGCGCTATATCAATTGCTCTCGGAAACTGTGATTTTTTTGGTTCACCCAAATTTGTGGATCAGACACGCAACAGTTGGTTTCGTTTCTGCCTCAGCGAGAACCCTCAATTTGGTTGATGTTCAGTGCAAGGTCCAAACTCTCATTCAACCATATTTGAAACATTCGTTAATACAGATTGAAAAAGAAGTTTTGTTGCTGGAAGCATTGGTAGCTCCGATACCAAGGGCAGTTTACGATTCTGTCATAAAATACAATGACATCGATGAACTATTTCATGTACTCGACGAGAGAAAAGCAGCCAGAGCGAAAGCAATCGCGGGCATCGTACCGCAGTACAACGAAACGAGTACTTCACTTCGAAATGTAAATGCTCCTTTTACATTTTTATCTCAAATAACTCAAATTTTCACGACTAAAGATGAACTTTTTGTTATTGTGTATAACAGCTTTTCCGCCGTCTGAGCTCAGACTCCATGACGGAAACGGTCGAAGATCATCTACTCGTTATGAAGTCTCATCTTATAAAAATCAACAAATATAATCGTTTGTCAAACGACAGTAAACAGGTAACCAGCCGATCGAGCCTCGATGGAAAGCTCGAACTAAGCAGCATGAAGGATAAAATACGTCATCACATTGTTGTTCTTTATCCGGACACGAAGAACGAATTGTGTGTACCCGGATACAAAAAAATTGATCGTCGAACTTCTGATTCAACGACAACGTATGCAACTATGAATCAAGAATGGCGAACGATGTTTGCAGCTCATGACAATTCCCAAGTGAGTTAACTATCGCTTTCATGATTTCAATTGTTCGTTTTTTCTTTTATCATAATATTTTCAATAATTGAATTTGGCTATTTCAGCAAACTATTGTAAAAATGTCCGACATGACAGGAAGTAGCGGAAGCCATAGTCCGAGTTTACAAGGAGGAGATATCCATCTTTCACCCCAGCACAGTCTCGCTGATACGAACAGCATTAACGATCATTCGTTGCACGAACGATCATACATTCAATGTAAGTCAAAGAAGTAATTCTCATTCTTATGTTGTTTACTTATCAATCATTAGTCACTGATGTACAAGAGAAAAAGCGAAACTTTCTGTGGCTATCACTGTCTGACTGACTAACTGAAAAATAATTTTATTTTGGCCTTTTCAGACAGATGTGCTCCTTGCCGATTAGAATTACGACAATTGACGTATAGAAAACAAGAGCAACACGCTGCTGCTTTGAGAGCCCAGCACTGGGCTGACAATATGTCCTGGCACGGTGGTAAATATTGAATATTTTATAAAAGTATGAAAAAATAGACATTCCTAGGCCTTAACCTTTTTGTTCTTTTTTTTGCGTGCATGCCGCTCAACAGGAACTCGTGTTTTGCCTAGTGGATGGAGGCCTCGGGGTGTACCCGTGGCTCATCTTTACGAACACAGAGCTTCGGTGAATCGGCTCGTTTCCATACCAGATTCGGGATTATTCGCAAGCAGTTCATCCGACGGTTGCGTCAAAATCTGGGACGCTAGTAAAATGGAAGGAAAAAGCATAACGAATCGTTCGCGGCAAACTTATGTTCATAGGGGAGGTCCGCTGGTCGGTCTCGCTGTTTGCGAACAGGGTCAATCTTTAGCGAGTTCAGCCAGTCAATCAGGATCGGTTTTTGTTCTTCGGATTGAGCCCAATTCTAGCAAAATGAACGTTCTTTATTCGAGACAACTGGACCTACAGGTTGAAACAATGCCTTTTTCTTTTTTTTTATCCTGTATAATAATTTATTTTGATTCATGAACGTTAATATCGTAGTAGGAGCGTAAAGACAAATCAGTAAATCTGAATTCGCAGTCAAATATTCAAAATGAAAATTCCATGGAATATTTAACAATTAATTTTCTTTTGTCTTAATCGTATAAAAGTTTCAATATGTTTTGCATTTTTTTTTTTTACCAAGCAACAGAGTAAAATTGCACGCGTCCTCTTATTAATTGTTTTTATCATAAATTCAATTAGAGAATTAACTTTATCAACACTCTTGTTTAGTTGCACGATGGGGAAGGCGATAATAGTGTGTTTCATTGAAATGTTTGATTTTAATAGGAAGAAGGATGTGCCGTAGATGTGCAATATCTGGACTCTGGATCACAATCTGTTCTCATATACGCTTCGTTGTACGGTTTCCTCGTAGCTTGGGATTTGAGATGTCCCGGAACAACGTGGCGTTTGGAGAACGATCTCAAACACGGCGTTATAACTTCATTTTGTGTTAATAATTCTCAACAATGGTTGACACTGGGTACTAGTTCCGGTGTTCATATCTGTTGGGATTTGAGGTTTCAACTGCCGATCAGTTGCATAAAACATCCAACAGGTACGTTGTTCATTACTTGTGAATAACTTAATTGATTTTTCATTTATTATAATTCCAAGAGTCTTGCCTTTGGAAAAATCTTGTTTCATTTGAACGTCAAAAACAAAAGCGATACAGAAACTGAGTAAGGAGAAAAAAATTCTCGAGAAAGGGATCAAATTGAACAAATTGCTTTGTCCTGTTTGAATCTTACAATTGCTCAGACTCCTTGGATTAATTTTTCTGTTCTTTTCTCTTGTTTAATTATTTGCCTATGTTTCGAATTGCGTATAAGTTATTTGCACATAAATCGATAAAAATTACAGGAGCCCGGGTTCGAAAAGTGATAACACATCCAACGGAAAACTCGTGGATAATATCTGCAGTTCAAGGCAACAACGAAATATCAATGTGGAATCTTGAGACGGCTTTTAGACAAACGGTGCTTTGGGCATCGAGCGCTCCTCCTCTAAGTCAGTCTCAAGAAGGGCACAGCGTTTGCGCAATGCATTCGGGGACGGTAGACGGTTCGGGTTTCTTGTTAGCGGGTGGAACTGACATGCGGTTACGCTTTTGGGATTTAAACACACCTACACAATCTTACGTTACTTTGCCAGCGGCCAATGACGTTTTAGTTCCAAATTCATTAGCGTATGAGTAAGTATTTCGTCAATAATCTGATCATACGGTCAAGAAATGACGTTACTAAAGAAAATATCAATCCAAGGGTGCGTTTCACCTCTTGATACAAAATCTACAATTTTGCAAAGTTTCATTAAATTAATTATTATCGAATAGTCGAATAATTAAGATATTTGGACGAAATAAAAGTTCATTCTGAATGTTTTTTAGACAACGATTGATCGATGGCACCAATGTGGTTCAAGAGGTGCCTGGCGGCGCCGAAATGACGTCGTCAACGGGAAGCACTACGAGAAGTCGCGGATCTCTCGACGACTGTGGATCAGGACAAGAAACTCCATCCTCGGGTCATCACGATACTATTTCGGCGGTATCAATGTCTAACTCTAGTATTCTTACCGGCAGCACAGACGGTCTTATACAAGTTTGGAAGTGACTTTCAGGTAAAATGATCATCGGGGCGGATTACTTAATCCGAGAAATTATCCACGCAATTAAAAACAGGGTGACTCGTGCTCGACACAATTCTTTTGTGCGGTATTCACTCAACAACACTGAATATTAATTTGTTCGTGCGTTAAATTGGGGATGATTTACCATTCGACCCGACCTTGTTGACTCAAGTACCAAGTCAAAAATAGGATTCGATTAGAATTGTGGTACCCAGCGATTGGGTAACAATCTTAACGTATCCCTAGATCGTTGAAATGTCGACAATTTTTATACAACAACAACAACCAAAGCTGACAAGCTGATCATTTTTTCCAACGAAATTTCCCTCCCAAAATGATTGGGATTCAACTTAATTTGTCTTATCATTACTGACTTTGGCAAAAACCCGGAAATTATTTCATAACTTTCCGAACTGCGGCGTTCATTCAAATTTTTGAGACTAGAACGGAATTTTTTTTTTCCATAAATTCACGTTAGTAATTTCTATCGTATTGTTCGATTGCAAACAAATCGCATGGAGAATCTCTGAAAATCTGAGTCCTATTCAGTAAAACGGATAACGACACGCGTTGAATAAAACATCGAGTAATTATTGACGTCTCATTCATTTATTCAATTCTTTAGTATTATGAATTTTACAAACAAATGATATTGAAATCGTTTCATTTGAAAAATGTCAATACAGTTGGAGCTTTTCTTGGGTCAACAGCGATTTTATTTCGTAAGACAAAAAATAAAGTTTTTGGCATAAATAATCAATCCTAAAAATCGATATCTCAATAATTGCAAACTGGCCCGACGTTTTTCGTCAGTTTTCATCAAATTGTTAAGCACGACAGTTCCGATCGAATGAAGCTTTTGTCAGTGATTTAAGTCAGTATGAAAGGCCCTCAACGACACAACGATTCGTCCCCCGAATTCTTCTAATTCGTTTGGCGCTGTGATCCCCTTTAATGATATTAAAAACTATGAAAAAAACAAAGATAAGACACTAGGACGCATCGAGCAAAAGACTATAACAGCAATCTCTTTAGTCGCCAATGAAACAAACGATTCTAAGTTAAGTAAATTATTTTTGTACATAACGAGAGTTCGAACGTGAGTGAAAGAGAACGAGAGAAAGAGAGAGAGAGAGAGAGAGAGAGAGAGAAAGAGAGAGGGATAGAAAAACAAAATTGCGCTGATACGCCCTCGGTTCAAACTTCTTATCTGCAGTATAAATGCGTGCGAGAGATACACAATACGAAAAAAAAAAAAAAAAAACAAGAATTCGTTCATTTTACTGAATTATTTTATTTACCGTTGTATAGTATTTACACGCATAGACATAGCAATAAATATAAATATATATATTAACATAAGAATAGGCAGTTTGCGACGTAGTATGAAACGTTTAAACGAAACACAAACGTATGTACGTGTGTCGCTTCTTCGGACAACCCTTACGTTAAAAGTGTATTAACCGTTTGTCTATATTACACATCGTATGTAATAAAAATCATATTTTTTAAACAAAATTTTGTTTCGTATTTGTACAAAAGCAAAAAAAAAAAACACACACACACAAAGTTCGTAAACGTTGGATTAAAACGATTCAATAAGGACAGGATAGTACTCCAGAGCCGGGTAGTTGGCCAGGAAGAGCTACGCCTTGTGGATTATGAACACGACAAATTTCCTTCCACCGTTCTTTGCCACCTTTGCCTGCGCGATTTGGGGGGCGATTTGGACGATTTGGTTTTCCATTATTGTACGGATAATTAGTGCCAAATAGATCGAACCACGGTGCAGCAAATACGTGCACGAGAAGCAAGAGGAAAACGAATATCGTCTTCATTGTTAATTCGTTGATAAATCAGTTCCGTCGATTTCTTTCCACAATCGATCTTGTCCGAACGGTTGTTTTTTGTTTTGTTTTAATTCCTACACAGACCGGTAACGATATTAGATACAATGATGAATGAATCAACTAAAGTAACACCAAAGTTCAAACTGATTCATTCTCGATTTCACCCTCCACTGACAACTTACGTTATCGAAATAATTAAGTCCCCTTTTTTCCTCCTTGCGTTTGTCCAACTTATCGGTTTTCAAATGTATACTTTTTTTTAATGATCCGAGTCGAACGATAATCAACCCGTCAATGAACCGAAATCGAAAGCTCCCGGCAGTTTTATACGAGAGTCTTACTCCCCTACCTCCCTCTCACGAAAAATCTCGACGACCACGAAACTCGTAAATAAAACATTTGTATAAATAAAAAAAAGCCCGGCAGCACTCGACGAGCTGTACATTTGCTAACAAGTGTATTTTATTGTTTGACGAGCTCCTCTTCTCTCCTGTATACTAAAGTATTTACAACGGAATATATTTTTTTTCCTGACTTCTCTGAATCGTCAAATTTATTTGAATTTTTATTAACTCTCTGTACGATCCACGATGTGTTTCTTTCCACGTAGCACATTATCGAACTTTGTCGCCGGGGGAACACCGCGGTTCATCTCTCTCCCCTTGGCAACGAAAATCTTTGCAATCATCTCACGATTTGCAAACTCCAAAGATATATAAATATTGCGATGGAGGCAGGATGATTATTTTTGTATTTCCGACGAGAAAAAAAAAATCTATTTCATGCAATTTATTCAATCTTTGTTTTGTATACATAATGAGAAAGATGTCTATGTTTCGATTTTTTTTTATAATCCTGACAGGATTTTGATCTGTGCTGCTGCCAAAATACTATTACTTTATTTTTTATTTTTTCTATTTCCTAAGATCCCAGATCAACATGCGCCATTCTTGTCGAGATAAAAAAAAGACCGGGATCTTTCGAACCGTATACACAAAGTACGAAAAAAAAAAAAAAATCGACGACAGAATAAAATACTCATTTTTTGCGTAGATGTTCGACCATTCAATTTCAACGAATTTTTTATTGTTATCGAGAAACCTCGATCTCTTGAACTTTCGTGTACGACGAACGAGATAGTAAGAAATAACGAGAATGATATTATCCAACAATAAGTCATAGTATATTTGATATAGTTCGTGATCCAATTATCCTCGACCCTCGACGAGCTTAACACACACACTAAATGAGCACTAACCACAGATAGCAGACTTCATGCTCCAGATTTGTTCAAGGTCGACCACGCTGCGATTACCAATGGGATATGGTAACAGTTTTCCTTTTTTCATCGTGTTTTTTCCATCGTCTTAATGGACATCGTACTACGTTAAATATATACACGTAACTCGCATATCTCGTCGTATGAAGTGAACTTTCTTCCGCCTTCGACGTCTCAGAGACGGAAAGATTTATTATTAAACTCGATTTATGCGGAGCGAAAAGATCGAGAAAATTGGTACAAGGTCGGACCTTGATTTTTTTTCTCACTCCTCTTCTTTTACTTTGTTTTTTTTTTCATTCTTATATTATTAATTATGTGTTATTCGTTCGACGTGGAAACTTTGCACCGACGAAGAAGATCGATAAGATTTTTGTCCCCAATAACGATCGCGATCGTTGCCGTACGTCGTGCTTTGCACTGGATTCTGCGATAAAATAAATCGATCGCTCAAGTTCCTCTTACTTGTAACCTAATACGATGGAATAAGGGGAAGTCGATCACCTATCGAGAATGTCCGTTTTGTAACCGCTCTTTAAGACACTCGATTCCATTTCTTT
This sequence comes from Campoletis sonorensis, assembly GCA_013761285.1. Lineage (NCBI taxonomy): Eukaryota > Metazoa > Arthropoda > Insecta > Hymenoptera > Ichneumonidae > Campoletis > Campoletis sonorensis. Next base: position 1,195,181 of record JACEOJ010000208.1, on the reverse strand, counting down.
GAAACCTCGTAACACTTGTTGATGTATTAATAGCTTCAATCAAACAAGGAGAGTTTAAGGAAAGAGAAATTTTCAACACGGGTGACCAACACGATGCCACTGATCCTAAGAAACAAGAGCGAAAGTCCGATCGAGGAAATGAGACAGTTTTATGATCCTTACTTTTTTTCTAATCCACATCGTTGAAAAAATCATCAAATTAAGGATGATCTGGAGAGAAAATCGTACAAGAAGCTGCTCAGAGTTCTTTACTGATTACTCTTTACTGATCAATTGTTATTAAACCTTCAAATTTTTTCTTCATTCTTTCATGTTTTCATAGAAACTTGTTGAATTTTATCAATTGTTACGTCAAAAATCCCGAGTTCGAAATTGCCCTCAACTCATCTGTGAAATACAACATTTGACTTTTCATAATTAGTCGAAAAAAAAAATAATAGAGCTGTCAACTCGAATGCTAACACTATTTTTAACGAATTTTATTTATTCACCCTTTAATCTTTGGAAACGTGTTAAACATGCTATCGAGAAGTAAAAAAAAAGAACGTTTCCGTGATTTTCGAAAATTTAAACTCGTTGGGTTATCATCCAATGTCCACAAATATATTGCAAACATGCATTGTTTGTTCCGCTGCTTGAAAGAAATTTTTCCTTCCAGCTGACAGAATGTATTTTTCGCGACTCAAAGGACATTATTAGGTTATTAATTGCATCACGCTTCATTGCCACATAAAATAAATATTGACAGTCGATACAGCATCAGTTCACATGTGTTATCTCATGTCGTTATGAGACAAAACTTCGCTTCGAATTTTTATTTACTCGATGCTGCTGCTATTGATACGCATAATTTTGCGGATTATTTCATTTCGCACTTACGTAATTCCAATTTGCTTAATTATACCTGAGAGAGAATGTCTGTATTAAAAAACGTGAAGTGTGGAAAAGTTCTACATCTCTGTTCAGGAAAATTTCTTCATTTGCAGTCTGTTTTCAAAGATAAAGTGCATCGATGCATTTTTGCTGCACGTTTAGATGTTCTAAACAATTAACTACCTTTTATTTTTGTGTTGGGATCACCTGGTGATATACCCCATCAATTTTCAGGTCTATTTTGAATACTCTCTATATCATGCTTGGGATTAATAAATAAAATATGATTCAGCAGATTTTTTCCAGTTACGTGATGATTTTGAGAAGACTTACAAATTACAGAAAATGACACATGCCACTTTGTGATTTCATTGAGGTACTAATTCTCGGTAAACATTTAGAACACTCAGGAGTCAGTAAGAAGATACGACAATTAAATTGATGTACTTTTTTTTAAACAAAATCCTGTAGGTGTTCAATATCCATTTTTCAGGTCCATTATTATTTTTTTTTTTTCTTAATTATTACGTATTTGTAGCGAACAGTTTTTCGCGCGTGAAACAAACTTGAAATTATTTCCATGTACGATGTTGCGGCAAGGAAAGTGAACGACTTGAATTGTCTCGAGAAAAGAAATCCTTGGAGTGAAATTATCCAGCTGACTGATTAATCGTTAAAAAACAAACAAAAAAAAGAAAACTGATGCATGCAATAATCCACACATTGACGGAACTTGATTAATCATTTCAATTACCGGGTAATTGATTAAGTGACAAATTTTGGTTAAATTTCAACATCGTATAAAATACTGGAGCTACCAATACGATTTATTTTGATTTCTTAAAACGAAGTATCAAATGATCTGTATATAATTTCTGAAGATAATGGTTGGCCGTTTACGAATGAAATAATTCATCCTTTATTGTGGACAAAATGAAATAAATTCATTCAAGCACGTTTATTACTTAAATTATTGGCACTAAGTTTCTAAAAAGTATTTTAAACAATAAACAGCGAATTTGATTAAATTCTATCAATTTCAATAATCACGATGAATGAGTTATAAACTGGTATAAACATACGGAAATGTACTGACATTTATAGTCATATTGCTCAATAAGAGACATAGATTTTTCGGAAATGTCCTTGGTCTTGGGAACCTTGTCTGGCATGGCCTCGATAAACAAAGAATTTACCATCAACTAAAGTGTCTCGTTGACCTATGGAAATCTAATCGGAATAATAATTAATGAGTGAATTGAGGAAGATAATAATCAGCAGGATAACGTCCAAATTTATACGAATCTGTCGACTGGAGAATCGTCGAAAATCGAATTTTGTCGATTTTATTTCCTATAAATTTCCTCAGCTCTGCATAACGTAGGAATGATATTCTGACTCGAGCCTTCTAACTAATGTATGCAGTCGTCCCCCATGAAACGGAGTCCTTAGAGCCGGTTCGGATTCATCATATTTCAGAGGTGAGCAAGTGGTTACAGGTGTAAAAGAAGTGAGAAGAATCAGAATAAAAGAAATACGAAGGAGAAGAAGGATGAGATAAAACGTAACTGAGCTCCGATATAAAAAAAAGAGGGGTTCACTAGAAATCTTATAGACAAATGAGGTGGGGGAAAATTCTGAGTTGGATGTCGAAGGAGCTTCTTATCCGAACAGACAAGGTTTTTCCACGACCTTTTGTTGACAGTTTGTATGCTCGTGTCGATCAGAAGAATAGCAGGTGCACGAGCAGGACGATAGTGATAAATAAATATTAAATAAATGAAATAAATCGTCAAGATTTAATAAAATAAAATTGTGGAATCGAGTCAATCAATTTTCAAATCGTTCTTAACAAACATCCAGACAATCATAAGTGTGTCAGTCAGTTTTTTAGTGCCTAAAAATCAATTATTATTAGTTATTTTTATATTAATTTGATGGGGAGTTCGATGCTCCAGTATAATTATTGACATTACGTTCTCGTCCACATTTTATTGTCTTATTCTTTCCGTTCTGACTTTACTGGTTATTGGAGTGAAAACTAGTTAAAAGAAGTTTTTGTATATGAAATTCGAAAATTCATCATGAAACACAGTGTCTTGTTTTTTGTGTGTATTATTCTTCCATGGAATGCCACGTGCTTCGAGTTCATAAGGAATTTTTTATTTCCTCGCACCCCTACGATTAACAGGGTCAGAAACCTCGAAGAGGCTCTTGGTGACGAGTTTGCTGTTCTAGATACTGCAAGTGTTATGCATTCTATATTTATGTATTTTATTCGATTTGATTGTGATAAATCATTAAAATTAATATACCGAATTAATGAATTAAAAAATCTTCAATAATGAGTTGGGCAAAAGTTCGTGATGAAATCGTTTAATTGTAAAATGTTGACGTGATTATCAACAGGTGGGTCACGTTCAGCAGTATGGATATTCTGCCGAAGATCACAATGTCACGACCGTGGACGATTACAATATTATTATTTTTCGTATTTATGCAACTCCGACCTCACCAAAAAAACAAGGAAAACCTGTGATATTTTTACAACATGGGCTATTCGCGTCTTCCGATACTTGGGTTCTTTATGGACCTAAAAGAGATTTGGGTAATGTTATATCGACGATATTCGTGTGAAAAAATATTTCATTCATTATTACGACAGTGACTAATAAATAAATTCAGGTAAACAACGACCTATGCTTGAAAAATAACTGCTTCACACTCCTCCAATGACTGATTAATTTTCATATATGACAGTTGTGTGGAAAGCAATATTAAATAAATTGACTAAATTGATTAAATAAATTGACGGTGTAGATTTATGGAACTAATGAAAAAATGACAAACACTCAAAAATTACGTATTATTCTTGTAAAAATGTCAATGAAAATGCATCGCTGTTTTGGTGGTTCTGCAAATCTATCGTTATTCATTTTTTTCCGGATTATTGAGACATGCTGCTATACGAAGGCACCATCAATATTTTATTTCATTGTATTAAACTTTGCCTACAACTATCGTGAAAATTTTACACGAAGAATTACGATAAATTTATCAAGAACTTATTTATTATAAATTAAAAACGATACATGGCCTTCACGATCAACAACTATAAAAGTTACCGTAAAAATATAAATTGTCCCATTACGCAGATTTTTGATGAAAAAAATCGTTCTCGCGAATAAATTATCCATACTTTTACTACTTTTTTCTCCAAAGAATTGTTTACGCAACCGGCAAGCAACATTCGAGATCACGTTAGAAAAAATATTTGTTTGTCATATCGCATGTTTTACCGTCGATAACTTGATCATTAAAATGTTGATTAGATTCGTGCATAATTTTAGACTTTTGTAGAGTTCGATATTGACAAATGTATCGAAAAGATGCCACTGATAATCGAATTGTTATAAATGAACATTTACAAAAAGATCTACATTCTTACATACTTTTTTCCCGGTTCTATGCAATCCGAAATCCAGTAGAATTTGATTATTTCCATTATTCAAGGTGAACAAGATCGACAGATACCGGGACAGAATTTACAGTCTCGTATTGCGTGTATCACACATTTTTTAGCTTTGCATTCCTGATCTTTATCCGGTCTAGTAATTGAAAAAGAGAAAAAAAATACGAGAATCTTCAGTGAATTACACATAAAATTTTGATGGCAGCAAAACGAGGCTTGCACATGACACATTTTCCGAATATATAGTTGTATTGTGTATCGATGATGCTCATGAATTGATAAAAATAGTTAACGAGGCATTTCAACAATGAGGTTCCGTACAATAATTAATTCTACTACTTTGTTTTCGTACAATTTTCTTATTGTTTATTTATCGACACAAGATCAACATATCTGATGCATATTTATTGCTCAATATTCAACGATTTAATGTGAAATAAATGTAAAGACTCTTCCTCTCTCGATTCCGTTAGAATGATGCAGGTTCGCAAAGGAAATTTTTTTTACTGAGTTAAACTCTGCCTTTGAAAAGATTTATTTATTCTATAAACAATACGAAAATTCTCGATTTTTACTGTTCTTTTATTATTCCAGACAATGAAAAAGTGCTACAATTGTGCAATATAAATATTTTCCTGCTTCAGCCATTTTTGAGTGTTTGTTTCGTTGTTCTTCAAAAATGAGATGCTGCCAGAGCAAGAAAACGTATCTAATATTTTAACCTACTTTTCATTACTGCGAAGGTTTGATACACAACGAAAAAGGAAGGGGGGGTGTACATCTTACAAAGTTCCCTTACGAATAGCTTCGCGTGTTTTTCACGCAGTGACACAATTCAAGAAGTTAATAAATATTATTTTTGGCACAGCTTTTTTGTTAGCCGATAAAGGATATGACGTCTGGATCGGTAATTTACGTGGCAACAGTTACGGAAGATCACACAATTATTTATCAACCCTGGATCCAGGGTTTTGGAGCTTTAGGTAGTATGGTTTTGCGAATAATTAAAAAAAAAAACAATATTCAAATAAAACTGGATTGCCTTTTCGATTTACCAACAAAGCAATTCATTTATTCAATCACAATTTTGTACTACACGGAACGATTGAAAAAACGTGCATGTCAAATATATATTCAATTGAATCACTTTCCGTTTATTCAATTGTTTTGCTATTTCGGGAATGAATATACGAGGGAAAAAAATCAATAAAATACGAGAAACAAATTCGAAAATATATTGAAATTGCGAATCAAATAGCTTGGTGCGAAAAATAAATTTGAAATAAAATTGAAGTAAAAGTACAAAGTCAACAAAATGGGGAAACTGATGGCAAAGCGATGGGAAAAGCATAAATAAATCGATCTAAGAAAAATACAACTTTCGTCCAGTTACCATGAACATGGATTACGAGATCTGGCAAGGATGATCGATTACGTTCTCGAATATACGGACAAAGAATCACTGTCTTACGTTGGACACTCGATGGGAACAACGATGGCTTATATATTATTGTCTGAGATGCCCGAGTATAATAAGAAAATAAGTTTTTTTGTGAGTCTTGCCCCGTCAGCAATGTGGAAAGAGCCTCCCAGATGGATTATACAAGTTCCGAATCTTCCTATACAAGCGATCAGGGTGAATGAAGCGATAAAGAATAATTAATAACGAACTGAAAATATACTAAGAAATTCCTTGATGTAAACCAACTAAAATTTCTGCATTCTTCCATCAGAACGTACTCGATCAAAATGGAATTTACGAACTTTTCCCACAAACAACGAACAACGTGAGGCTAGGCAAAGCTTTATGCAGCGACGGTTCCTTGACTCAACCTTTTTGCAAAATACTGTTGTCACTTCTGGCTGGGCCTGATATTGAACAACTGAATTCTGTAAGTCTACCAGAGCTTCATGTTCACGCAATTGCGAGATATTTAAGTTTCAAATACACTTTCGACGCGAATCATTTCATTTTATAAGAATTTTAATTATTTTAACCCTTTCGTTGTACACTGTTGTCAATCTGCACCGTTCATTATTATGTATTTTTATCTTTAATCGTGACTCGATTGGAAATATTTTCTGGTCAATTGATCTTCGTAATAGTCTTGATAACATTTTGGTTTCGTATGTTTCTCTATCACAGACCCTGATACCTCGCTTGTTTGCATATTATCCGGCTGGTGGATCAGCTATGGCAATGTTTCATTATGCACAAAACATTCAGTCAGGTAAAGTGTTTTGAAAAATTAATCTGCATCGTCCTTTATCAAGTATTTAATACCAGCGACGATTTTTTTTTAAATTTTATTGAGATTAAGGAATGTAGATTTGCTGTTGAAAGTTACATGTATCGTATTGACACGTTTTCTTGGATACACTCATTAGTTTTGGAGCTCGAAGCAATTCTCATTAAAGATATTTTCTGTGTATGTTGGAGAATGAACGATTTGAGGAAATTTACGTGTCTCTAAACTTGAAAAATAAAAATGTACGAACTGCGAAGAATACCTTGATCGATATTTGCCTTGAATCGAACTTGTTGATCATTGCGTCAGGTACCTTTCAAAAATTTGATTTTGGCTACGTGGAGAACTTCAGATTATATGGAAAGAAAAGACCACCGGCTTATGACCTCAAGAAAATATCGGCTCCGGTCGCTTTGATTTACGCAAAAAACGATATTCTCGCTTTGGAATCGGTAATTTTAGAATATTAATTAATTTTTATCTACACCAACGAAATCTATATGAATTTAAATCAAAGCAATTATTACATTTTTGTCTTCCAGAATGTCGCCGAGTTAGCAAAGAAGCTACAAAATGTTGTCGCGCACGAGGCAGTGCCTCATGAAAAGTTCAATCATTTTGATTTCATATGGGCGAATGATGTTAAAGAATTATTGTACGACAGAGTTATTGAACTCGTCGAAATGTACTCTAAGTAATTAACTAATAAAGTTGATCTCCCAATATATACAAATGCCTGTTTAAATTATTGGAGCCGTTCTGGTGTTGAGAATTCTATCAACGAAGAACGTTTTCAAATTCCACGAACAGTCATTCTCCAAAACCATATAAATTCCTACAACTAATCCATCGTTTTTCCAAAATACTCCAAACGTCAAAATAATTATAGTTAAAGTAATGAAAAATGAAAAGAAAAACAATGTGTCTCGATTTGCACGTGGGAAACGTAATGGCAACTTTGGACCCTGATTAAACGGTGAAATGTAATAAATAAAGAAACGAATAAAAAATAATAACGTGACGATTACGTGATATCCGTCTCCGGTGGGGCGCGACCAAGATATCGCAGATTTTCGCTAGTCCCACAGTCTCTTATGTATATGTCGTAAGGCCGCCATGAAAATGAAGAGCCAACGTGTTTTATTGATACACTTATTAATTAGCATAACACTCGGCCTCGTGTGTGGTGGTATTGAAAAGAATTTAGGAGGCACGTTTATTCGCGAAGTGCGTATGCGATTGACAGGAATGAGAAACCCGAAACGCGTGAGTGACAGCGATTATATCACGTTCGATACCGTGAGTACTATAATATTACGATACCTCATACAATTTCGTTATACTTAGTGATGAGAAGAATTTCGAAGTAAAATTTTTCATTTGATTGGAGTGAAGAAACTAATTTTAAACTACCAACCACGCCAAGGCAGTAAAAAGATATGACTAAATGGCGACGACTTTTTTGCAACTGTACTAATGTGCTTCAAATGTTGGCAAACTCATTTAAAACAACTTTCGCCATAGAAATATTTTTTTTGTGAATTCATTGCTCAGAAATGTTATCCAATTCGATTGAGTCAATCACGACATAGCGGCGAAAATATACTTTTTTACTAATTTTGTTGAAAACGTCGAAATTTGGTTCGCACGGTCGGATTATTTTGTTAAATACGTTCAAATGAATATAATATATGGTCGAAACGATGCTTAATATTTATTTGATTACGTAAACAAATATTTGTGTGGATCATCAATGAAGATTGTTCAATTGCTATCAAAATCCGAGACATCGGACAAAATATCGCATCTGTACTACGCAGAAAAAATTTTCCCGAATAGAAACATATGTTAAAAAGCTCTAAATATACCAAAAATGACCTAAACAATATCAGCACTTATTGACCTTATCTTTTGTTGAGTATTTCGATCAACGTAGATTTTCCTTCACGTTGTTTCAACTTATGGATAATAATTAAATGAGATTTGGTGGATCAACAAATTGTTGAATTACACAATGAATTCAGATGACAAAGCCAAATCGATCTTTAAATATATAGCAATAAGAAGGCTAATTGCATAGAAACGTGAATAACAAATTGTACGATTTTTAAACCAAGCGACAACTTTTTCGCATTTCTCTTAAACTTATCAGAATGAGTAAATTTGTTGAAAAGATCGATCCTACGGTTGGATACGAGCAACTAAGTGTTTTCCCATAGTCACGAAAAAATTAAAAGTTCTTCTACATCAAATAAGGGGCCGTACTGTGAATATGGAATATTTTTTTTTGTTTTTTTGTTTTTTTTTTTTTAGGCCAGTCTTATCAAACGTCACGGTTATGCCGTCGAAGAGCACACGTTGAAAACTGAAGATGGATATTTTTTGCGTATATTTCGAATACCCGGAAAGTTCAATTCGACCGGAACCAACGACAAGCCTATTGTATTTCTGCAGCATGGAGTTCTATGGTCTTCGGATGCTTTCGTGCTCATGGGACCGAATCATGATCTTTGTAAATATAAATGAAGCAATCATTCTTCGTTATCGAAAAACGAAAAGAATGGTGTATGAGTAAACTGTATTATCGTGCCTACCGCGGTAGCATTTTAAGCAAAAGATAATATCAAATTTTTTTGATGCTCTTCCTTTCTCCCCCCATTTTGCAGCTTTTATGCTCGCTGATGCTGATTACGATGTGTGGATCGGTAACGTGAGAGGAAACACATATTGTAGGAGTCACCAAAATAGAAGCGCAAAAAGTTCGAAATTTTGGGATTTTAGGTGACTTTAATTGAAGTTTCCTATGGATGAAACTATTCAAAGTACTTTACAAACATTTACGAAATTGAAAGAATTCATTTTCACCTATAAATACGTTAAAATACCCAAACACATCGTAGTATTAAATTTCATTGAACGTAAATACTTAAACGGATCTATTTTTTCGATCTGATTAATTTTACTTCTTTCGATACACTGTCAGTTATCATGAAATGGGAAAATACGACCTTTCTGCTATGATCGACTATGTCCTCACGAAAACTGGCCAAAAATCGTTATACTTCGTTGGACATTCGATGGGAGCAACCATTGCTTATGTTATGTTAACTCTGAGACCGGAATACAACGCGAGAATTAAATTGCTCGTTAGCTTAGCTCCCGTTACACGCTGGAAACACAATCTGAATCCTATGCAAGAATTATTTAAACAAACTGGTTGTCCTTTACAGGTAAATAAAATTTCATGTTTTTAATTCAAAAATATGCAACAATTCTAATGAATTTTATTCGCATACAGATTTTTAATTCCACGCTGTTATATTCCTCAACAGAAAACATTCAAACGCAATGAGATTCACGAAATTTTGCCCCAAACTACTACGTTGACGAAAAAAGTGGAACAATGGTGCAACGAGGATGCAGTCTCGCACAACGCTTGTTTGAATATGATTTTTGGAGTCGTTGGAGAAGATCGAGAACAACTGAACGCAGTCAGTCAATATAGAAAAATATACGATTCTCTAAAGGATGTTGAGTCCAAAATTGGAAATGATGATAGAATTCCGAATATTTGTTGCATTTTTATATGGTATAATCGAGAGGCAAAAACTTAACGACGATTAAAAACAACGTTAAAAAATTACATGCAGTTTTGTGGAAACCGACATAACTTTGCGATCGTTTGATTGTTTCCTCAATTTTCTTTTATATTCACGGTAAAACCAACTTCAATGATGCATTTTTTTTCACTTATTCAACAAAATATTAATAATTCAAAAAACGACCATCTCAATCGTCGTAAAATTTTGACACGACCTCCTCAATTTTTCATTTAAAAATAAATCAAATTTATAGAATTCCATTACCGCTATTTCCGATTTCAACACCTTCGAGAATTTCAACAACCTTACGGAAGTAATGCTGATAGAATTCTGAAAATTTAGTACGTTTTCATATGCAATATTCAAGAGGTCGTATGAAAATTTCACCACGATTAGGAAAAACAACAACAACAAAAACAAGTTTCGTCATTTCTGACATCAAACTCAACATTCTTAAGAAACTTCATTTCATTCTTAAAACCATATTTATATCATGACGTGGGTAAGATTACAATAGTATCGGGAACATGTAATACTAATTATTTCAAAGTCTTTTAGAAATTTGAAAAAAATCAGTCAAGTGATCGGAATCTTTTATAGAATTTCTATTTCTACGAGTTTCTATCCAACTATTTAAACCAATTTGTCGTGTAAGTTTCTTCCTGTCTTCATGTCGTAAATACATCGTAACTCGTGAGCTTAAAATTAAATATTTTTTTATTGACCCTATTTTTTCTGAAGTACCAATTAAAACCCCGATTTACGTTTATCAGAATATCGTCAATATCATGTGTCGTTGTTTTTTTTTAGAGTCTCCTGCCATATCTTTTCTCATCTTTTCCGGCTGGTACTTCGTTACGAACAATGGCACATTTCCATCAAAACATATTATCAGGTACTACGCGTAAAAAAAAAGTTTGTTGAAACCAGAATAAAAATTCGACGATTTGAGCCAGAAGTGAAAAGTAAAAAAAAACTGCTCCTGCGAATTCACACCGAATACATTTTTTTGACAGTTATAATTTATCGGAATTTTTCATTCTTAGGTAAATTTCAACAATATGACTTCGGTCGTGTGGAGAACTTCGAAAAGTATAGGCAGATGGAAGCACCGCTTTATCAACTGCAAAAAGTTACGACACCGGTCGCTCTGATTTATGGAAGAAACGATGCAATTGTAACAGTCGAGGTAACGCTGATTAAAGGAACAAGCTTAATATATTCGTTATTTTGGCTCAAAGGATATGAAAAAACACGTGTATCGTTTCGATATTCCAGGAAATGTACGACTTGGCAAAATCTTTAAGAAACGTGACAATTTTGGAAGCAGTACCATTTAGAAAATTCAATCACATGGATTTTATATGGGCTCGGGATGTTAGAGAACTTCTCTACAAAAGAATTCTCCAGTTGATTCAACAATGCTGAATGATACATTAAATGTCGATATTTATTGTGTGTCATCAATGAAATCGACTTTTGATAAAATGATCCAATTAATGACAAAAAATAGGGGACTCTTGAATTAAAAATTGCAATTCTCAAGTCATTCGTTGGTTTTTGTTTTTGTTTTGGTAAAACAAAAAAACAACTGCTGGCAGGAACAAAGAAATGATGCGATGTACGATTGACAGTTGCATAAAATGATTGTAAAAAATTTGAAAAATAATTCGTCGAAAATGAATATCATGCAATGAAAAATAAAGCATCAGAGTGATTGTTAAACAATTTCTTCAAATAAATTTTTCAAAAACTTCATTATTGCCTATCAATGGTTCAAAGATGACTAAATATTTTGAAACATTTTCGCGAACATCAAAGAACTGAAGTATCAATACCTTACATTTTAATAATAAGATGATCTTGGATATCGAAACGCATCTCGAATGTCCATTACGATACGCAGCAAACAAAACGGTCATACAGTACCAGTGGCTTGGTTAATACGTTGTAAACTGCCGTGATACTACTACGGTATCTCTACAGTATCGACGGCGCAAGGTTTGCTCAAGCATTCCGACCACCCGCGGGTAAGCCCCGTCAAGACGAAGAAATTGACTTTTTTAAATATAGGTCTCTTGGTGATCGTTCGGTGGTTCGTGGTAGCGTAATGAGATTGTTGAGTAATGAACCGGTTTTCAAAAATGAATTTTACATTTTAGCCCTCAACTTATCCCTCCCCCCAAGCAAATCAATCGAGTTTTTTGCTACGAATGTCTTGGCAGTCAACGTTATTATTATGTCAAAATCCGGTTTAATTAATTAATTCTTCATCGACGAACGATTTCGCGTCGACTAAATCCCTAGTAAACTTTGCTAGCATGAAAATTGAAATTGTTGGGTCTAATTGGGCATATGAGTTTAAAATTTTTAATATAGTTGCATGCAATGTTCCATAGATAACTTAATTAAGGGACGCTGCGTTCGTTTTGCAGTGTGTCTTTTCAACAAAGAGAACAACTCATTTATATTGATTTGCTCGACCATCATTTGATAAATGCGAAATTCGACGAATTCATATTTTGATCGACTTTCTTTGGTACCTAAAAAAATTCTCTACAAATTCACTATGTCGATTTTTTTTAAACTTCATCCTGCGACCGATTGCAATAAAAATATTTTATGACAAGGTAATTTTTATAAAAATATCGTTAACCTTGGAAAGCCTTGCTAGTTTGAGAGATAAAATTAACACCGAAAATACCTGAAAATATACTTCAATTTTTTTTTTCAATTTTCATGCTAGCTATTTCATGCTATTGAAATGATTGATTCACTCACCGTTCGATGTCTTCTTTCCCCTTTCACGGCCTGAGCGTCGTCATCCAGTCGTCACGTGTGGCAAAGTCCCTGGAGTACTGCATATAGGCGAGATCCATTGCACGACACCCTCACATTATCATATTTCACTTGTTTCCTTCCATTCAATGGAGTTGTATTCCATAATAATGATTATTCAATATTTATCAATGTCAATCCCGCACAAATGATTTCATTAATCTCACGCATTCGTCATTTATTCACGCTCCTTTGGCTAATCAACACTTTCTCACAATACGCGCACTATGTACCGTGGATTCGAAAATTTTTACACCTATCATTTGTGTTTAATGCCAAATGTACTTTTGAATCCGAAACGAAATATCACAGAAAAATGGCGAGACAAATTAATTGCATTGAAATTTGAGTGAATGTACATTAAATGCATATTGAATATTGACCGAGTTACCGACACTTCGCAGTCTATATCCAAAAACGTAATCCGATTGAAGGATCCGTTTAATTACACTGTTCGATGTTTTTTTTTCACCTTACAGGAACTCGTTATGCAGTCGTCGCGCGTGGTGAAGTCCTTCTGGTATTTCTCCACGCTTATTTCGCGAAATAACACTTGAATCACACCCGCACTAAAAATTCTAATTTCGAAAACTTTCACACGCACCATTGGTGTTTAAAAACAAAAACGATTTTGTATCCATAACGAAATATCCAAAAAATTGTAAACCCGAGATTTCAGGTATCGGCGAAAGTGTTTCAACACATGCAATCGGTGATTTCTATCAAGTTTATTATGGAGAGGAATGCCTACGTTGACAAACAATCTTTTGCCCGGTTAAGAAAAATTTGAAATTGAATGGTAAAAAAATGAATCAGAATTGAATAGTTTTTTGTTCGGGCTGGAATTCTTTTCATAGTGGAAAGAATTAGTTTCATGCGAAATTGAATGAATATTGACCAATGCTAAGTGACAGACAGTATAACGAGAGCTCTAACACATCTTCATGGAGACCCGAGCGTGCTCACGATAGTGCCAAGCGTACGAGCGACCTCGCCTCTTCCTACATTATAGCATCGGTAAAATTCTTGAATAAGCCAACGTATAACTAAACATAAAGATGTTTAGCATAAGTTGAATTTTAAAAGAACCGTACGGTCAGCCGAACATAGGTGCTAACTTACTTGTAGCACTACGAAGCTAGAGAAACCCCCGTCGCAAAATTCCGTGCTATGTCATGCGTCGCTAAGTATCGTACCGTGGTAGTACCCGTTCGTGAGGGCTTATAAGCTGTGTGCACATCACACTCTCTCACCAAAGTGAGAATGTGTAATCGGTACATACATATCCCAGTATGCATATACACGACTACACACTCTCACGTTGATGAGAACTTGATGTGTGCACACAGCGAATAGAGCTTGCTCCCGCGTTTTTATGAATACCGCCGAAGCACATGACGACGAAATGATGATCGAATCGCTCATGATAACTTGAGTACTCCGTTCCGCAGCCAGGGTACGGCCGAGCGCACGGGCGCACGAGCGTTCGCCAGAATCTCAAAGTTGTGTTCAAAGGGTCACTAGACTATCTGTCACATTAGTATCGGTCTATCCATTCGTTCGCGGAATTGAACAGTATTTACGATGTACGGACAAATCAATAAATCATTCGATTGTTTGTCAACGGGATGTTTTTTAAATTATATTCGTTCGTAAATAAAATTTAGAATTTGACGGCTTGAAAAAAAATGTAATTACTATTACGAATTATTTTTGTGTATTATTTATGAAAATAAAAATGTAATTCTTTTTCTTCAATTTTAATCAATAAAATCATTCATTACTTATTCAAATAATTTTTTTTTCAAATAAAAAAAAAATTGAATTAGAAAAGATTCTAGGGTTGTAGTTATTTTTATTCGTTGAGGATTGAGAAGAATTCTACTTGTACGATAAGATATTTCGTTCAGTAAAATTTATCCGCGTTGAGGAACGATGAAGCGCGTACCGTTTAAATCACCGACCGACGCTCAGACCGCACTCTCCGCGTGTCGCCGGCCGGCGCCCGATTCGTACTGATAGCATTACCACGCTCTCTCGCTCCCCCGACCGTCCCGCGCCATCCCCACCAGTTGCGCTTCCCCGCTGCTCCCCTCGCAACGCGCCGGCACGGTGAACGTTGCCCCACTATGCAGCACGCTCGAGCGTAGTAAACACACGGGACTCTCACGGAAGCGCGTGGAACGTAAACAAACCAAACGCATACCACACAAGTTAACTTCGACGGCTTAAATTTATTTCAATATACCGAAAAATAAATTCACCAAATAATATTTTTCGTTTCATCGTTTGGCAAATATACTCGATGGTGAAATTGTATTCAAAAAGCCTCATGTGAGTTAAATAATACAAACAATTCACACGTAATAAATTCGTTGAAAAGTGAATAATGCAAATTCATTCGTTCAATAAATATCAATTGAATGAATTATATTACATTGATAGGCGTAGAGTAGAATACACTTGTAATATCAAGTTGGGAAAATCACGAGTTGCGGGACTTTTCAAGCAGTGGGAATGAAATAAACTCTGTTCGCAACAGAAAAATTGACTGAAATTCCGACATACATGGGTGGAACGAAAACAGAAGTAAATCCACATGAAATAATGTAATCATTAGATGTATGTATGTATATATATATATATATTTATTCATATATATATATAAATTTTATTTAAACAATATCCGCCTCAATTTGACAATACAATGTTTTAACCATTCACGCAAGTATTACATTCACCCAGCGATTCAACATCTACACTGGGTTTTACCACTCTCTCCCCCTCCCGACAAAAATACGACTGCACATTGCTCGGTCTTTTCTATTTGTATTTTTTAATTTTTTTTCTCGTGAAATTGCATCACGAAACTCGGAAAAAACTTAGAAATGCCGTTCGCCAGTCTTTGAAACGAATGAAAACGGTTGAGTAGCTTCAACGTGAATTGATAAGATTACTGCGCCTTTTTTCTTTAATCCTGTGAAAAATTCAAAAACAATGTCATTTGGATTCTGACGATAGGATTAAAAATTTTGAATAATGATCGATGAAATGCAATCCGCGAGGAACAGTGATTTTCGTTTTGTTTCGTTCGTCTTCTGAATAAATTTCCAGTCACTGTTGCTCGATATTAGTCAATGCGATTATTCTCGCATCTCAGTCAGTATCGTATTGACGGTTATTACTTTTACTTCTCTAAGTGCTCACATCACATTCGCCTTCTCGTTCATCTTTATAGACTAGATCGAGCAGAATACACGCTTGAATGAAAATATGTGCGAAATGCGTTTTTATTGTTGTTGTTGTTGTTATTGTTTATGAATACATGGATGAATTTTTCTTTCTTTTCGAATTTCTATCTATCGTTAAACCTAAGTGTCAACCACGTGAACTTTTCTGGCTTAACCATTTTCATTATTATCATTCGATGAAATCCGTGACATTAGTGCGAGAGCCACGTGGACATGCTTTTGATAAACATATGTCGGACTTGCATAGACGGAATAATGTTTTTTCTGTGATGAAAAAAAATGCAGATTTTGAAACCGGTCAATCGATAAAAATGATGGGCACGTGCTACCAGAATTACGAGAATATATCGATCTGGCACGAAGACTCGGAAAGACGTCCGGAAAGATCTCCTTTGACGTGGTACTGTTTAAATAAGTTTTTTCAATGCATTGCAAATGCAATTTATAATTTTTGTCGTTTTTGGTATATCGTAATATTGGTGACAAGACTTTTTGCTTTTGAAGTTTATGCGATAACTTCATTAGAGCTTGGAAAAAAAAATTCAACGTGGAGTTACCGTCATTGTTTAGAGTTAAAAATTCCCATACGCACAGGAAACGGAATCTAAGAATTTTCTTGTCCTTCGTCGCTTTTTTACAGTTTGTAAAATATTGGAAATTGTATTGTATAATTGTTTTGAATTCCGTTTCTTACGTCTATTCGGGTTGGACGAAATTGGATACTGTCTTGAAGGCTTTTACAAACGTTCGACATAACTTTTATAATTCATATGGATTTTTTTTTAAATACATTTTCTTTCCGTCACGTTAATGATTATTTCGTATTATGATTAAATGGATAACTCAATATCCTCGTTCCATTTGTCATTCGACTTACAACGTAACTCTCCTACGACTCGAACGGAGACGATGGTAAAAATTATGGTGTTTATTCAATATGTATATATATTTATATATATATATATAGAAAAAATGATAAAATGAGAAAACAATATTGATAGTTTATGAAATTAGGGCAGCAAATAATATTGGGTACACAATGTCCTTCAAGATTCGCACGTACATTACTAAACACTAAGATCCGTCCACATTACTGGCGATATAACGCGTTATAAAAAGTACGAGTATTAAATTTTTCGAAAGAAATGCATTTTGCCTTATCCTACATCGAGCGATTATAAATATTATTCACATTCGTTTAATTGTCATTAATCAGACACATGGATGCATACGAGGTTCGAACTAAAACAAAGTCTGTTGAAGAATTCTTTTCAACATTGATTATTTTTTGGCTGTTGCTTCGTTTCCTTCTATTTTCATTTTTCTTCTATATTCCTTCATAATATAATCTACGGAAGAACGACAGTACTTTCGTACAAGGAACGCTGAGAGAAAATAAAGCGTTCGTTTGTCTTTGCCTCTGCCGTTTAACTTCGTTTTTCTTTTATCTTTTTCTTTCGTTGCTTCGACGACGATTCACGCGTCAAAGGGCGATCGTGTACGCGAAGCTTAACATTACATACAAGGCCCTCTGAATCTCAAGTACCTTGATTTAGAATTGAATCCTCGTTTATCCTAAAATCCGAAAAATTATATGCTCCTATCAACATTTTTCTTATCTTTTACTTTTTTTCATTTTGTTTTGTTTTTCTTTGAAACTCAATATTGAACATTCATACAGATTCATTCATTCTCCGTTTAATATATTGGGAGATTTTTCGATTATTCCACCATTCCGTTGTACTGTACAACTACCCCGTTATTTCGAACTCCAGGTTCTCAGTTTTGATTATCACCGTTGAGTTTTTCTAATTGCCGTTCGAACGAAGAACTTTTTTCTTTGTTTTTGTTTTTTTTTTTCTTAAATATATATTTATATATAGAGACGCACAACCGAAATCTCCGCCGCTCACACACTTATTTACAATTTTTGCGTGGCATCCGAAGCGCGCAAGTAGCTAGAATTCTAAGGCAGACTATAAACACCAATTCACGAGATCTTGTCCAGTCGCTATCAAGAACTTCTGTATCCATTTCAAGACCATCTTCAAATTATTATAAATTTTTATTATCTCTTCGATCTCTGGCTCTTACAATACAATATTTTGTCTCAATAAACTTTTTTTGCCCGAAGATCTCTATCATCGGATTGCAGTATTGACACAAGTGATAATTTTCTTATCGTAAAACAATTGCATTTTACGAAGTAATTTTTTATATTTCAATCTATTACGAAACAAGTCGCAGTCCTCCAATTGAATCGATTTCAATAACGAATTGAAAGAAAGGACCTCGATGAAAATTGGCGCGCGAATGAAAGAGGTAAGTACACGTTTCCTACGAGAAATCTTTGCTTTTCAACTAATTTTTCAAAGGAGACAAAAAAACAATCGAAAAAAATTGGAAGAGCATTGAAAAATCAATCGTATTTGGAACATTTATCGATATTTTTATTATCTCAATAAATATTTCAAAGTATTGCACATAACAATGTATTTGAGAATTTGAAACTTTTGAGACGATACGAATATTGATACAGAAGTCTTGTGCGGTGAATTCAACTAATCTGCTAGTCTGGGCCTAAATCTCTCCACTTCAACCTCGGAGGTGTGTTGAATAAAATAATGAACAAATACAAAATGAAATGAAAAAAAAAAAAAAAAACAACGTATGTAGAGAAACACCAAAACGTGTAGAATCGCCTTAACAATGAGACTTTCTCTAACTTCCGAACAGGTCTCAAGCAGTGCGATTCCGCCACTCGTTTTAATGGTATTGAAGCATGTATTAACGGAACGCAACGAAACATATTTTGGTTATTACTCTTCAAATGTTAATGTCGCATATGTGGTCAATTTTTTGTTGTCGAAAGTCCTGGAGAAAAAAGCAATCAAAATTTTTACTACCGACAAAAAAAAAAAGCAGAAATGTCGTTGTATTTCAAGTAAAGCAAACTTTAATACCATTATTATTGATCGTACGAGATTGGTGCGTTGCTAAATGTCTCAAAACATTGGCCACATTTCCACTCTGCATTAAACACACGCATACGTAACATTCTTTCACTTTCTCCTTCTCGTCAACATTCTGTTTTCTAAAAAACTTCTAATAGACGTATATACAAAATTGTACAATTCCTGGTATCGATAGTATCGGAATAAGTTTAGCCAAACAACAACAGGGACGTGTGCTCGACGTGAAATTCTCAACGACGGTTTATAATAATACGGGAAAACGAAACTTTAACCAGCCCACATGGATACAACAGTGACGAAAAGCGAATTTATACGAGTTTCATTATCGATGAATCTTCGGGAATTCGTAGTTTGGCGAGCAATACAAAAACAAACTGATTCAACTGATGAACATGACGAAAGAAAAATAATAAAAATTGTTGGCGCTTCGATAAATGAACCATGCAGTTCGATGAATACGAATTTTCACTTCTTTTTTGTTTTTTTTTGTTGCTCTCTTCTACTTAATACTTTTTTGGTGTCGGCAAGCCGATCATTTTATTTCTTCTCGTAAATATAAAACATCCGAGAGCACGGTCACGAGTTGGAGGCCCGACATTAACAACTGGATGCTCGATCAGTCTCTCGTGAATCTTAAATCCCTTGAATATCAAGAAATTTTGCTTTCAGAATAAAAATCCGTAGTTATGGTTTTTAGTTCCGTCCAGTAATCTCAAACATTCGTGGGGAAATTATTCACTTTTCGTTAATGGTTTATATGATGTCTGATGAAAAAAAAGAAAGACGTTTACTTTTATATCCTTCAGGATCGATCGCCGGTTATAAAATGATGAAATGCGTTACGGTAGGAAAAAAAATGAACGTGAAAATGTCGTTTTTACAACGAAATATTTGAGAAACATCGGCAAGGAAACATCGTCCTGCGACTGACGGTTGAATTTACCGATTTCGCTTTGTTCGCTCTTTCGTAAGTAAAAAATAAAATAAAAATAAACACTCTCTAAATATTCATAGAGATAGTCAAAACTAAAAAAGAAATTTTTTGAATGATGTGATATCTAAAAGTAATATTTTTGACCTTTCGAATATGATTTTTTCTTCTTTTTGCATTATCGGCTAAATGCAGGTTGAGTCTGGATGCTGGCTGGCGGACTTTCGCGATTTTTTCGGATCCTTCGTGGTCAGTTCCTGAGAAGGCCTTCTCGGACTGCCCAATGTGACTAGAGCTGAGGCTACTGCAAGACCAGCTCCTTGCCCCGTCGGTGTATAAGACTCACCTCCGGTTGGTAGTCTGACTAGCAGCGACAGGACAGCAGCACGATTTCCACAACAAGGTTCCAGTGCTATTGGACTTGGTACGTCCTGTGATTATTTCAACAATAAATATATCAACGGCCAGTTCGTGAAAAATTCACTATGACAAGTTAACTGAAGAAAATTTCCCTGCATTCAAGTTCTTCATTGATATTTTTTGTTGAAAATGCGTAAATAATGTGAACAAACCTTTTTCTTTTTACGACACCCGTTAGCGTCTGGCTCCGTACGTTCCACATCCGATGAAATAAGAACGTCTCGCCTTTCAATCTCCACCAAGACTTGACTGAACGCTCGGCTAGCCATTTGTTCCATTTCGACGAAGAGACGTTGACGTCGTCGATACATGTCGTATTTTTGTTTGATCTTCCAGAGGAACGCAGCCACCAGGAGTAGAGCGAGGAAGCACCTGTGCGGTGTCATGTAATCTCTAGTTTACAAGTTAGTACTGCCTGAGGTTTAGGACAACAGAAACACTCGATGATCGGGAATGAGGAAAAAATGGTGAAGAAACGAAAAACAACGTAAGGAAAAGGTTCAGGTGGTTTTCAAGGTTTCTAATCCGGGAACAGGAATTTTTTTTCATTTTTTTCTTACTATTCCTATCATCAAACATGTCACTGATACTTACGTGGAAAATGTGATGAAGAATTGTTGAAGATTGAGCTTGGAGTATTGGGAAAACGAGATTTGTATCCACAATGGTGTACGGAAGTCGTAAACATAAACGTAAAACGTCGTGAGAGTATTGTTGTCCTCGCTACCGAAGTTATACTCAGCTTTGTTGAAACGATGCTTGTACGTTGTACAATTAGCACCCAGTAACAATGGTTTCTCCGGGCTGTTCGCTTTTTTTATAGTTATGTTCATTCTCGCGAGTACCGAACAGAAAATCGAAAATTCTGCATCGACGTCCGGTTTCGAGGGTGAATTTTTAAAATTTATCGCTGTATAGTGGCTGTCGTCTTTCTTGCTAAGATTGAATGTGAATTGATAGTCTATAACGAGGTCATCTGAAATATTGAGATTAATAATTAAACATTAACCACCATTTGAGCTATTAATGCATCAACGATGCAGATATTTTTTTTTTCGGTTCTGCAATGCCGAAAAATTAAAATGTGAATTCATGAGATTGGAAATATTTTGTCAACTTACAAAAACACGACCCTTTCGTTGGATCCCCGTGATAAAGATTGGCAACGTCACACCGCTCACAATGATCACCGGTGATTCCTTTTGTCGTGCAAAAACACTTGCCAGTCTCACTGTTGCATTCGGTTCCTTGATCGTTGCAGGAACAAGCTAAACATTTAAACCGATTATTATTCAAAGCTGTTTCTATTTGCTTAAAAACATAATTTTCTGGTAAAATTTGTTTTCGATGCAAAAGAAACTCACGCTGGCAAGTTGCACCGTTCAATGGACTTCCGTAATAACCGGCGATGCATTTCTCGCAATGAGTACCGTGGGTCAAATTAGCACAGGGTTGGATGCAAACACTGCTGTTCGGAAGACACTGACTGTGACCATTGCACTCGCAGACTGAGGCATAACAAATATTTGTACAATTAGAAAGTAATGAAAAAAATTGATGATAAAATTCTCATAATTTTCTCAGTTTTATTTTTCAATTGTTACGTTTGGTGATTTTGAAAACATGGTTGTGAAAGAAAACCGTATTAAAATGTTCGTTTTTAAGATGACTTTTGAAATGGCCAAAAAGTTTTGTTGTCAGTTATTAAAATGCAATATTTTAGACTCCAAGAACATTAATGATTCTGCTGATAAGCAGAAATCAAATATTTCTTCGAAGTTCCTGATCGAAAACGCCCCAAAATGTTGTTCTATCGTTCAAGGGTTTGAAATATATGAATTGAAAAAACGACGAAGAGATATAAAAGCTCGAAAATGAGAATAAAAAATGTTACATACTCGGACATCTGGTAAAGTACCATCGCTCGTACGGACAAGTATCGAGACTTCGACTGCTGGGTCCCCGAGCCCCTCCAGGCATGCATTTGCCTTTTCCTGTGACAGATCCATCGTCACACCATCCACAGCCGGGATCGGATCGACAACTGGAGCAAGATGAATAGAAGCTGCACCATTCTTTGCCAAGTTCAGTAGCGCGACAACGGGCATCGCTGGTAGTCCATTCGCGACATCGTCCATATGGAAAACTGGCTGGATACGCATTTTTGTCGACGCACTTAGCCTCATTCTGGCACCACACACAATCCGATTCTGTACAATTTCGACAAGAAGTAAATTCGACGCATGGACTACGACACGGGCTTTCCATCGTTAACCGTTGAGCTTGTATCGTAGTGTTGGTAATTTTAATGTCCCTAATTTTGGTCAATTTTCGACAACGATCAGGTCCGCTGGACCAGGACCACATGCAATGAGGATTGCTCGAGCAAGCGTGACAAGTGTGCAACGGTAGACACTCGTCACCAGAATTTGCATCGCAGTGATCGAGTTCTCGGATCGTTGTAACAAAATGAACGTTCCTCGGGCATACTTCGTGAAAACAATTTTCACCGCACCAAACACAGTTGTAGGAAGTTTGTACGCAGGCGGCGCAGTCGGTGAAAAGTTTACAAAGCTCTTCGTGGGAAGTCATACCACGTGGTGGTGTCTCGTCGATGCAGCGCATATACGTGCCGTCGTGAATGTCATCGTTTTCCAACTCGTTGCGCGATATATTCGTGATACCCAGACATCGCTCGTCTTTCTTATCCCAAACGCATTTAACACCGTTTCTTGAAACGAGACAGTGATTTTGCGTTGTCAAATAATCGCAATGGCCCGGTGTGTATCTCAGCATATCGGCCAACATTTGCCCATCGAAGCCGCCGTATATGTACATTGAGTTTTCAAACACCGTTGCACTGTGACCGTACCTTGGTAAATCGGCCATTTCACGTGGCATTGGAAATTGGTGCCACGAATCGCAAGTCACGTCGTACGATATCGTATCGGCGGAGTAACAACGCGCACCGTGCGAATGAAGGGTATCGTTGTGCGTATTACCTCCGAATACCAGCATCAAACCACCCGTGACAAATACCGCGGTGTGAAAGAAACGCGCCGATGGTGCAGCCGTCAGTAATTTCCATTCCCGATAAATCGGATGATAAGAGTACATACGATTCGTCAATACTTGGGTACTTTGTGTTTCGAATACGTAACCACCGTAGATGTATATACGATTCGTAAGAGGATCGTAAGCCGAACTGTGACCGTATCCACCCTTCACTGGAAATCCAATCGTCTCCACGATCTGCCATTTCCGAAGACCGAACGAATATTCTTGCACTGTATTCAAATAACCGTACTGCGGTGAATGACCAAATATTACAATCATTTTTTCATCCTTCCCATGGAGTTTTATCAAATTCGCCGTGTGTCCAGCCACCTGTTGATCAACATTATCGATTTTTATTCCACATACTCCAACTTCTCACTAGTTTCGATTCGTTCGAAAATTCAACATTATTAATACGACATTTTTACAGCATGGAACCACCACTTTCTCTATTACTGTCTCCGGAATGAGTCGGGAAATGGAATTTACAGAAAAAAAAACTTAGAAAAACTTTCGAAAACATTTGGAAGTTTACTGAAATATCAATAAATTCATGTCATGCTATAATTTTGTTTAAAACGATACTTCAAACAACTTTTTGATTATTTAATTATTCTCATAAATATAACTCATAAATATTGAAATTTTTCTATTTTCGCATGTTTTTCTCTGTTTTACTTGCAAGAATGGAACAGAAAAATAGACGGAATTTACCTTCAATGGGCCGCACATGGTTTTGTTGTTACAATTATCCCGTACAGTGACGTTTTCCCACACTTTGGCAGATATATCAAAAGCCCAAATTTCGTTGGTTACTGTTGAGTTTTGTACAACACCACCGTACATGTATATTTTGTCGCCAAAAAGTACGCACGAGTGAGCATAACGAGAAGCAGGTTTTCGGCCAACGATGCGAGGAGTTTCCCACACATTGCCGTTATAATCGTAAATATAGATCATCTTCGTTTTCCGGAAACTCTCGCCTCCTACGACGTACAGTGAATCTTTCCAAACGACCGAGCAATGACTGGCCGAGCCTTCGGGTGAAAAATTGTAAGGCACCGGCTCCCAGTAGCCACGTTCGCTCTTTTGACTGCAGTCTGATCCTGGATAATAATAAAAAGGCACGTTTACTCGAGCTCATGGTTTCAATCTCGGACAGGGCAATAAATCTCTCCAAGAATAATGTGAACTGAGCATATAGATGTATTGCATGTAAGAATCTTTTCGCATAGACAAAATAAAAATATGAAACAGTAAATTCATGAGTATAGAAATAAAAAGGCGAATAGATGAATTTAAAAAATAGGAAAAATATTATCCCCCTGATAGGTCAGAATAAAGATTCCTTTGGAGGCTCTTTATCCATTCTCATTGTATTTTGCTAACATTGTTTTAAACAAAGAACGTATTGAAAATCTTAGAATTTCTCTATCAATTCATATTGTGTATGACCTAACAATTTACTTTAATTAAAAGAGTTTAAAAAAATGCTAATCTTCTTAATTCATAACCTTTTACTCCTCCTTTCCTCCGTGAAGATCAACTCCACCCAACTCCCTCAAACGATTCACTTTAGCAAAGTGAATCAGCAATATGTAAAGTAAATTTCATTTAAATGCAGTTAAGCGATCAAAGTTCGATTTATCGTTTCGATAAATGCGTTTGGAAAGTTTGTTTGGCAATAAATTAAATTTTCATAATTAAAATATTCTACAGTGGATGAAAAACAATAAACAGCGAAAGACGGAGGAAGTTTTGAACGACTGGCTGAAAAAAGGAGAACTTGGAAATGGAGGAAAATAAAAATGTGAACATGCCTTTGAAGCCTGGAGCGCAGTCGCAACGATGTCTCTCTCGGTCGCACTCTCCTTGTTCATGATGACGGGAACAATTGTTAGGACACACTTGAACGTCACAAGCATCACCCGTCCATGTGGCGTCGCAGGTACACACTCCTTCTATGCAAACACCGTGTCCTGAGCAATCAGTATGCGAATATCTGCAACAACGATGAACGTGACAATGAAAGAGGTAGATCTGCAATTGGTATTTTCTCACCTAACTAACGATATTATGCAGCTATGCTGGTGAAAGAAAAAAAAATAGTTTAAAATATTTGTATTCCTTGGTTTCTCCATTTATTATTGTAATCCTAGTTAAGGGATTTCCATTCTAACCGCTCAGTTCTCATTTCAAAGAAACGAAAATAAAAACGAGTTTTTGGCGTAAGCCCGACGTTTGCCAAAAGGTTCGAAATTTATCGAGTGCTTCATTTTCGGGGTGATACGTTTGAGGAAACTGTTCACTTTGTTGGGTTTCTAACGAGGAATGAAACTCTATTGAATAAATTCATACTAAATCAAGACAATGCATAGAAAATTTGTCTACTACTGGACAATTAAAAACAATAATTAACTGTTCGAATTTCAAGAGTAATCGTCAATAGTAAGTCGATTTGGCTTTTCGTATTTCATATATACATGGAACAGGGAATTCAATACCGACGATATTACCAGGAAGCTTTCGCAATGTCGCACGAATATAATACAACCGTATTAACCATGCCGGCTCGAGTTCAACTGTGTAGGGGGAAGCAGTACTCATGCATCAAGCTAATACGACCGAGCGATTCAATATCTACAGATACAGATATTGAGAAATTAATGCAGGAACGTGATGTTTCAGATCAATGTCTCCCTACGACGGAATGTAAAATATGCTTAATTTCCTCTGTGCACAAGTGTAAACAAATTTTGGTTGATTACCCTCTGAGTCGTTCTAGAAGCAAAATTAAATGTTGGCAATATCTTTCCTTATTATAAATTAAGACCGTCACACCGTCGTGCATTATTTATTACCATTCGTTCGCTATTTTATGTTCAAATTTAGCAATAAATAACAATAAACTTTTGTCATCTCGATTTCGATGAAACTGAAGCAATTTTTTTAAGTTTTTGAAATGGAACAAGAAATTTCACCGGTCTTTTCAGCAAAACACTCATACGCGCTTATTTTTCAATATTTTCATCTCAATTGTGATGATTAATGCGTGGTAACAAAAAACTACGGAATTCGGCTGTTTCGAGATTCTAGGTTTTTGATCCCAAAGAAAATGGATCAACAAGGCCATTTTTTAAATTTATTTTATCATTCATTTTGAACAGTTTTTCGTGACATTTTGCCGTTGGACTTTGTTCTATTATTGACAATCGTATTGCACTTATTGGATGTTTAACAATGGATGGAAAGTTCAAATATAAGGTTTGATAATTTTTTTAAATGAAATTGGATCCCATATCGTTGAATCGTGGAAAGAATCCAATTTTAATAATTTATTCAATTTCACAGAGGTTTCGAAATCAGATGAAAACTCATGACCCAAATAAATTTCATCGATGTTTCCAGTAAGAACTTTTATTCTATGACCGTTCCGGTACTTATTGGCCATTCGACAAAAATCTTAAAATATTTGGCTGTCGTCAAGACGATGTGAACATTGATTCAGAATGTTACAGATTAAGAAAAATGGTTCAAATATCCCTGTAAACTAAATAAGTATTCAAAATACTGAGATCATATTTCCCTTCAGTGCAAAATCGTCTTTATTTTTCTAAAAACCCATAAATTTTTCATCACATTTGGCTGAACGTTTTTTTAGATTTTATCTAAATCTTTGATGCTTGGATTGCTGATGGAATAATATTTTACACAACAAATATT
The DNA here is from genome assembly GCA_013761285.1 of Campoletis sonorensis. Classification (NCBI taxonomy): domain Eukaryota; kingdom Metazoa; phylum Arthropoda; class Insecta; order Hymenoptera; family Ichneumonidae; genus Campoletis; species Campoletis sonorensis. The sequence continues at coordinate 1,167,790 of JACEOJ010000208.1, read as the reverse complement.
GAACAATATCGAGATAAAAAAACTTTCGTTGGACCAATAAACGAATGTGATGGAATAACAAAAGAACGAGATCGTGAAAAGTGGTTTACCTGCTGGGACAAGCGTTGATTTTGTAAGTGATGTTAAAGCCACTCATGTTGTACGCAACGTCGGAGTAAAAGTGAAGAAGTACGCTACCGGAACGAGCTATTACTTCCGGTACCCGACGAATGTGATAACTGTCTTTGTGCATGAGACCATTGAAGACGCCGAGCAGCGGCGCCTCGACGCTGTCGCCGTCATAGATGTACAGATGATCCCAACCGCATTCCGTCGCAAATTCCTCGATGTGCATACGTATCGAGGAATTCGGATTGCTCTCGATCAACCACGAACATTTTACGTCCGTTTTGTAATTTCCGGTACCGTCGTGTATATTTCCGTACGGTGCTGTGAGCCTGCAAATATGAAACACATTATTTATTACGATTCCATATTCTACGTACAATTTTTATTCGCGAGTCATTGGGCAGAAGCATCAATTTCAATGGGGATTAAAACGAGGATCAAAAGCAAAGTTTATTCCGAAGTATTTGTTGGTGAAATTCGATCAAATGAAAGTTGAAAAGTTTGGTAACTCGCGTGGTTCCAAAGATCACTGTTTAGGATTCATTTTGTTTGAAAATCACGAGTAATCATTCTTATTACAGTTTGGAATTTATTATAATTGCTTGATCACTAATTTGATGTTGTTTGATACGGAAAAATGTTTAGAAGAGCGCGGTCAATGCCATAAAATATTGGTTGGAATAAATTAATATGGAAGAATATTAATTATTCCAATATTTCTATTAATTGTCCCCGCGTCTCTACTTCTCATATTTGATACGTTCAGCACGATATACAAAGCTTGGATTCGAGACGAAAATGCTGACTATTGAAAAACGGAGAGAGAAGTTGGATTGAATTATGATTCATCAATTTTTCATAAGATTTTATGTGCCGGCTTTATACTATATTTATAGTGATTCCTCTGTAATCAATTTCCTATACAAATGATGCTGAGTTCCTTGGTTAAGATCGGCGATATCAATGAATTTTTAAAAAGCCAATAAGCCGGAGCTATCAAACTTGGAGATTTATTTAAGCCCATGATACAGAATTGCTTCCTTTCCCTCTCTCTCTCTCTCTCTCTCTCTCTCTCTCTCTCTCTCTCTCTCTCTTTCTCTCTCTCTCTCTCTCTCTCTCTCTCCATCTCTTTTCCTCTCTCGTAACGATAGAGCACGGAGCAGAGACTCAACTCCCGGAAGTCTAACAGACGGTTTATCCGGCCCATCACCAACCCTTGAAATTTCGTCGATGGCCTTCCCCCTGCTGTAATTTCGCATGGCTTGCATGATACAGAGACCTCGCCTTATCTTTCAAAACCAAAACAGTCCAGATAGCTGCCGCTTATAATATTTTCAAATCACCGTTTTTCGCGAGGCTTTTCGGTATTTACCGGGCTGGGTACTTGATACTTCAACTTTATTTTCTTTTTTTTCGAATTCATCATGTTTAATATCCATCAGACACGGCGATCTTTTATTTTTACGAGTAATTCTGACCTCGAGCTCATAAAATCTCGTGAAACACAATTTTCAATTATAAATCAGAAAAAGTTCTCACGTGCGAGTGTGACAAGAACAGACTTCAGAAAAAATTGAAACCCATCGTTCTTGAATATTTATTTAATATTCTTTTTTCTTTACCAGCAATAACAATTGCAGTTGAAAGTAACACTGGAGCGTTATTTTCAGATATTTTTTTGTGACTTTTAGGTCAAATAATTCCGGATTCAGAGAAAGGATAAAGGTTACAGGTTGCCGGCAATCCATGCGACCAAAATAGGTTTAAAAAATATGTTTAAGTAGAATTCTCATCGTGTACCTTTCCACCTCACGACCATTTTTTTGTCCAGTAGAGAATAAATTTTCTTTCCTCAAAGACTTCAGGCAAAGTATTTTTTTTTTTGTAGCTGGGTTTTTTAAAACTGATACATCTTGAAGGCACAATCAAGTTTGTGAATCAGATCAGGTAATCTGACGTTGACATTGACGTAATCAGCTTAATCTTTGTCGCGAGCTTGACATCGCAGAATTCAAGCATTTTGTCACGATGTCAAGAAAAAAATACAGTGAAATTGGAGATTTTTCTTCATTCGGTACGACAAAAACGAACTTTATCCGAAAGTGGAAACTCGAATTGTGATTTTTTGCTTGAATTGAATGAAAATGAAATGAAATGACCAAAAAAAGTGCAACAAATCGTTAATCTCGTGACTACGATTTATTATTTTTACAAAATAACAAAAGCCAAAGAACAAATTATCATAAAAAATGTATTGCATAATAAATAGTATTACTCTGTCATAGAACGTTTTGCGATGAACAAAAAAAAATATTGATCATATTCGATTATATAATTATCGAAAACGATGAATAATAATTTTCGATACATAATAATGAATAAATCGTCATATTTGGAGCTAATTTATTTCAAATATTTAGCATCCCAGTTGCAGCGAATACTACACTATCATAAATTTGTTCTATTTCAAATCTTCCGCACGTCGATATAAAATGTTGTAATTATCCAGTATATTAAAAAATTCCGAGCCTCGAATAAATATTTTCTTCGTTAATTGGACAAAAAGCAGTTAAATTTCGCTGGAATTTCAACAAGATACTCATTCGCCATATATTCTCTTGAATCTAATTCTCATTTTATAAATTATTAATAAAATAATAATTCGGCGTCAGCCTCGGTTCTTCAAGGATCAAATCGTCGATGGAACGAGTGTGTGTATATGTTTATGTGCTGGATCCAATCATCCAGCTTATATCGAGTTAAACCATCCAAGGAGACAATATCTCGCCAATTAAATGATCTCCCATTCATGTATGTGTACATAAATACATGCCTCGGTTGGGCTTTTATGGGTAAATGCGTATATATGTAAGAAAAACCGGACATCGTTCACTGGTCGAGAGTCGTTTTATGATACAGGCGATGACTTCACGCGTTCCCATCTGAGACTATCATCGCGGTTGCAATAACGGTCGAACACTACGTCGTTGTTTTTTTCTTTCTTTATCTCGCAAAACGGTATAAAACATTCTCTGAGGGTTGTCAATACATTCCACGAACGATGAAACAACGAGACAAAGAAAATAATCAAGAAAATTGATTTTTCAAATTTCATACTTATAATTCGATGAACTTTACCAAAATAAAGGTGTTGTCAAGAACTTTTTCTCGGATCTTTTTCTTTTCTGTATGGCCAAGAATTTGGAATTTGTAAAGTTCGTTTTGAATAAATGATATTCTTTTATTTTCAGATTCGAAGTCTTAAGCGAAAAAATGTTTGAAATCGCAAAGAAATTTATATGAAAAGAATCTTTGGTATCTCTCAACCTCTTGAATATAAATATACGAGACTATCGATCATAACTCCACGAATTCTGGATATGAGGGAAAAGAAGGTTTGCTTTTTCCGGCAAATGCGATATTCAGCACACGTTCCAATTCCTTCGGTCTACGACGGTCACCTATTTTTGAACCTGAACTCCCGGTGCGCCTCTTGGAATAAACTAACGAAACAATATTTTCGACTAATTCCTTAAATTTCATTACAATTGTTTGCATTTTCAAAAATGATAATTACTTCTCTGTTTTGATATCGTTCATGGAGAACGACTTTTTTTTATTGGAACGAAGAATTCTTTAGAATAAAAGTTGATTGCAATTTCAATGATTCACGTCTTAACGGAATAAAATTTGAAATTCAACAACAAAATACGTTCGAATTGAATGCGAGATATGAGAAATGACTAATTATCGATCAATTGAATTATCTCAACGTGGTTCAAACGATCATTAAGGAAATATAATGATCGAATCATTGGACCGGACTTCAGCATCGACAATCGCATTTTAAAAAACACAAGAGATTCCAGCATATTTGTTTGTCGATAAGAAAATAAGTAAAAACAAAATAATGACGAATTAAAATTCATCGAATCATGAAATGTCTGGAAACAGCGAAACAGCCATGGCATTTTATGATTTTTTTAAATCCTTCGATGTAACGTTGAAACATGAGTAATTAATATTAAAAGACTCGTTTCGTCTAGGGCTGTTAAATTTACTCGAAACTCGTTACAACCTCCGGCAAATGAAGAAGCGAACGTTTCAGTGTTTTATTGCTCAAAGCTGTGGTTTTTTTGTTGCGCGTTCGAGGCGAGTTTATACTTTATTGTGATGTGAAACATACACGAATTTGATGGATTTTTTTTCCACTTTGTCTCGCGCTCTCTCACTCCCTATCGCTGATGAAAATATAGATTTTAGAATTGATGGAAATATCAGAGAAACCGAAGGCAAAATAAAAAATAAATAGAACGAAGCGATACGTTTTAAATAGAACGAAAAATTTTCCCTTCCATATTCGAGGGTGATTACTTTTTAATAGTGTTGTTTTTTCGTCAAAAAATATGAGAGAAACGACATTTCTCCTCACGTTCAAGTCTGCACATTCGTTTTGGGTCCTAAAAACGACAAAATTTACATTTCATCCTTGATTTCGAAATGTCTCAATTTTCCCTACGTAAGCAATTTTCCACATCATATAAAATCAGTGCATAATAAAATTGGGGCTTTACAAAAATGAAGATTCTTACTGCAATGTTGCAAACTTGAATCAATACTTTTCAACGTTTTCTTCTCAAATTTTGTACACATATTCATTGCCTTTTCAAACATTCGTACAAATTTTATGAAAGATATTGAAAAAAAAAAAATTTACTAAATTATTATTATTTTTAAACAATGTGATAATAAAAACAATTAAAAAACTGTACAAAAATATAAAACACGAAGAGTTTCGAAGTTATTCCGCCCAGAAAATGACTTCTGGAAACAGCGTTCTAAACAACAATACACGGTCTTAATAGATAGTAAACGATGACGAACGAAATTAATTATGTGTCATTTTACGGGCGATGATAAACGGAAACCTCGACCCGCGATTCTTTTACTCACGCTTGGCCATTTATTTTCAAAGGAAATTGCTTTTTCAAAATTGTCAAAAAATTGTATAAGTATTTTAGAAACTGTTTGGCAATAAGTATTTCGTATTGAATCCACTGCGATAAAAATATCGCGAGTGTTGAAATAATAGTAGCAAAAGCATCGACTCGGTGGTAGTTCATTTTACTATCCGCTCACGTTGTCGTGGCAGTTTGTGTTTTCGTTACGCGTACGCATCTGTATATATTCATCTCTTTGTTTCTCCATGAAAGAAGTATATGCTTGTGCGTCAAGATCGCGAGTTCCATAATGAGTCTCGGAGGGCTCTTCAGAATATAATTGTCGCGCAAAGGATCCAGAGACCTTGGCAGCAACGAAACGAAAAAGGGGCCTCGACGTGTTTGCTATCTTTGCAACAGCACACAATTTCTTTTCCAACGTTAAGTAGAATGCACTAACAATTATGTTATCGAGTAATTGGGATTCACCTCGAAGAGTCTGCGATTCTCGTGAGGTATAGAGTTTCTTCTTCTTCGAATTACTTAGCATTTTTTAACTCCACAGTTGCAATATTTCTTCAAATATTCGCTAATTCAAGGGATTTTTATTCATAAGATAATTTTCTTGCTATCACCGGAATGAAATATTTATTTACAATGTATTTAGACCTGCATCGAAAAAATTCTTAATTTTACGCCTAAATTCCTACAATAACGCGAGAAAATTGTGTTCATTATGAAGCATGATTTTTCAATTTCTCCGCATGCACTGTAAAGTTTACACAAATCGTGCAATAAAAATCCACGAGCACGAGTTCCTTGCACGATACAAATCTAGGCAAATTTTTACAGTGTTGCCACACCATTTTTGAATCTTTCATCAGAACTTTCTACCAAACTTCCAAATTTACCAGTCGCTTCGAAAAAAAAATACTTATAAGAAACAGCAACAAAATTTCGTTTCATTTCCGAAGTTTCGCTTTGTTCTCTATGACCACGACTCGTATATTTATTGAAATAAAGCAAATGTATTATGAATACAAATTATTGAAAAAAAAAGAAGAATTATCACTGATCGAATTATTTTGAAACTGGCATCGTTGAAGTGCAACGAAATATCTTTTTTCCAAGAATAAATATTGATCGCCTTCATTAATTGAACATCGTGCTAATTTATACATTTATTAAATGAAAGAACGATAAAATCATTCAACATCCAGAATGAGAAAAGTTAAAATAACTTTAATATAAAACTATCTTACGAATGGGTCGTGTGGACGTTGTCTGACGTGAATGCAGTACAGTATGAATGTACACATTTAGCAAACCGGTATACATACTTCGATGAGGAAAAGGTGCTATGTTGAAAAACTTTTATCCCTATAAACTAGACTACACAAACATTATATATAGGAATAGATAAATATATGTATATACAGTAGCATGACTGCTGTCGTTCGGTTACGATTCCCCGTTATTCGCATCGTCTGGTTGATCCTGGTCGTCGGTCTGCGGGGCGAGAGTTGGTAAGTGCTGGTACGCGACGTGAAACGTCAAATAAAAAACTTTGACTTCATATGAAAGTTCATTTGAGAAAAGTCAGATGAGGCTACAACATTTAGTTTGAGAGAGAAAGAGAAAATAACTGGTACATTGCGATTATGTTTTATCGCGAGTGTAAAATGAGCGAAAAATTATTTCAACGATAAATTTATCGTAGGGTCAAATTCTTCAGGTGGTTACCGTTACTGCCTAGCGTCAAGAGTTATATTTTTTGGATTTTTCAGAAAATCTTTCCGGGTGTTGTGTCTGTTTTTTTGTATTTGCTGTTTGAATTTTTTCTTTACGTAATTGTTTACCCAAAATATAGTCCTATCGAAACGATGATGCATTCGAAATTTATGGAATAACATTTTTTATCGATCTATTTCATTGAATTTTATCTCGACCTTAGATTTCTTCATGAAAATGAAGATTTTTTAAATTTTGTTCATTTCTCTCGAATTTATTTAACGATAGTGAAGTTTTCATCGTTGGAACGTTCCTAGCAATGAAAGAAAGAAATGTAAATTCTTTTTACTTTACGAAGTTACGAACTACGAAATCATTTTTATGTTAATCTTTGTCTGAATATTTTTCAATCGGATCGTGTATCTAAAAAAAATATTTCATATTTCAAGAAAGAGAGAAAGAAAAAATAATTTTTGTATTTTGATAAGCTCGAGTCGTGTTGCATTTTTTTTTGTGTGAAATGTTTTTTTTTTCATCGAATGCAATTGCAGCTCGAGACTGAATTCAATGTATGGCATTGCGAGAAACAAGGGATGAGAGCATGTCCATCAAAATTATACAAAATCAATCGCTTGTCTTTCAAATTGCGAAAAAAAAATGTCTTGCATGAGAAGCATTTTTGATCCATGCATAATTTTTCTGAAATTTTGAAATGTCACTGTTGAATTGTTGTTTCGAAATTCTTTTTTCACGGGACTTCGAAAGCCCGAACAGACATAAAAATAAAATTAATCAAATTTCGTCGAATCGAACTTTGTATGATTGTGAACCGACAGCACTAATTCTGCTGAAAAAAGCCATTTATATTTGTTCGAAAACGTTCAACGAACTTTTATCAGTGAAATAAAATTCCAATAATAATTACAGCAGCTTCGAATGAACCGATGACCCTCATTTCCCTCTTTTTTTCCCACGCTGCCTGGAGAATTCTCGTCACGCGTGTGTGCCTATTTCCGTTCGATTTTACAATTCGCCAACGACACACAAACATCCAACGACACAGAGTATTTTGATAAATCTAGAGAGACCAGCTCGTATATAAAAATGGAGAGGGAAAAGGTCAAGCGAGTGTACCCCTTTATATCGTGAATCGAACGAAAGATGTTGATTGGAAACAAAAAAAACCACGAGTTTTCTCGCAGCTTTCCTTCAAACACCAATGTACTGTGTGTACTCGTACAATATTCCCACATGAAACTGAGGCGCGTGTGCTCGTTCATTGAAGCATGAACGATGTACGAGAATAAACCTACGTACGCGGAGAAAAATAGAGAACGAGAGCGAGAAAGAAAGAGAAAGATAACGAGTGAGATAACGAGCTGTCACACATGGTTCTCTGCTTGTTTATTTACGACATGTCGATAATTCTACATCTTCGTTCATTACGAGAGTAAAAAAGCAGGAGGGATTAACGAAACGTGCGATATTGCCGGTCAAAAGAAATGTCAAACAGAAAAAAATCTCGTTAAACGTTTATCATAAACGTCAAAACATTGCGATGAACGTCAATCACAAATTTAACGTCTCGGTTAATGAATAAAATGTTTTTCACGCTTCGTAATTTGTCTCCTGTTTTATTCGAAAAATTATCAACGAACGAGACAAGAATGAAAATTAATTTTTTACCGGTTGAAGAGAATACCGAGGCCAATACATTGCAATGCGAGAGAATGAAAGGCAGAAAAAAGTAGGAACGATGCAGTCGAGCGAACAACATCGTGCCTCGGCATTTTTTCGCCCCGCACAGGACAGACGTTCAAACTTTTCACGCACTGTTTATACGTATTTGCACGATTTTGTAAATAAAATGTACGTACCTGACTTTTCCACCGCAGTACTGACAGGCGGTACCTTGCCAGCCATCCTGACAAACGCAACTACCGTTGACACAATCACCGTTTACACAATTCTCGATGTCGCAGGGTACCTCGGTGCTCGTGCTCGTCGATGTCGTTGAAGCTGCGGTCGCTACACAACGAAACACCACCGCCCATATTAACACTGACCATATGAAACCGAGACTAAAATCACTGTCCTGTCTATCATGGAATATTCGTCTCTTATTTTTCCGACGATACTTTGATTTATATAGGAACAAAAACATCTGCAAGACTTCTGCCATTTTGATAGGCTTCCATGTCAGAGACAATGGCCGTTGGCGGACACGCAAGACGACTCTTTCTTTCTCTCTCTCTCGCTCGCTCTCGCATTTACACGCACGCTCCTTTTGTATCGTAGCTCTACGGATACTATCTCTCTTTCTCTTTCTCAGTCTCGTTCCGATGACGGCTTATACGAGAATGCGAAAACGTTGGCGAGAATCTCGCTCTCCGTTTGCCGCAGAGAATCGGCAACGACTCTGTCTGTCTGCCTCTGCCAAAGAACCATCCACCGGGACCGGAGTCGCCCTACTCACTCCCTCTTTATGTTATTTCTCTCCCTCTCTCGCACTATGTTTGAAAATTTTCTAATCTCTCCCCTCCGCGAGACGACTACGTAGGTTCATTGATCCGCGCCATTTCGGCCAGACTTGAAGACTGAGGACTGTACCGAATAGAGATGGGCGATAATAATCGATTTTCATATAATCGATTATTTTCATAGTAAAAATCGATTATTTTCAGCGATTGTTGGTTTCCCGATTAATCGATTTTTCGATATATTTTGGCCACGATATCGATTATGGCCGCCATCGGATGATATCGGAACTGATCGGAGAGAATATATATATTCCAGATTTGAAATTGCGATTATTCTTGTTGGTGCCGGTTAGTGAAATCAAAAAGAACAAAAGAAAAAAACAAAGAAAGAACATAACCTCAGTGAAAAGTGAGAAGTCTCAACGAAACGAACTTTACTCTCGGTGGCTATTTGTTTCCTACTAGTGACAATGGAGAAAAGTAAGATATTTTTATTTGGTATGAACTCAAATATGTAAGAATAAACCTCATGGTTGTTTTTTGCCGTTATATATTTTAATTTTTGTTTTTTTTTTATGAGATTGGAAGTTTTTTATCCAGAGTCGCGGTACCGACTCGTTGTTCAGAAAGGAAAATAAAAAATGAATGCATGTATGTAATTATTGTACCTTTTTTCTTATTCTGTTATACTTTTTAATTAATAAAATCCTCTGGTGATATGCTGTGCTTATAAATTAATTATTTTTTGTGTCACCGCATCATTAAAACTAATTCAAAAAATAACGTTCAAATTTATATTGCAGATAACGATTTATAACTTCTGGTGCCCTGCTGGATGAGCAACTGGATTTTTTTCCAAATTTTTCAGGAACTTTGTTAATTATTGAAAAATCGATTAAATATATCAATTTTGGATTAAAAAATATATCTTGCGGCGTTTTTTTTAACTTTAGGTGAAAAAGTTGTGGATCAAATTCATTTTTTTGTGTATAATCAAGCCTTTTTGAAAAAATCGATTAATCGATTATTTTTCGATTTTTTTCTTGAAAAATCGATTTTCAGTTATCGATTGTTGGTATAATCGATTATTTGAAAATCGATTTTTTTTTTAATATCGCCCATCTCTAGTACCGAAGTCTATCTAGAGAGTTTAGAGAGTAGAGAGGCTCTTTTCGTCCGTTCGACCGCCATTCAGCGAACACGTGAAGGCAGCGCACTCTGGCGACTACTCACGAAAATAATTTCTCAAGTGGCAGCATCTTTCGGCCGTACATCGAACTTACTTTGCCGTCGCGGAAACATTTGAAAACTGAGCAAATTTTTATTTATTGACTTTATTTATTTTTTAACTACCATTTTTTTTTTTCAAATTCTTCATGGACCTTACGCTACCTGCGAAACCTTCGATATTTATTATTATAAGGAATTTTCTATATATTTTTCTACTTGATACAATAATGGACGTGGATTTTTGACGGTCCTGATTTTTTGTTTCCTTCCTACAGTTGTGAATTGTGATTTAAAAAGAGGGTCAGAGATTTGAAATGAAAATGTTATGCGAAAAATACTTTTTTCCACGAATTCGTCAATTTTTATAACAAATACTCAATCTTGGATCGACATACATTGTAAGCAAATTCCACGCACTCGATAGAGCCGTTTAAATAAAATTTATCTTTGATACTTATTGGAAGTTAACTAAAGAACTTTTTGAACCCGCCTGTCCGGAGTTTTGTACCTTAAAAATTCTCTCTATAAACTAAAACTGAATTTTTCGGATAAATTACAATATTTTTGGAGTCTCGAGGCTTTAATAGAAATTCTTATGTTTTCTCATAAATGAGTTTTTTCATTGCCCTATTCTGTGCCGAAATAAAGAAATAAATTTAAAGACAGCAACAAAAACAGAAATTATTTTTCAGCATCAAAATATAGGATTTAATTTATTTTCAAATTTATTAATAAATTTCTTATTTTATTTCAAATAACTTTACGTCAATGATGTTTATAAAACGAGCAAAGCCAGATTCCAATGGCGTGTGAACGACTGCACAACCTCTAAAAAGGAATTTATTGTCGATTTATAAAAGAAGACTTCATTTTTTTTCTCAATAATCTCAAATTGATCATTCAATTATTGTTTTGTTTCAATGTGATAAAATAATTTAATGACGTTTGTTTTTCTTCTAATCATTGGGTGATTTATAATGACAGTAGAGTGGGAAAATTGGACGATAACGATTTTTGTAAGCAACGGTGTCATTAGGGTCATTTGTATACCGTCACAGTCAATCGATCACGACGAATATGCAAAAGGAATAAAGGATAACGCGAATGGCGAACGTCAGAAGTTGGGGCGGCAGATCGTTTGGGGCGCCACACGAAGTGAGCGAGCTTCTGCTGAGCAGAATAATCGAAATACGAAACAAACGAGTCTCGTGCAGGAGCTCGATCGTGCCGCATATGCTCCGAAAACATCAGCATCGATGGTCTCGTGATATCAGAGAAAAAACGCTTCCTCTTTTTATCGATGAGAAGAGGTTCGTCAAAGTTTTGTACTGGAAAAATCTTCGGTTCAAACAGTCCATCGCAACTCTCTCGTTTTCGCCTGACTTTTAATTTTTTATAACGATAATTAAAAAATCAGTAAAAAAAAAAAACAAAAAATCGAGCGCAGTGCCATTTGTTCGTGATCGTGAAGATCGTTCGGTCTCTAAACTGTAACATGTACAAAGTTTGTGAGATTTCTCCACGACAGGAGTGAAAAATAAATTCAAAAAAAAAAACTAAAACTAAAAAATCGGTTTAAATCGTCATGATTAAAAAATATACGAATCATCGAATTTCGCGAAGTTTATGATTATTTATTGTAATAAGTAATTTGAAGTGTCTGACGAATAATCGTATTGCTTAAAAAGTCGACTCGAAGAGTTTCTCAAGAAATAATAATTAAACAAATTATTGGGTTTCACGTGCAAAATATAAAATAAATACCAATCGAGTTGGTGTAAAATGATCGGGCCATCGTCCGGATCCAACGGTATGCCAAACCACGAAGTCGTAGATAATCCAGTGAGGGTGAAGAGGAAAGTCTTCGAGGATCTTGACATTGAGAGTTTGTGCGAAGAAGTTTGTCAAAATGGAAAAAAGCGTTTTCTCAATGAATTACGAGAACCCATTGATGCAACGATCATTCAAAACCTCGTTGATCCCACGGACTTTTCTTCATCGTCGTCAACCTCTTCTACGTCATCGTCGCCCGCATCTTCGATCCAAGAAATAACGAACGTTGGTGGCTCGCTCGCAAGATTGGAGGTACTCGTCGTCGACGGTACGTGGGATCCTTCGAGCCTTGGAAATACCGAATTCACCGATATATCAAGCTCGATCGGCAACGATTCTCAAATCCAAACACTCGATGACGTTAAATCCATGGAAAATGGATATGGAACCATACTTTCCTATTGGCAACCAACCAACGCTTCTGAAACCGCACAAAATCCTACAAATGCTGTCGAAATTTCTGTATCCCCAGCACCACAAACATCGTCATCCACAATGACCACCTCGTCAACGGTACCAATCGAGGACCAAGAAAATGGCAACCTTTCTTGGCTCCTTGATTTTAAACTTGATTCTTTTATCGAGGCACCTGAGGAACGAAATATTTTTCCTCTTACCAGAGATAATCACATTGGTAATAATTCCACAGTCATTTACAATTCATTTTTTTTTTCTACCAAAAACTACTATTTCGAAAATAATAACACATTTAGGGCTTTAATGATCAACACTAGAAATAATAAGGATTAATAATTGTTTTCATTAGAAATTCAGCTTTGGGATTATAAATCCAAGAGAATGAACGAAACATTTTGCTCGAATTATAAATCAATTCCTGAAGGTTAATGGAATCGATTTTTTAATTCGTTCGTATTGTATGATCGTTAAAAAAAATTCAACCTCAAAAATAGATTTTTCTTTCAGAATTTTACATTCACAACTGACCTCACGTTACATTTTCCCCAGAAATACGTTCTTTCTGAGAAATTTTTTCGAAATATTCGTAAGAAGTGAAGATAAACTTTCACCCGATTAATTCAACATTTTCCTAAAAACTTGGTTTCTGTAAAAAAGAAAAAAACTATTGAAATGGCGAGTGTGTGGTCGACGTTAAATTCAGTTTAAAGGAACTTTAAAAGTTGAAAAATGAAAATGCTGGTTTTGAAGTCAAAGAATGGGACTGGAAAACTTGTAAAATAGAATAAAAATGAATAAATCACCGAAAATACCAATTTCGTAAAAAATGTTTCGCCAGGTCACCGAAACAGATACAGCACTAACGCTTCCCGTGCAAATGTCACAACATCGTGCACGAACGATACGAAAAAAAGTACTATAAATCATCATCAGGAGAACGGAACAGTTGTTTCGAGTGTGACTCCGGTGCAGAATGAGATAATGCGTCATCCGACAATCGTGTCTGCAAACTATGGAGCTGAAAATCGAAGTTACGCAGCATCGCGTTACGGTGGTCCAAAAAAGCCACCATTCACGTACACCGAATTAATTGAGCAAGCTTTGCAAGAGAGAGGCGAGCTCACGGTCTCAGCCATTTATTCATGGATCTCGTGAGTATATAAATTTAAAAAAAACCCTTATTATTAAATATTAGATATTTTTCCTTTGTCTTTTTTCTGGTTCTTATCCGAATGAAGTTATTTTTATGTTTCCTGCAATTCTTGTCATTTTTATCCTGCACTAAATTAAATTAAGCAAACATTGTCTACAAACTAAAGTAAAAAAAGCTGAACTATTGAAATTAATCAGGGAAAAAAGTATACTGAAATTGAAAAATATCAAAAATAATTTCAGTTGCATTTCGTAGATGTAAATTTTAGGATGACGAATGTACACACTTCGTTGACATTGATAGTTTAATTGTACAATCGATATAGTATCGATTTGGTGAACTCCTGCAGTCATATTTTTCCGTATTATCGCATCCGAACGAGCTGTTTATCCGAGGAAATCGTGAGTCTCAGGTGTCAGTGTCGGTCGGGGTCGACGAAGGATCATAAGGGGGTGGGTGAACGAAGCTCACGAGTCGTCCCGGGGATGGTACTCGTCGGTACCGCTGCCCTCGTTGCACGGTACCACCTGGTACCACCTTCCAACCCCCTTCCTTCCTCTCGCACCATTCCCCCTTCGTTCGAGCCTTTTAACTTGCTACGTGTATACAAAATATCATCGCCGCGCGCCAAGAGTTTTCAACCCTCGTTTTCGATCTAAAGGACCTCCCTCCTGAAACGACGTGTACAGGGTCTTTCATTTTTTACAATCAATCGTGCGAATTACTGAAATCTAAATTAATTAGTAAACGTTTTTCACGGTTTACCGTCAAAACGCCAAGAAATATGGGAAAAATGTACAGAACCAATTTTGTAGAGTATCGAATTTCCTACAAAAAAGTAATGTATCGTGCTTTTCTATCTGTAATAGTTAAGTGCCAAAAGCAGATCGAAAGTATACTGAGCTGAGAGTAACGCTCGACGAGTAATACTTCGTTTTCGACGTGCTTCCGAGCCTCTAACTTTTTCATATGAAATTCAATGCTCTACGAAATTGGTTTGGAGCGTTTTTCACTGATCTCTGACCGTTTTGATGATTTTGACGCTCAAAGTGAATTTGAAGCAGCTAATAAAAAAAATTGGTAATTCAACTTGGAACACCCTGTAGACGTTCCCCGTGCAGTTGGAAATCGGGCTCATGGATTCTCTTGATTTTTACCAAGAAACAAAACCTCCGGACATCGTTAAACTCGAACGGAAAGCTTAAAATTTTCTCGCTACCGTTCTCCCACCTTCTTCCAGTCTTTGTATCTGCATTATGCCGAAAGCACCTGAAATTTCAAAAGTAACACGTACATTTCTTAGATTATGGTTCCAACACAATCCAATTTTATTCAAGCCAGTCGTATTTTTGTTGTTGAAAATTACAACAGGTGTAAAATGATAATAACGTAACGGTTTTAGAATTTTAGATAAATTACAATTACAACTAATTACAAGTCTTTAAAGTTTTCTCAATTGCAAATAAAAGCTTAAAAAATGTCAGAATCGACCAAAAATTACTGATTGAAGAATGTAAATATATATGAACTTGTAATAAAACCGTAAAAATCACCTGGCGAATATATTCATCGTTATTTGAATGAAATTCATTGTACTGCACGTTCATAATTTTAGGCTCGAACGTGTACATATTCTGACATTTGAAAATTGACCGTAATATCATCTGTTACAGCCATAAATGAGATGGTTGAAAAAAAAAAGTAGTAGTTTTTTTTCGAACCCTACAGAATTATTGACTGCTTAACAGAGCTGCACACGTGTAATCGATTGTATATTGTGATAGATTAGCATATATTGTCTGGTTATAAGTTCCCTGCGTACCTTGTCCATGTATCCCTTCGAGCGTTTGCTCAAGCGTGTAAACGGAACGTTTAGGATCACCACCAAAAGTATGATCGCGAAGGGAGCTCTGTATGCAACGAGCCATGACGTCGTCAGGTAAGAGCAGGTGAAGTAAATTGTTGCTCGAGGGAAAGGAACGGTCGGTTGTGTGACTCGGACGACGTGCCGTACTCTGTGAGAAAAGGGCGCGTGAATTGCGAGGGTCGTAGACCGTACGAAACAACGATTAAAATTGTTTATGAGCCTGAAACAAAAAAAGAGACACTGAAATGCGTGAGCAGAGCGGTAGAGGCCCGTGCCTGTCACCGAAAAAACAAGACTCACATGAAAGAATGTCATCGTATGCTAAAAATTTAAAGATTTTTTTTTTAAGAGTTAGAAAAAGGTCCTCGCAATTGAAGATAGTTTTCTGTATTCTTCTTTTTCGCTAATATTTTTTCGCACTCATGATTCTTAAATTATAATTCATATAGAAGTAATTTGTAAAGAAATATTTCTGTAGAATTCAAATGAATTTATAATTCTCACGTTTTTCTAGAGAACACTTTCCTTACTACAAGAGCAACGACGACCGGTGGAAGAACTCCGTTCGGCACAATCTCTCGATAAATCCACATTTTCGGAAAGGCTCGAAAGCACCACACGGTGCTGGGCATCTTTGGGCAATTGCGAATCGAGGAGACACGCGACCACGGCAATTGATAACCGCGGATGGAACGATTTTACCAACGCAGAGGCAATTTATAAAGAATCTCGCGGAAAACAGCTCACGAAAGCAGAGTAATGTTAGCAGGTAACAAACCGGAGGTTTTCCTCGCAAATTCTGATGGCGTTAAAGTTCAAAAGTTCATTTTCTTAACTAATTTCATCTCATCGAAGAAATAACGTTGTTTGACAACTGTAGAACATTTTAACACCCGGCACCGATTGTTATAACTTTGAATTATAAAATTATTCTCATCGTCTAAAATTCATTCAGTCAAATAGTCACGCTGGACGAAGTGGCAGCTGCAACAGCAAGCATAAGTCAACCAGAGGAGAACAACCTTGTTACCAGCTCCGTGACATTGGAACATTGTGCTGAGCAAATTTTGAGCGGCATTAAGCGCGAAGTTGAGGTACAGTATCTCGTACCCATGGTCGTACCGCCTAATGAGACTGAGCACGAGCACGTACAAATACAACAGACGGAATCGAACGAGCCTCCATGTCCTGACAAAGAAGCAGGTGAGCAGGTGTCTTCCAATTTGAGTGGAACTGAAAAATGAAATAATAATATTATAATCAATGATCATTTCATGCTATTCATGTAGTTGTGTTATTAATCAATTCGAACTTATCTATCCGAACAGAACGTGACTGTTGGAACGTCCTTGCAGACTTTTTGAATCCTGTGTCGAAGGAGGAAGTTGCAGAAGAATGTGGTCTAATTGGCGAGGGCTATTTGGTAACCGATTTGAATCCGACAGCACTGGGTTTGAATATGGTAGAGCCAGAAATCATAACACCAGATAATCTCTTTGGGGAAGAGCTGAGTTTCCAATTTTACGAGTTAACATCGCCATCTCAGTTGCAATCGGCCTGACACACGGAGAAAGGCAAACTACGCGTTATATTCGTGGACGATTCGAAGATACAAAATGTTGAAATGGTCGATAACTCAGTGAGCAACGAAGAAGAGACGTCGTTGATGTTGAACGACGTTACTAAAAATACTCGTGAAGAAATGATCGCTGCGAATTTTGGAATGAACAAATATTCCATTGACGAAAAAACGATCGGGATGCGCCAAGATTCTGTTACTTTGGTTGACAGTTGATTTCCTATACAGGAGTATCATACAAATCAGTCCCAGAGCATGCACATCACCAGTTCACCCAACTTCCAGCACCGTAGACAACAAAAAATGATAATTAAAACAAAAAAAACGAAAAAATAACAAGACCTACGCGTGCGACTGGAAAACAGTGCTTAAATTATCTATTAAAAGCACACGATTATCCAATAATTATTAATCTTAATTTCTTCTAGTCTTTACGGATCCGAATGTAATGTTTTTGTATTAGCAAAT
Source organism: Campoletis sonorensis (assembly GCA_013761285.1). NCBI lineage: Eukaryota > Metazoa > Arthropoda > Insecta > Hymenoptera > Ichneumonidae > Campoletis > Campoletis sonorensis. Next base: position 1,149,984 of record JACEOJ010000208.1, on the reverse strand, counting down.
GAAATATAATATAATATTTACAATCTTGTAAATTTTTCATGCTCCAAAACTGTTGTGTTTAAAAAAAAATTCGTAAAACAAAGATTACTCTTGTTACTCTTGTCCGAGACGATATTTTCATTCAACGAATAGTAGTGATTTATTGATATTAAAGTTTTTTACGTTTTTACAATTACAAAATTGTCTCTATGACGAATCCTTGGGCTGTGATTCAATGATAGGGTCTTTTATTTGTTGTTCGTTGTCGCTTGGTTTATCACCGGGGGAACCTTCCGTCTGTTCGCTCAAAAGTCTCGCCATCAATCTCTCACTTCTCTCTTTCTTCTTCTGTTCTTTTCGTAGCTTCTTCTCCTCTTTCTCTTTTTGTTGCAACATTTTCTGGAATCTTTCGTCCTTCGGATCAACTTTGAAACCAAAGTGTCGGCGGATCTCCTCCATCATTCTTTCCTTGCGCTCTTTGGATGCTTTAAGATCTGCTTCTTTTTTCGCTATCTTTGCGTATAATTCTTTTTCCCATTGAGCCGTTTTTGCTAGTTTAGCCGCAATGCTGTCTTGTCTAGAAAATATTATTCAATTTTGGTGATTACAATTTTGTCACAAATTGTCTTCTTGTCATTTTGATGAAAAGGCACAAATATTCAATTACACAGAAATTTCTAGTTTCTCTAACAAAGTAAAGTTGTTTTTCTAAATTTTTCTATAACTAAAATGAAAGCTCTTTGCAATGATTAAAATATTCGGTCACCGTTACCTTTGTTGTATCGCAATTTGCTCTTCTGCTTTTACATCCGCTATCTGTTTCCAAGACTCCTGGAGGCTCATGGGATATGCAACCTTTTCATACTCCTTTTTTTCTGCAATTTCCTCTTTCGTTGGCCATGCAACCCCAGGAGAAACACCAGAGCCTTCGAGTCCGTACCTTCCCAGCATTTTTCTTTTCCATTGAAGGGAATAATGATGAATAGCAATTCCTTCATCTTCGTAAGGACGAATTCCATGAATGATATTTCGATCCTTTTCGTCGAGGCGCGACTTATTTCTCTTGAATTCTAATGTTTCTTCCTGCTCTTCAGTCACTTCATCTTTAAATCTTGGACGTGTATCCACAGAGGTTATGTCAAGAATTTCCTCTTTCGATGAATCTGTCGTAGTGGCATATGTTCTCAGTAGAATTGCACTACGCATTCGAATACGCTGCGTTAATTCATTCGCTAATAGAGCTTTCAAACTCATTTTTTGTTCTTTGTTTTTGCCGAATATTACTTGTGAATTGCAGAGATTTTCAGGTTGGAAGCGAATCTTGTAGTTGAAAGAATCGCCCCAATCTTATCGACGATAAGAGTCTCATTGTTTTTAATTTTCACCGGAAGCAGCGCCCCTAGCGGAATATACGACAGCTAGACCTGCAGACCTGCAAATGCATTCCCAGATACCCAGCGGAAGATCATCAACCTGGAGAAAACCGTGCAGTAGGATTTTTACCGACCGAACGATCGACTACGATCGTTGATTGAGAAGTTTGTCGCGTTCGCGACGTTCGAGGTTCGAGGCATTTATTTGGCGACTAGCTTCGTGTGTATGACTATACTTTGCATGCTTAACCCGCCTAATCAGAGAACGAAGCATATACAGATACAGTTCATGTTTGTGTTATCCATTGCCAAATACATGTACACATAAAATATGCAATTCCATTTGTATTTAGCAGCGCACATATGTATACATTTACACACAGGTGAAAAATAAATATACTTAAGATAGAATTCGCGTTGGAGCCGAGCTCAAAAGGCCGGGAAAATGCCAAAAAAACGTAAAATCACGAGCGTCGATGATAAATGCCGCGTTTGCCTACAGGACGATGGTTGCATGAGTTATATTTTTTCCGAGGACATTAAACCCAAGTTTACCGAATTCGCCGATTCCACAACGATCAAAGTACGTTTTTTGTTTTTCTCGTTTTCTTTTTGTTTCTCTTTTCATACATCAAATTCGACAGGTGCATGTTTTCTTCTTGTTTGAGGTTAGACTCGCTGGTACGAATATTATATTTTCTCGTGCACCTGTAATTGAATTTCAACATTTTTAACAGATCGAAAATGCCGAAAAATTGCCGAAAAACATTTGTCACGTTTGTTTGTACAAACTGGACATGTGGATCGAATTCAAACAACAATTTTTACGATCTTACGATATGCTGCGGGAACACCTTGGAATCGATGGAAATTCGGAAATTACCGTGAGTCTCAATATTAGCAAATCAAACATTCACAATTTTCTCGTTTCGATAACGTTTCGAAAAAACATCATTGGAATTATTTCTTTTAGCTGTCGCTGACAAAACGAAGACTGAGCGAGTCGCGGGATGCGCTGAATGATGATTCCTTAGAAAAAAAAGATGTAGTCAGTTTATTCTTATTCATTTTCTGTTTGTTTTTTAATTTCTAGCCCATTATTCATAGTCGGTTATAAATTTTTTCAGAAAAAAAGAAAAATCGATGATTGCATCGATGAGAGGTGTGAAACGGGAAAAAAAGCTGAGGACCATTCCGAGCGCATGATTGTTGAGGATTCTTCTTGCAAGGTTTGCACTATTAGATGATGAATGTGGGCAAAAATATTGTCATCTTTTTTGAATCGTTTTTAAAAAGTTGAATGAGCAATCGAGTGAAAAAAGCAATGAAAAATGGTGTACCACAAAACTAAAGGGCAATATATTTTGCAGCTGGTTTCATCAAACGTTGAGGCTGGTGGTGACCAGCCAAAGGATACTGTGACCAGCGCGACGGGTGGATCATTATCGGCGAAGCAAATAAGCGGGAGACGGGGAAAAACGACGGAGAGACGAGAGGCGTCGACTAAACGTTGGGTTGCCCGAAAGCGGGCGTTGTTGGCGGCAACGGGTGAGAACGAGACCGAGACAGATTCGGAGAGTTCGGACGAGGCGCAATTGTCGCCGGTGCAGAAAGCGCGGGCGAAATGTAACGCGGAAAAGGTCGCGGCGGAGAGCCAGCGACGGATAGCCAAGAGTTTGAAAAATTTCGACAGCAATATGGTGGATAATTGCGACGGGGACTATTACGAGCAGATAGAGGAAGAGAAGAAATTGATTGACCCCAAAACGACAAATTCAAAGTTGGCTGAGCCTAAAGAGGAGCCCGAAACAAAGGTGGAAACGAAAAAAAAGAAGGTCGACGAAAGTATAAATAAACTGAAAAATACGGTGACGTCTAGAGAAGACGATTTCCTTCCGCACTCGGTGAGGTCGGAATTAACGGTCGATGACGCGACGTTCGTCGTGACCTCGACATTGGTTCTCACTGAACCACATCAGTTGAGTCGCGTAACCAATTTACCAGAAGACAACAAAGTCGCTCAAGCAATGGAAACGACGAATCAAGAGCGCAACACGGACATAATCGACGCGGTCCAGTTGCGTCGTGTCAGCCCAAAATCCAAACCTGCAAATGATAAAAAGTTGGTCGAGCGTTGTTTGAATATCGAGGTTGAGGGCACAGAGCTTGAGGCTTTAAAGCGCGTCCAAGAAGAGCTCGCAAACTTTGTCGAGACGAAATTGATAATGGAGCTCGAGTCGCGATCCAGCTGGAAGCCCGAATCGAAAAAGCAATCCGGTCAATCGCTCAACCAACAGCTCAAAACGATTATTGAAAAATCGATAAAGAAAAATCTGTCAATGGCAAACAGTGAGAGATCAGCGATGCGTGGGGAAAACACATTTAGCCCGGAATTCGTGCGGGCTGCAATGCGTTCGAAAATCTTTCAACCTCGAGTTGTTCTCGTCCGTTACGAGGCTAAGGAGAAAAAAATATCGCGATCGAGCGAGCAGCCGCTTATGGTTGAAAAAACATCGATGGAAGGACCGATAGCATCGCTGGGAAAAAGGAGGAGCATCATACCCGCGAAATATGCTGATTACGAGGCTTCGCCTTATGGCATGGCAGCCAGTGACGACGGGAAAGACACGAAAAAGATGGAAGCCACCGGAAAATACAACAGACACAAAACCTACGGGCCGGCTATGACGAAGGTGCCTGTGGTAAGCGGGAACAAACGAGACAGTCACGTTGTTGCGGAATCCGGCGAGACGGCAATCAAGTCAAACGTTTCCACAGCATCGACACCTGTAAGGGCGAGAACCGGAGAAAAGCACATCTGCGGAGTTTGCGGAGACAGTTTCGGGACAAGGAGGGAAGTAGAGATTCACTTTTCAGCTCACAAAGCTTCGCTCCCAACAACTCCTCAGGTAAAACAAAAAATGATGCGTTGCAAGCGATGTCACGAGATCGTGGAGGCGCGTTTGGTCAAGCTGCACGTGTGTAATTCTTCAAAAAACAAACCAAACATCCAGCCGGTATCGATACAAAAAATTGCTATCGAACGTCCTGAGAATCCGCGGGCTACGTCCGGTTTGACTATGAAGAAGCGAAGCCTCGTACAGCCCGGAGCAGTTGCGAGCGATGTTTACACTTGTTTCGTGTGTGACAAGACCTTCGAGGACGAGCGAATCCTGAAGGATCATTTGCAGAAGCATTGTGACGACATAAGCGACGAGGAAGAGGAAGAACGAGAGGGCGAGGAAGAAATGGGGGACGGAGAGGAAGAGGCGATTACTGAGAAGGAACTATATCAGTGCGCAATCTGCGGAGAGTCTCTTGATTCGGAGGATGCTCTTGAGACGCACGTAGAGAAGCACCTGTTCGACGACGAGGATGACAATCCCAATCTAATAAGCATAGGCGATCGTGAAAAAACGAAAAAGCACGATATTATTCACGTTTGTAATCAGTGCAACGAACCATTCGATTCGGAAATGTTGTTGATGCTGCACATGCAAGCGCACGAAGAGGAGATCGCGATTGCTGAGTGGGAACGACGAGGCGTCGATAATTCACAAGTTGAGCAACATATTTGCGTTATTTGCGATCAAATGTTACCCACCGAGGCCGAGTTATCCGAGCATTTGGATGTTCACAACGGCAATGCTCACGTTTGTTTGTTATGTGACAAGCCCTTCCTTACTCTTGAAGATCTTCAAGCACACGTCAATACGCATTGACGCATTTATGAATCGTGAAAACACAAACTAAAGGAGGAATCTCCCGATCTATAAACTTTCAATCCCCGCAAGCTGTTTCAATTTTTCACCTTTTACGTCCAGTTCAATCAGAGTCATCCGGGCGCTCATTATATCTTCAACTTCAAAAGATTTGATCCAAGATCAGATCCCAGCCGCGTATCGTGGGTCGAGAATCTTTATTCATTCTACAATTTATTAATAAGCCATGATATGTATATTATCATTATTATTGTCTTTATAAATTAAAAAAAGTAACAATTCTTGATATGTATTTGCGAAGAGTTTTTATTATTATTCATCAACAAGATTATCCCATTGAAAAATCAAATGAAAAATAGGAATTGGGTCTCGTCGCAATGTACGATTTGTATATTTATGGTAGGTCGTTTATTAGTTATTATATAATAATAATAATAATAATATTAATACTTATAATAATAATAATAATAATTTTATACACAAACTAAATGCTACATAACAAGTTTTTCCGATGTCGTTTGAGCTCCGTTAAAAATATGAATTCCCATTAATGAGAACGAACGGAACGAATGATACAAAAAAAAAAGAGGGAAAAAAAAATGCGAAACATTTTCGCTAAACGACTCGTCGAGTAAACGCGCTCTCCTCTATACTCATTTATTTACATTAAGTCGACGCTTACTTCTTAAACATCGATACACAATTTTATTCACACAAGGAACAGTTCTTGTTTTGTTTTGTTTTTCTTTTTTAAATTTGTTTCTTATTTGTTTGCATGCCCCAACCCCCATCGTGTATCCTAATATTTGGATACTGCTCATAATACGATGAATACATTGTACGGGATCCTCTATTTTTTGTTATATTCCGCCTTCCTGTTGCTCAATTTTATTTCTTTTATTTTTTTAATACACTCAGAGACACGGTCCCACGAAAGTATTCATAAATATATTTGTTTCGATTTTATTTACTCACATTTATTCAACGCAACCTCGCTATATCGAAATGTTTTTCAAACAAATTTCGGATTAATGGGATATAAACAGAATTAATTTGTAATAATAACCGCTCCGAGATTAAACCGAATATTTATTTTGCAACAATATTTTCAAACAATGCCTCAATTTCATGATTGTTTTGATGCAATCAAGCACAATGTTTCAATCAAAACAACGAACGTAGATTTCAACAATTTGCCATAAAATCTATACCATTTTATTTCGCGATAAATTACTATGAAAAAGAAAAAGGAAAGTTTATCGTTTTGTTTCATCAAACCGAGACGAATTTAAGCGTATTACTTTTAGCTGCAAAAAGTATTTATTGTTTTTTCAATTACGATCGTTTGTATCCATCAAAAAAACGATTAAGTTAGATCGAACATTTGGAAAACTGTATCTTTTTTTATTTACTTTATTATTATATTTTTTAAATATAAAACCATGGACTACGTTGTTTTCGTTTTAGGTCCCAGCTTCGACCCTGTCAACGAGAAGAGTACTAGCATTGTTTTCTCGCACGTTCGAGTATTTTTCGTTCAAATTCTTTTCCATTTGTGTCGGGATTTCCGTTTGAAAAGTGTCAAAAAATCGTGCAATACGATGTTTTTGCGAAAATTCATTGTTTCTCTTCATCATCTTCGTCAAAAACATAGGCGAAATAAAAAGGAAAACATCTTTAGAGCTTTGCGAATGAAAAATTGTTTTTTTAGACCTTTTGACACTGTAATGCGATTTCAGTCGAGGATTACGTGCCCGCGTTACATCGATTACTCGACACTTCGACTCGATGCAGTCCCTTAATGTGATAGCTACGTTTTTTATATTGCTATTCCTCTGTTTTTTTTGTTTTTGTCGGGTTTTTTACATCCTTTTATGTACAATGACACCATTTAGATAGAAGTTTAGATTTTTTCTCTCTCCCTCACTCAATATTATTATATATCATTTGGGGTTTTTTTTTGTTTTGCCATTTTTTTTCATTCCTCCTTCACTTTTCATTTTTTTAAATAACATTATTAAATTAAATAGAATTTACATTGTTTTATCAGCCCAAAAGTCAGGGTGATTGATAATAACAATATCAATGAGTCATGAAAACGAATGACTGTACATTTTGCAAAAAATTAAATACAATAATTGGCTTAAACACGGTTTTTCTCGTTTGTCGCTCATTTTCGCTTGTTTCAACAATTCTTTCCCTCTCTCGCTCCAAGGAAAAGCGGATTGTATTGAGACAAAATTTGTCTAAATGTTTTTTATAACAAAGCAAAAAAAAAAAAAAACAAAAAACAAAATTTAGACAATTTTGCGAAAATTCAGCGTTTCGAGAACGTTGTTTTTTTGTTCCCTTCAGCAATTACGCAATGTACAATTTTGGAGATGCGAGGGAAAACAACGTACGGGCGCGTTCGCCAGAAATTTGGCACAGAAATTGAGATTTCTGTTTTTCTTTTTCTTTTCCTTTCCATGCAATTAATCTTAAGTAGCCGTTTCTCAAACGATCTCGAGAAATTCAGGCCGTCGGTGCTTTTTTTTTGTATTTGGCTTTACACACTTTTCAAGAATTTTTTTCACTTTTTTATTTATTCATTTCTATCCTTTATTCTATTCCGACACGAGGTCGACATAATTTGCGGGATAGAGACCGACTCTGCCATCTTTTCTGCCCTTGCACCAGCCCTGCTCGTCTTCGTCTTCCAATTTTTCGAAAATTTCACCTGAAATGTTCATCACATTTTATTTCCACGTATTTTTTCTAATTATGATTCTTTTCAATAATTTTGAATAGTAACAACAAGTTAGATTTCACAAAAATTGGAGTGATCCAACTGAAAAAAAATAATTATGCATTTGGAAAATTCTTATTCATGGGACGAACCTTGTTTGAAGCTCAGTTCGTCTGCTTCTGCACCTTCGTAATCGTAAAGAGCTCTAACAGGAACACCGGGCTCCCCAGTATCGACGAGAGCCTCACCCCCGACCTCGTCGTCCCATTCCTCTTCGTCGAAGGGACTCGTTTCTTGCTTCGCATTTGTTCCGTTCCTACTTCCGAATAAATCAAGATAAATAAGTACATAAAGGTTTCGTTGATAAAAGAAAAAGAAATGAAACAAAAAACAACAGACTTTGAGAGTTAAAATTGGACGAAATAACGAAGGAAAGAGGTTGATGGAAAAAAAAAATATACTTACGTAATCGTGGAATTCCTATTGACTGAATTGCCATCGTGATTCTTTTCCGATGTATTTTTCGTCGAATCGATACTGTCAGTTTTACTGTCACCGTGATCGCTGTCGGCGGAAATTACCCTTGCCGCAGGCTTCGCTTTCGCTTTGTGATTGACCGGTGGGAATTCCTGTTCCAATTTTTCCTTAACGTTAGAAAGATCAAGAGTTTCAGGACTCTGTTCGCGTACGGCCACGATAATTCAATGTATTTCTAATTATATTTCCACAAACTATCATCATTGTTATTGTTTAGTCGTATGTAAATATCAATATTCATAAAAAGAAGCCACAAGTATGACAAAAAAATTGTAAAAGAATATTGATATACAGAAATGTAACAACAATGACAATATTTTCACCGACATTGATACGTGCATATCTGAACTATTTTTTCTACTTCGAATCGATAATAACTGGAGGCAATGCGCATCATTCGCGTTATCAATTCTAATCATTTTTTTCAGAACTTGCCCCACAAAGATTTTGAAATCTAATGTATTCATGCGATACGAGAAACTAGGGAATATTTCGTTACATGCTTATTCTTATGACAATGAATATTTGCAGGTGAAACAAAAAAAAAATGTATTCAATTTTTTGTTGTTGTCAGAATACCGCCTGATTTGGCAAGAAACAAAAAAACAGCAAGGAAACAAATTTAATTCGTATCAGTAAAAAAAAATAAAAGAAAAAAACGAGTCGCATATGTTTTTTTTTTAGTTAATAAGCGTAGAACGTTTAAGTTGCGAATAATTTGGCGGATCATCTGTGGGTAATGTAAAAATCTGACTCGATTTTTCGCAATCAATTTTTTAGTGAGTTAATGTTATTCTTTTTTATGCTCTTTATCAATAGTTTTTTGTTGTAATTTGAACAAAACTTTACAGGCAGATCCTCGCCGACCGGGCGTTGATTGATAAGTGTGATGGATCCAGCTGGCAGAGCTTCCTTAGATTTGGAGCCTTTGGTGATGTCGCGAAATTCCTCTGTATAATCCTGCGTAATAAACAAAAAAACAGCAACGTCCACACAGACACATGCATTATGCATTCCAAATTGACAAATTAGTTCAAATAATATTAATCACCAAAGGACAAATGAAGTTTCTAATTTAATTGCACAAGTTATCATCATTTTATTCAAAAAACGAAACAAAACAAATGATCGGAAGCTTTGCTATAAGCGCTATGATATTTCTCTATTCAAAAAATCATTTGCATTCAAATTAATATTTTTCATTGCGTGGGAAAAAAATTGATCCATCGACTGAAGAATAAAGAACTCAGAAATAATGAATGAATAATTAATAATTCACATGGCCCTTTAAAACAATATTTGGAAAGTATTGAACGATAGAAAAATAATTTTGCTTGGAGTGTTTAAAGTCATAAGTTTCTTTGATGAGTCTGCATTTGAAATGATTACTATCTATGGCTTCGTTTTTGAAACTTTGTAGTAAAATTGAAAAAAATGAACTGAAAAATGTCTCATTCATTTTCTAAACGAACAACGCTCTAGTTTCAATTGCGAATATCCAGTCATCAGCTGTTACATTTAACATGCGATCGTTCGAGTTATTATATAAGAATTAGAGAAAACGAAACTCAATTTACCTCAAATTGGGGCCAGTTCATGGCCATATTGACCCCGTGGTTATTCGACCACCATTTCAAATCTTTCTCATGATCAGCGTTGCTTATCGTGTGATAGAACTCTTCGTAGATTTGTGGAAGACTGAAAAGATAAATATCAAGTATGAAAATTTGCAATTATTACGTCAAAAACACGAGCAAAAAAATAGAGAGTTGAATCATTTACTTGCAGCACTAAGTGACCAAAATTTATTGATTGTAATTGAAGTAAAATAATTGAATTGTTTTTTTTTTCTATTTTATATTTTCGACTTATGTGGTCATTCGCATACTTCAGTTCTTGTTTGCTGCTGATATTTTTTTAAATATTAATTGGGAATGTAATTTTTATAATTGATTTCTCAGCTCATCTCGTGCAAAGCAAAATGAAAGACAGTGCGAGGTTCAGCACCACTGATTAAACGTCAGACATGATGATGGATTTTTTGGTATAAAAAAGAATAAATAATTACACTGGATCCTGAGATATGTTGAGGCATTTGTGAATATCGAAAAGTACGTCCTTGAAGAATTGGAGCCTCTGGGCCTCCATTTCTTGGCACTTTTCATATACCTGGGTCATGTCCTCCATGTATTTTGGATTGTACTGATTGATTTCTTGCAGGGCAGCCTCGTATTTCTCCTTTGCTTTTTGTACCTCTTCTTTCGTTTTTTGTACTCTATCCTGCATTTTTTTCACCTGTGTCAACAGAATACCACTCAAAATTCCATAACCGAAAAAAAAATATTCACAAATATCAGAAATAACAAAATTTTTACGAAGCGATATTCGAAAAGGCTCAAACAAATAGGCTCGTTCCGAAATTTTTTGACCTGCAATTTCTCGATCACCATCGAGGAAAATGACATTCATTTTTGTATCTTATACCGGAAGTGTATGCAGCTAAGCAGGGAAGTGCGGTGCTTGCAAAATTTTTAAGTGGGAGGAACAAAAAATGGGTTTGAAAAAAAAAATTCAACGCTAAGAAAAATTTCTACAATACGAAGTTTAATTAAAAAAAATCAACTACAATGAAAAAATAGAGAAAATTTTAGTTATTCCGACTTTTTTTTAAATTATTGCTGACCAATTTTTTTATCTACGAATTCGCTGCTACTGTTTAACAAAAAAAATCGTGAAACGGTAGCAGCGAATCTGAGGATTAAAAATGTTCAATTTTATTGTTTATTCGCTTACCATCTGCGCTTTCTGTGTCGAGCGTACGACGCGGATTTGAAAAGAAAAATAAAGAGGAAACAAAACATGATTTAATTAATGTTCATGCAGCATGCGACCAACGTATACATACAACAAGCTGAACGTCGCCTATCTTAGTGTTCCTAACGGTTTTTCGAACTCTTTGGCTCCATGCACCACATCCACAATTTGTCATCTAAAAAGTTGGTTAGTCAAAATTGTAGGCTCAGTACCGATCTACGTCACCCAAAATTTTATCAAAAGAATAATATCTCGTTTTCTGAAGGTCACAATTTTTGAGTCAATAAAAATGGCAATCTTGAGTTCTACTTTTTTTCAACTACTTGTTGAATTTTGTTATATTTCTAAATTTCGAAGTCGAAACATTGAGTGCATGCAGGAGAGATCGAGCTCGAACGAAAATGCATTTTCATGAATTGAAGATATCGAACGAGCTATTGGGTCAAATCCAATCAATTTCCTTTAGTTATTTAGTTCATTAATTTCAATACCTAGAAATATGAATAAATTTCGTTGAAAAAAACAATCATGATCCAACTGAATTAGACGATTCAATAAAGTAAACTCAACAGATAAAATTAATCAAAAAATATGTTAAGAATTCATGCAAAATCGAGAATAATTCAATTAATAAATACAACACAAGACTCGAGTGTTACATGTTTCAACATACGTTATCGGAGCCCCGGGCCATCTGCAAATAAATGTTTGCTGAAGAATATTCGTAATTTTTTCAAATTTTGTTATTTGTTTTGTCGTTCGTCATTTTTTGTATCCGATATACTGTCAATTAATAATTAGAGTTTGTGCGTGCTGGAAAAACGTGATTAGTCGTTGATGTAAAATACAGTTTGTCATTATGTGCTCCGCCAGTATTTTTCAAGCCAAACTCACGCTTTTATTTATTTTTATCATTTCTTTTCGAAATTCAAGGAGTGACCTGACACAGTGCGGTTAGAATTGTTGTTTTCACTGCTCGAACGTTCAGCCCAAACAAGTAGTTTTTCACTTTTTACATCTTTTAAAAATTATTTTAATAACAAACACAAAAAAAATACCTGATCAGGCGAGAGCGAACTATCGGCGGACGCGTTTCTCTCCATGTTCGCAGCGGTACGTTCAGTCTTACAGCTATTGTGGAAATCCGATTTCGCTTTTTCCACTTTTTGCAATAATTTGCCCCAAGGTTTTTGAGCTTTTTTGAAAGCGTCCTCCATTTCCTTCCTTTCCTTTAAGGTCATCATAGACTGAAATAGAATAAAACATTATTCAAAAAAAATGTTATCATTTCTCACTAAATAAACGATACAAAAAGTATTTTCAAGAGTTGAAAAAACTAAATGAGAACATGGCGAAAAATATGTGTATTTTTGAGAATTCAACATTTTAGGTGAAAATCGAATAAATTCTCCAAAACAAGAGAGTAAAAGACCAAAAAACAAATTCTCATAATTTTAGTAAACAATGTACACACAATGGAAAGTCAAAAATATATGAAAAAATAATAATTTCGAGTGCGTTAATTTTCTTTTGTTTTTTCTTTTTACCTTGTGGTAAGTGTCTTTTTGCCACGTCTTGACTTCTTGTACGACATCGTTGCACAGATTCTCCTTGACCCTGAGATGAAGATCGCACAGCCTGTCAGACTCGACGAGTACGCCTTTCCACGCGGCTTCGGTTGTACCATATTCAGGACCTTTTTCGATTTTCTCGTTCCAATTTTTCGACCAGCCCTTCAACGCTTTAGCATAATTTTTCTCAATCTCGGCTCTCTCTTGTACAAGAGCTATCAAACTGTCGCAAAGTTTGTGACCGTCCTCGATCCGCTTTGTCGTTCGTTTGTAATTTCCGGGCTCCCAGAACGAGTCCGAGGTCGCTATGAGCATATTGTCGTCGCTGTGGTGTGACATCTTAACCTAAGTCTAGATACTCTTTTTTCACCTGGAATTAAATAAAGGAGAAGATAAATTCAACAAGAGTTTTGCGAAAAATGTGAATATTTTATCGACAAAGAATTTAATTTAATTTCCAGATAATTGAAAAATCATTGCAACTTATTGTCAATTGAATTGACGAGATAATAGAGTAAAATAAAAAATGTAGCGACGCCTTGAATTTAAATAATGCTGAAACGATTTTTCTAACATTTGTCGTAAAAGAATTTATAAATTTCTATATATTTCTTTTTAATTATACACGAATATCGCATAAAAGAGTTATGGAAGGAGAGGCGTTCGCTTATTGAATTATAGTTGACCAGCGAATCTTTCCCTCTTGGTGTTCTTTTTATCATCGATCGTTCCGATTTGCCGAAGCCATTAAAAATCAAATCCGCGTTGAGCTAAGATAAAGATAGATACACGAGGTTCGAAGCACGAGTACAGTGAAACACTTTGTCAGAGTTTGCTATTTCATATTCCTCTTGTTTGTCGTAATTTCGTAAAAATTCATTCGAACATTTATTTACTTATGAAAAATGTGATTAAAATTAAATTTTCATCTCAATAATAAACGAGACTCTCGGCTATTTCAAAAAAAGTAAATCGTTGAAAATTTCGAATCAATGGTGCAATAAAAAAAATCAACCAGCCAAACAGTAGGATGGGAATTTTCAGTTAACGAGAAGGACGGATGAAGATCAAGGAATGTTGTCGAAAATTGCACCTTAATTCCAACATCCTTCATATTTCCATTTTTCTAATTTTGTTTCCCAGCGCTGGTTATAGTAAAAAATAATCCTTTAACTTAAATGACCTTGAAAATATGATCAAATGAATTTCCGCGAAAAAAAAAACAAAAAATTCTCTGGTGTAATGGAAAAAAAAATTGACATCGTTCTTAATATCGTAATTGATCGCATGAAAAGATTAAATCGTGACAGCACGTATGATATTTATGGAGATACAGGTATACAGGTTGGTTGGGTAAAAGCGCCCTGGTGTCAACGTCATCGCCCACGTTCGTCCTCGACGAAACCGTACGATGAAACTTGTTACGATAATAACACGCTTCCTTCACGTTTGCGTGTCGTCCACTTCAGTTCGTTCTGTAACTCACACGTTTCCTATCCATTTATAAATACCAATACGTACACTGTCCACTCCACGTACAGTAGAGACTTTCTGAATTCCATTCTCCACATTTCATTTCATTTTAATCCGTCAAATGATTGAATATTTTCTCGTGCTTTTAATTACCAGCAGTGTTTCATCGAAGAATAATTTTTATATGACAAGAAAATCAGTGTTGATTCAACTAATAAATGTGTTGGTCAAAGTTGTTGGATTTGCAGCAGGTCCAAAAGGAAATTTATAAGATGATCGAAACGTGAGAGGTTTGTTTGTAAAAATCATGTTTATCAGCGCATGAGGACGATGCGAAAAGAGTGGGGGGGGGGGCTTTTGGTTGATAAGAAAATTCGCAGTTACAGGCCCATTAAGAAGTATTCGACTATGTCGATGAATACAGCTATACAAAGAAGCGTGAAACTCTATACTAACGGAGTGTTATGCAGCCTAGAAATGAATACGGTCGGCTTTCATCTAGGAATGCAGTTTCTATCCTGCAGCAAAATGGCTCCAGGGTGTTATTCACATCCATGAAGAAGAATCGATGGACATTGAGTATTGACGAGAATAACTTTTTCAGATATAATGCCATTATTCTCATCGACCCTATTACGTTAAGAGTTTTGATAATATTCGCATTTCCACCATTTCGACAGCTTCATATACACGGAGCGAAAGCGTCGTCCCTCTGTGGCTTTCTACCAAAAACATCGTAAATTTCTATTCATATTCTATTGAAAATAACGAAAATATTGAAGTTTTTGACTCAATTCCGGATGATAAATTACTGTGTTTGTTAAAAACTCTCAGAAGGACGATGTGGTACCACGGAACTACGGTTTTAAAGTAATTTTTAATGTTATATTTTCTCCGCGTAGTTCTCCTTATTCTCTTATTTTTAATAAAATCGTTTTACAAACGAGAAAAACAAAAATGTCAACACTTTTTGAAAATTCTTTTTAACATGCACTTGCATTTCAGGATTATTCTGACGTACGATTTGAGGACTCGTGTGTCAGGTAATCATGTAATCGTAACGCCGAGCTTGAGCACGACCGTGACCAGTTTGAACGTCCGGTTCGAACCAATAAGAACTCACCAACTGAAGTATACTGCGGGCGAGTGTTAATTGACATTTTTAAAAATGACAGGCCGTTAAGAACACTCGAGTAAAATATTATTTATTATTTTTCCAATGCTTCGAGTGTTTTTTGCTAATCAGAATACTTTGGAGAACTCTATTGGAAGTTCTATAAAAGTTCGAATAAAAGAATGAACCTCTGCTAACGAATCAATTACCAAGAAGAACACCTCGAGTGTTATGAATATGATTATTATCAAGGAGCACCTAAGAGGAGGGCTTTTTGCAGTGCCTGGCAAAGTCCGAAGAAAGAGAGGTAGAATTATCCAGCCTCCTCGAAGCATAACTCATGAATCCTCCATTAAAGTGTACTCTCTGATTTTGTCACCGTATGATTACAGATTATGTGTTTTCTCTCGTCATTATATCCTCCGTGCATCGTCAACTTGCTATACTACTCGGTAGTTATTATTACAAGGAAAATCAAACGTCCTTACCAACTGTAAGAATACATTTGAATAACTCAATCTGTTTACAAAGAAAAATAAAGATAAATCTTCCTTTCGTTACAAATTCATGGCCGAAACTCGTCGGCTGCAATAAAACAGGAATTGTACAGTGGTGTGCAAAACACGCGGAATAAAATGATATTTTTTGACTATTCCAAAAATTCGAGCGGAAGAAAAAATCCGAAAAACTTGTTCTCAACAAATTTCTTCATCATCTGAATGACACTTGTTTCGTTCAAATATTGGAGCAGTAGATAAAAATAAACGTGTTTCACTTGTTTAATACGTCACTTGGAATCGAATACAAATATGAATTCGTTTTAATTGTATTCAAGGCCGTATCGTTGTCTAAAATGCTGGAGCTGATTTACTGGATCGAAATATTTAAAAACGTTTAGATTTTTTTATTCGCATTAATGTTTTTTTAGTTCGATTCTGGTACAAAATTGCTGGAAAAAGATTTCAATTCGATCAGCCAGCCAGTTATCGAGACATCGTGGTCACAAATTTGAAAAAAAAATATTCTAGGGTAAACTTTTCTAAAATGATTGACCATTTGTTAGAATAAATATGTAAATATGTATTAAAATAAATAAATAAATGTGTGTCAAAAATTTCAGATACAAAACTCGATCAGTTTCAAATTTATTGTAACCTGATAGCGTTTTTCGAAAATAAATATCCAGACGACAGTGCGGCTTCGGTACCAAGTAGAGAGCTTGATACTAAACTCCGATCGAATATGAAAACATGCAATTTTTGGGGAAAATAAAGCTCAAGGGTAGAGTCTTAGTGAAAGTATAGTTTCGAATGGTATTATCGTAAAGCCGGGGAGAATGTCCGAGGTCTGTCAGCGATCTTTAACCAGGGCGGTTACTTAAAATACGTTGGTGTAGGTCAGGTGAGGTCACGTTGAGCCAACGCCGCTCTTTCGATACGGTCGAGCCCACTCTTCTGTTTTCCCTTTTTTCTCTTCTCCTGTTTTCTCTTTTTCTTTCCCTTTGATATACATAAAGGATCTTACGAAGAAAAAGAGGGAGTGTGAGTGAACGAAAAGTCGAATGCTGGACACGCGCGTGCCTCTCCCCGGACACCCTACGAAATCATCGATCGTTCGTAACGTTGTGCATAAACCGCCATTACGATGTCACTTTAATCGTAAACAAAAGCTTATTAGTTTCTTGAGTTTCAGGGCATAAAAGGAGGATGCAGATCAGATGAATTGATTAATCTTACTAATGGATTCTGAACGTTACTCGGCGTATTAACAGCCCCATTAAGGTTGTGTGTTCTTCCCACAAATATATATATATCTCATGATATTGATATTACGTTATTTCACCTTCGGTAATGAAACTCGAAATCGAGCAGTGCTGCGTAAGGCTTCGATGATTGCCGATGTCACGAACCTTCGCGTGTTCAAAATGGATGGCGTGCCTCTTGGCTTCTGGCTTGTAGTGCGCATCTTCAATGCTGGCGGTTCTTTTAGTTCATTCTTGTGGCACACGCACTCTTGAAACTCTTGTTTTTTTATAAGATTTATATTTTTCTATCTGTCAATTAGTCAGCGATCTTACATCCACTTTTGATTGCTATCCTCGATCTAATTAGGCGGTTTATTATTGAACGCAAATGCTTTATTTATTTTCTATCAAACGAGGGATTATTAAGATCGAGTTAGGGACTACTACGGATTATAAATAGAGTGTCGTACTTATTCCTGAATTTATATTTCAACCTCGATTTTTCGAATGAATAATCATAAAAATCAATACGGACAAACTGAACTTTGCTACCGATACTTACTAGTAATCTCGCAATGTAAATAACAAAAATGGCGTTTCCCCGAAGAGAAACTGCGACGACGACAGCGACGAGAGCTCATCGTCGTATCATGTAACTGGTCAGTGTATCAAGGAATGTCTCGGTTCTCAGTTGATTATTTGTGATCTTATATACACGGTGATATATATATATATTTTTTTTTTTATTTATATGTGCTCGATAACCGGATCGGTTACTCGGTAAATCGATGACTGTACGGCAGAGCATTTTAGCCATCAGACTCGGTGTTTGTGCGATGATGCAAAAGAAACACGAGAACTTTAAAGGGGTTGTGGGGCAAATATAATGACGGTAAAAAGATGGAGGGAGGAGGGGGTGGGGGGGGAGTTATTGCGGCGAAGCTATCCCGTTACGCCGTCAATGACGCGCGCAGTTACGATATGCTAAAATTAATTCACCACGATGTCGTCATTGTGCGGTGATCGTGACGAAAATTCAATTATAAACGAAAATTCGAAACTTATCGCTGCAACATATTCCTGCTTGAAAATTCCAGCAGAAACAAATCTTCGTGGCCATTTTGTTTCAGTGCGCGTGTTTCCGGTTGTCGTGTTGGCTACAGTCCAAGGGAGAGTCAAAGGCGAGGATGAAGCGGGCGTCGGAGGAAAGAGAAAAGGATGTGCAAAAAAAAAATCACAATGATGAAAAAAACATGGCTGGCGCAAGACAAGCATAGAATGTGTTGTTACTGTGATACAGGAGCGCGAAAAGTAAAAAAGTGAGCCTGTAAAAAAAAGGGTAAAAAAAATACGAGACGGATGACGTTTTGGGGTTGGGAACGTTTCGCCATTCACCGAGAGGATGCATAGGAAAAAAGAGGTTCAGGTCGGAAAGAGTGCTCTCGTTCTACTTAGCCTTTTGGGCGAAAGAAAGAATAGAAAATAGGAGATAGAAATGGGACAATCATTTATTCGAACCAACGAGCCATTCCGGAACAGCTCCCGCTCTTTTTTACTTCGGGCATATTTTCCATTCTACCAAACCATTCTACTAGTTTTCTTCGAGCAAGTTGTAGGAAGGGGTTGAAACAGTGACCCAGATTCGGAGGATAAATTCGTCGTTGGAATTTCAAACATTACCCCCAACCCTCGTTTCCTTCGCTCGATCCTCCAAATACAAACACTTCACGTCTTTCCAGTTTTGTTCGCCTCGTATAGCATGTTATTTTTCTCCACAGCTTAACTAAATTTGTCAGAAACGGAGGACTTGTCAATGAAGGAACTGTGGCAATGCTCCGATTACGGCATTCGTAAGAATAAAAAACTTTTTTCAATCGAATGACGAATGTTGACAGCTTTGACAGCAATTTGACAGGAAACTGATAACGAGAACAGCACTTCAATGCGGACAATAGCGAGTCAACTTTAACAGCTACATAGTCTATTTTAGTACACAAGCTCTTTTTAAACACAAAGGGGGAACTCGTCAAGAGTCCCTAGCATTGAGGAACGGTAATCAAATAAATCTTGAGACCGTGTCAGGTCAAGGTTAATTGCCACATGTAAGGGAGGCAAAAGGGAGAGGGAGAGAGAGAAAGAGAGTTGGGGTCCGCTCTCCCTAATCGATCGTAGCCCCACTGTTAATGACAAGTGCTTGAAATCCTCGACTTTATAATAGCTCGCAAATGCGTCACGTAACAACGATCCTGTCATTATGGTTGTGGCATAACCACATTGCCATTAAATAATTCGCACGTCGAGTCATCTTCGTAATATTTTGTGAGGTTGCCAAACTTATATTAATTCTGAGAAAAATACATTATTTATACATCGTGTATTTCAAGGTTAATATATTTTTCGACAAATCTCAGTTATTCCAATGAAATACTCCAGACCCTGATCGACCTGCTGCGAAGAGAAGCTTCTAAATATTGATTTCTAAATCGAGGCGAAAAATACCGTTAAAAAAACGGCAGATCTATACAATTTCGAGCCCAAGGAAGTCTGGGCGAACGAGAAATATTCGTTGCATAACATCGTCCTATTAAATGGTCATTGACATGAAATCTGAAGTCTTATAAAGAGGCCAGCAGTCCCGCTGAGTTGCAATTAAAAATGAAAACGATATCTGTTAAATCGTGGAACTTGTTCAATCGTACAGTCAAGAGAATTCTCTAATTTATCCCACACAACTGCCTCGTTATTTCACAGCCACGAGGTGTAGGTGTTCCCATAATACAAATTTCGAAGTTTAACATATGAAAAATAATGAAGGACTATTATTTAGGGCTTTAAAAAAGTGTCGTCCGGCGAGCTACTTCCGGTTTTAGAGAAAAATCTGTAACGAAAATCTCGAGGCAGTCCCGTAATTACTGTGGGGAATAATTGTGGCAAGTCTTGTACCTGCGCACGTGGAATATATTTATTTTATGTATGCGAGCGTTGCGTAGATGGCGTAAGGCGCGAGTTAGAGTGAAAAATCTTCAAGAGGAAGAAGTAGAAGAAGAAGAAGATGAGAAAAGACAAAGAAGAAGAAATAACTCGAGGGGGGCTCGGCCAAGCGAATCGTTGATTCACTTTTACAACACTATTGCCCTACGTTTTACGTTCATACCAGGAATGAAACAATATTTCGTTCAATCAATTCTCTCGTTTTTGTTTCTTAAAAAAGAAAAAATCTATACATGAGCCTTTTCTCATCATTTTTGTACGTTTAATGCAAAAAAAACTTGTCTAGTCACATTTTTAATCCGAATACCAAAAAGGCAAAGTAGTTTTCCAAAAGTTTTATTTCTTTGCAGATTAAGTTGCACCGAAAACAAAGCGTCTATCTACAAAAACAATCAAAGTACGAAAGATGAATACGAGACAGGTTTTCCTTATGACGCGCGTGCATCACGCAACACGCAACGGAAAGAAGAGTCCAAGTCCAAGGGGATACAAAAACGATGCAAGTTCACACAGACGTGTACCCTCGTTTCTTTTTTTTTTAATCTTTTTCTGTGTAGCGTTGCGTTAAGCACGTGACTGATTAGCTTATCCAGATGGTCATCCATGATTTCAGTGTTCTATTGTTTTTAGTTTAAATTACTAATTTAACTAAAAACGTGATTAATTAACAATTTCTCAAAGAATGGACAAAATTTGTTTTTCTCGTCGACAACGAATTACTTGAGTCTTGGAGTTCTGTAAAAAAAGTGAGTCACCAGAACCTTTTTTTTTACGTCGAGAGCTACAAAAAAAGAAATAAAAGTCGTGCAAAGTTTTACTTCGAAGTCATACCAGTCACCGTATCAACTTTCTTGTTTTCTCCCATTCCCACTTTCTCATTACTGACAGTGCCAACTAAATACGAATTCACGAATAATTCGCCGTATAAATATAAATAGACTGCTGTTAATGTGAATATTTAATTGAATGTAATTAAAGCAAGTTTTTAACCAATAGATTGATTGTATAAGTGACGATTATACTATAAAGTGGCTCCGTGACTTCTTCTTCGCAATAAAAAAACAAAAAGTACATCGACTTGAAGAAAAAATAAAGCTTCATAACGACGATAAGATAAGTGATATTGAGTTACGTGCGCGCATTAGTTGAGCTCACCTCTTTATTCATTTTCATTGATAACGATAAATGAACACGGTCATAATTCGTATGTTTTTTTTCTTTGCTTCATATCTCTTATCAATTTTTAGCACACATGTGGCGGCATTCCAGGTTTCGGCGTCTGGAAGAAATCATAATCAACGTATGATAGTGGAACAAATAGATGTTCAATTGCGAGATTTTACACTTGGGCGGTCTAGATATAATTTCGATGGTAATCTGACAGAAATTTTCATGAAAGATTTTTTGGGTTCGTATTCTATCATTTGTTTGAATTTTCATTAGTTTCGCTTATATTTTTGATTGAACTTATGAATGGGCGCGTAACGTGGAGACGAAAAAAAAGTCGGGCGTATAGTAAATAAAACGCGTCAACAAAGAGGGCGCTTTCGCAACGTGTGTGTGACCCAGAAACGAGCTCATTTACGCCATTTTGTACGTTTCGCATTCTCGTCTCATAAATATCACTGTTTCTTCTTTTTTGTTCTACTCTTAAGGGTCGTTGTACAGCACACTGCGATTCTATATTTATTATAATCGAGCACGTTTACTATAAAGTTATGTAGAATCAGAAGATACGCATGTGTATAGGTGCCGTGCATGCTTCGACGGAGCTTGCCCCGCGTCTGGTCACCTCGTCAGGCGGAAAAAAAAGGCAAGGGGGCATGAAACCCATACAGAAATAAGGAAAACCGTATAGAGCAGGCCTTAGGAGGTTATAGGCGTGTGTCGGACTTCACTACGGGTTGATGAACTCTGATTATTAGAAAGAAAGATTGATTATGAAACGAGATATGGACGACGATAAATTTTCTGGTTAATGTGTCAGCCGGATTGAACGGTTTTGTTTATAAAATATCAAAAAATTTCGAAGCCAGATGATGTCATATCCGGAGAAGAGATCTATTTGAAATAATCTTATACTAGAATCGTTTAATCAATTTTCATAAACATTTGTTTTTGTTACACTTAAAACGCTGTATTCGAATCAAATAATTCGTGCTATTCGGGTACGTTTATCAAAGTACAAATCATCGAGACATTTCTCAACATACGAATTGCGTTTTGGAAATGCATAAATTTCGGTAACAAGGAGGGCTTGTTATTCTGACTGACAAATGATAATCAAAGAACAAGAAGTCGATAGTAAATTTTGATGAAATCATTTTATTTAACCCATGAAAATATAATAAAATAATAATATTATACAAATGTAATTATTAATTCAACTTCGGGCTTATTAAATTTGTTTAAACGTTGTTTATTTAAAACCAAACAATGGGGCTTTCCGTTGTTCAGAAATATCAAAATATTCAGATCGAAAGAAATGATTTATCATAAAAGAGCTCTATTAGCCGTGATCCAACGAAAATATAAATCCGATGGAATTAGATCGCAGTTGAATCGTGTCTTTTCTGTTACGGACTTGAATTCGTTAGAATTTATTATCAAGGACGTAATCAACGCTGTTTCGAAGTTGAAACAATGAAACGCCGAAAATTTGGTCGTATTGGTTTAAGGGAACGACAAATTGACGAGAGCAGCACAATAGAAACAAACGATCGTGAGCAAGCAGCGACTTCATAATTAAGTTACGGAGTGAAGTCACTGAATTAATAAATTCGGAAGATATATGCAAATTCGGGCGAGCGGGTTCTTGAATTCATTGGCTTTTTTGAGAGCGTTAATGATGGAATCCGTGGGTTTTATTGAACTTGAGTTGACTCACCCGAGAGTCTCGGCTTATTAATTTTCGCGGAAGTATTCATGTCTCCTCTTATGAAGAAACTTTGAAGAAGGAAGAAAACGAAGAGCTTGGTATTTAATTTGAATGGCTGGGCGATTTTTTATTTCTTGTGTGTTCAATGTTCCTTGTCTCTACCGATTAAACGAGTGTTCGTGAGTCGCGTAACACAAGGGAGTCAATGATGCCGGCTTCCCTGAGTCTGGCATTACACACAAGCCTAGCTTTGGATTTACGTTCCCTGTGGAGTCAACGAGCGCAAGTGAAATAGAGAGGAAGAAAGCAACAGAGAAAGAGAGAGAGAGAGTGGGAGAAAGAAGCCTTAACGGTGTAACAATCCTGTTAAAAAAATCATATCGTAATAATAATGAATCCCGGCTCTCATGTAAAGACCCAAGAAATAGTTTATTAATGTCTGCTCGCCTTTCAATTAAAATGGAATTAAAGAAGCTCGAGTAACCTCCATAAGGGTTCAAAGGTCACAAAAAACATTTGAGCGTTTGTCAAAAAATCAGGAAGTTTAAATGAAAACGTGAAAAACGAAACACGGACAAATGACATCCGGAGCAAGGATTGAGTCGAATCGGGTCGTGCCTAATATACCAGTGTTAATTCTTGGCCTCAGTCGTGGAGTTCTACAAGTATAAGGAATGGGAGCCTTGTCGGATTCATGGAGAAGATTGCGAAGGGACCGATGTGCAGGTATAACTACGATTTCGAATCGATACGTACATGTGCAACGTGATAAGAATGTATCCGTCTCTATAAACTGATCTCGTTTGAACAACCGGTTTCATCGGGTACCTTAGTTGTGGCAGGGCCGCCCCGTAAGTCATCCGCTTCACCTTGCCATCTTGGGGAACCACCAGGTGTCTATTTTTTTCATATTTTTTTGTGTTCACTCGAGCCAGGATTCATTTTGACAAAGATTTATATCGGGACATTGTAAATTTGATTTGATTACTTGCTGCGGCGATGATTTAAGGATCTTTTAAAGTCTGTTAATGGCCAGGATGCCGCCATTTTGAAAAGCCATTTACTCAGTTCTTTAATCGTCCAACAAACACCAATCATTCATACGCAGAAGGCATTTCTGGCGATGAAATTTCATTATGAAACGATTCAAAACAACTTGGTATACCGGTTTAAATTCAAAACAACGGCTCCAGTCAAAGGACCAAAGAAAACGTTCTTCGATTCAACTTTGCCATAAAGAGCTAAGAACCCGAGCTAAAAGTCTACCGGGTTTCAATGTAACTGGATTAAATAAGCCGAGGCGTGCCGGGAGCAACGTCTGGCTTCTTAATTGCATTCATAAACGATCCAGACCCCGCCGACAATTTTTATGTTGGCGCACTTAGATCCGTGAGCCACGAGACCAAAGTTCTATTGGAATAAACGTATAAATACGCCAGATGCAAAATGGCTGCGATGTAATTATTCACGTTTGAAACTCTTCGAAAGAAGCAGTTCATTTATTTTTCTACGCCTGCGGCTCATTTTTGGATCCATTATTGTAAAATTATGAAATGAAAGATGTTTGCCCTTCGATTATTTCTTTAAAGTTATCACGAAAGTTCGAGAAGCTTAATTTCTTTTTCTTACGTGTGAAAATGTACATTCGAACAATTTTCCTTTCGGGGCTAAAATTCAAAGAGCTTTGTTAATTGCGTGCACAATTTTACATCCGAGAGTTTTCATTTATTTTTCATCGTCGTGTGATCATCGAGTTGTAACGAAAGATGTGAGAGGAGTAATATTTATTTACGGACGATGAATTCAAGAGGGAAAAATATGATGCGTGCACCAAGCGGCCTGTGACAATTAAAATGCAACGTGTATATTACGCGAGATGAGCTAATGCGAAATCATAATTACGCGGTCTTATCTGCATATGCATGAGGTCGAAACTATCTGAAAAATAATACAGGAATATAAATAAATAAAGAAACCGGAACAAAAAGAGCGAGATGAAGACTGGCAAAAAGGAAGAAGAAGAAGAAGTCCAAGTAAAAGTAGAAGATAAAAATGAGATGAGCGGAAGAAATGAAGAAGAAAAGGTTGCAGGGGGAAGTAAAGTATTGTCTAATCGTTCATTGGATCAGCGAGCATGAAGGAAATCCCATGAATTCAGCGTGACTGTATACGAGACAGAAGTGAAGCGTGACGAACCATTCGATTTGCCTCTTTAAGGCTTGTATACAAAAAATTCTACAAAGCTTTCGTGAAGCCCTTGTCACTATGTCTGAATAGTATTAAAAAGCCTTTCCGATTCTACTCATTCGATAAAGAACCTCGAAATAAAAAGATTAAGTGTCTGATCGTAAAAACTAAAGTCAAAAAAGAACTAAAAATCTTTAAAAGGACTGATAATAATAATGACAATAATCTAAATATGATGTTAAAGTTCGTACGGTATTAACGAAACGAGAACAAACATGGAGACGTTGTTTTTTTTCGATTCTGAAATTGAGCAAAAAGATAGACAAGAAAAAATAGAGAAAAGGTAAACGCTCGGATTCTAAATCCAAATATGGGGAAACGCGGTGGAGGGTTTTTCGCAGCAAGAATATCGATCTGGACCGATGGAAGCGGAGAAACAAGATAAACGAGGATAAACCTGAAAACAAGCGTCTCGCGAGGGTTTGTAGACGAAGGAGAAAAGGTAGAAATACAGAGGAGGTTTGTGGTTGATGGATCAAGCAGACATTAGCCATATAAATAAAAGGAGAAAGAGAAAGAGCCTGTTTGCACGGGGCATGGTTCGGACTAGTTCCATAAGCGTTTGAACACGACTCCGGAATGTGTCGATTCCAGTGTGCCTCCTTAAATCACTCTTTAGAGTCTCCAATTACAAAACAAAACGAAACAAAAACTTAAACTATAAATTTTTTACAGGGCCATGGAATCTAACGATTGGATATAATTTTACGAACGAAAAAGACTTTTTCAAATGAGCGGAGTACTTGAAATTATTCAAATACAAAAGAATGTTATAATTCGAAAGTACAAAAAGGTGTTCAAATGATCGTAAACCTGTGGAAAATTCGTCGATTCAAACTTTGTGGAACACTCATGAAATTCGGTAATATATCAATCGACACGAACGCATTTGCGAAATGGTATCGCGCGGAATAGTGGCGCTTGATAGGTCATCAGAAACACAGCCACATGTTACGAGGTATGCAGGCAGGAATTAATTCCAAAATGGCCAGAATCCACGGGGATGAGAGAAACATCTCGAGATATATTTATTGCGAGATGGACAGATGGTTTGGATTTGGGTCATCGATTCTTGACATCAGGGATCACAACTCGGAGTCGAGAGTTACGGGCAAGAGCAATGAGGTCAAGTATGCCTGGAACAGGGACAACCCTCGATATGAGGCCCTTAAAATCGAGCTCGATCTTTTGTCCTCGGCAATTTTCAGGTAAATACTTCATTTAAATAAATAAATACACTTTTCTTTTCTTATTTTTATTGCACGTGGCTTTGCGCTTTGAAAATGCAAGTTTTACATTTGAAGATCTCACTTAATTTTTATGTGAACAAAAAATAATCGACTAATACGAGTTCAATTATGAGATTGATAAGGTTTTCGGATTTTTGTAGCAACATTCTGAAGTGGCACAGAATGCAATAAAAGTCGATCGTTAAAAAAAAAAAAATTGTACTACAGGTGATCGTACTTTTTTATAAACCGTACATTGAAAATGAGTCTTATGTAAATGCTATTGTGAGCAACAGACTTCGTGTCTCTAAAAAATGAATTGTATAGTAATCGCGGAATGTGTAATCAAACTTGTCGACAGGCAAGCAAACCATTTTATGTTACAGAAATGAATGTAAATATTTGTTCATTCATACCAAATAATAATGGTTCCCTTCCCTTTTTCCAGTGACTCATGCGACAACGATTCGAAATTCAAGATTTTGTAAACGAGGTCAACGTAATACAGCAAGAAAAAAAAACGATGAGAAAGATCATCACATCGATAAAAAAATGAAAAACAATAAAAAAGACACTATCATTTATTATCGCGACCGATTGTTATCCGAATTATTTGTTTAATACAATCTACTCTTTTTGTCTTATCGTCTCAATGATGATAACGGTTCGTACAATTTGCCGCGTTATATTATCGGCAATACACGGGGAACGAAACATAAGAATTTGGGCTATTTCACATCGTGCTAAAAACGACGATTAGAAGAGGAAAAAGATTTATAGAGATTTTTTATATACGTTTCTGTCGATTATTTTTCCCTTTTATTATTAATAACTACATACACATTTTTTGTAACCCAAATATCAAAAAATTGCTGTAATATATCTTATAATCATCAAAGGATTTATTGCAAAGATATTTTGTAATTTGTGACCAAAATTATTAGTGAGTCTTATTTGAAATGATATCAAAAATTATCATCGTTTTTAGTTTGAGTGAAGAAGAGAGTAAAAAAAAAGAAATCAAACAACGAAGTGACTATTTGTACTGCATTTCTCCGTGATTATACATTCGAATCGATTTCACGATGGGGAAAGTTCACGTACGTGAGTCAACTGCATGCAGGACTGGTCGTCTTGTTAATGATATTCAAGAATCCAAAATTAGTAGGTTTTATGGGTATTTCAAGAGAAGACTCGTTCGATAAGAAAGCCAAGAGAAGAAACGAGATATTAAGAAACTTTGTAAAGAAAAAATTGAAGAAGAAAAAAAAACAATGGTCATGTTTGTATTTTCTGTTAAAATTCGTCTCGCACATTTCCTTTATTAATATACATATAAATGTATATGTTGAAAGTAGTGCTAAGCCTCGACTGTACACTTCGATGGGCAGCAGACTCACAAGACGATTATATAGCAAAAGTTTTTGATGTGCCTGCAGCTTAACTTCGATTTTTCTCTCTTTCTCTTTCTCTCTCTGACTTATGCACGTTAGTTGAGTTGTGCTATCGATTTTCGGTCCAAGGTTCGTCCTAAAACGTGAAAACCACGTTGTAGGCGAGAAACTTGGTAGTTGAAAAGAATAAAATGAAACGTTCCGCAATCGGGGCAATTCGTTAAAATTAAGAAGAAGAAAAAAGCGTAATCTAATCATTAAGCGTTGAGAAACCAAAGTCGAAGAGAAACGATGTCATTGAAGGTTCGATAATTGGAGTGGAAGCAAAATTTCGTTATTTTCCATTCTCTAATTACTCTGATCTATTGTTTGACTAATTCAAAGTGTTTTCCTCGCAGCTATATGATTGTTTGGTTTTGAAAAACCGTCTGATATAAAAAGAAACCTTTGAAGACAAATTCTATGTTTTGCAAAACGCTGTTTTACATACAATTATCTTAGGTAATAAAGGTCAGCTATACGTTTATATGATGAGACAATATTCCCTTGGAGTTTTCGACCCTATAAATGCGTCAGCAAAAAAAGATGTGAAGGTCGTGATGACGGGAGCTCCGATAGGTACATATGCACGAAGCGACGATTCCATACGCGGAGGACAATAGATGAGTAACGCGCCGCGAATTGTATACCAAAGACGAGCACAATATGTTTGAATACGTCTACACACACACACACACACTTATGGGTGTAACGCATAGTACATAGATATATTTCGTTATGATCGTTAGTGTTAGTTAGAGACATGTGGAAGTGATCGATTTGTGTCATCGGTTGGAAACAGAAGCGATTGCGTTACGCGACAACACGTAAGAAGCGAGAGATCATGTCATCACGATGATTACGTTATTTGACGCTGTAGAAGTTGTTTACTGTGATGTGGAATAACGAAGTGAGGAAATTTGTGAAATTTTACAAGTCCCGATGGAAAAATGTTGTTTTGAAAGGGTTCTGCTATAGTTGGAAAGACTTTTAAACAACATGTTAAAGGGACTCTGTGAACGAGGCTGAGAACAGTTTGCTATACGAGACGAAACATCAACGGGTTGCGCACCTCCTCTCTCGTCTCTCCTTCTCTCTCTCTCTCTCTCTCTCTCTCTCTCTCTCTCTCTTATACTTTAAGCTCATATTCTCTCGCAATCTCTCTTCTACCTCCTTGGCAACCATCGACCGAACTCGTGTCTCGTCTATCCACTCTCCTTCCCAAGAACACACGACACATACGTACATGTACACGTGTCTACCCAACTGCACGAGAAACTCTCCATTCACTCCTTCAACTTCCACTCATCGTCGTCGTCGTCGTCGTCGTGGGTTGCCGAGGTTGTGAAAACCATTGAGAACCACCTTTCCTCGCCTGTGCGACCCCGTACAGCATTCTACATCCCGATTGATTGATTGATGCACGTTCGGATTTAAAATATACTATTGAATGGAGAAGTTTATGGAAGAATCAAAGAGAACAGGTGTTTCGTGGCGAGCCTTCAACTGGAGTAGGTAAAATCGTTCTGGTAGCCAAGATATTGAGAAAATCCCATTTAGTTGCTGGAAGACAGTTGAATCATGAAATTCTGAAGAAAAAAGTCCTTTTCCATTTTCTTCTCCGATGCACCATTCGTGAGATATGAATTATTCAGTAATAGCCCAATTTGGCGCGTGAACAATAAGTGGGCGTGAATAGTACGGAGTGGGGGAAGCGCGCATGATTGGCTCTTGGCTGATTGATTGATATCTCATGAGCGGTGCATCGGAGAGAAAAATGGAAAAAGACTTTTCGCTTCGGAATATCGCCATCTGGTCATCTCTACCATCCACATGACCTTTCCATACAAATTTGACCTTGCGAATCTATTGAACCGCCTCAAAGCTATTTCAGCAGCATTTCCGAGTACCCGACCAGACAAATATTATTCCTCAACTCAGAAACGTGCTTTATCTACATTCCCGCTTTGCAACACCACGTAAGACTCTTCTTTGCTGCAGGAACGGTGGACAAAAAAAGTTTGTTCGCACGTTCCATGCTTCCTCCGATTGTTGAGTCTCACAATCCACGGGAGAGACCCCGGATGGCGAGGTCTCTGTGTATCTCGTTTGTACACAAGTACTCTCATGAGAATGGCCATTAATTCAGGCTTTTTGATTAGAGTGTCTACGAGGTTACATTTAAAAAAAATCTAATCTTCATCTAATCAAAAATGGGTCCATCTGCGAAAATTCTCGAATAAACCAACTACATGTGTTTCAATAGTGGAAGTGTGTGACTCAGAGCCTTTTTGAGGCTCGATCTTTTCACATGCCAATATCTATCATAATTCAAATGATAATAATAAATCAAGTAGAGTATAAGCGTTGAAGGGATCGAGCCTTTCACGTGTCAACGATGCTAATTCGTCTAATCACGTTACGCACACGACCTTGGACACGTGTTTTAGTGATTACGGCGACAAGTGAGTCAACGACGAACAAATCTGTTGTCAATCACACTAAAAATCATTTACAGTGAAAAATAGTCTCTAGTATCGAGGATTTGTTTTATTCCATTGACTACATGGTCCCTTTATTCATAAATTTCAACAAAGTATTCAAAAATGCATGGAAATTTGAAGCCTCCTTCGAACAGACGAGTCAGAATAATAAAAAACCATTCCGCGAGATCAATTAATCAATAAGATCGGGAAGTAAGTTCCCAGACTTCGAAACCCGAGCTAGGGCAATAGTTTATTTGGTTTTAAACGTGATTATTCATCGCCCTCATACTGCATTTAGAGGCAAATGCGTTGGAATGTTGAGAGAGCTTGGTTGGTGGTGAGTTTCGGAGTTGGCAGTGTGCGCTGTGTGCGCTTGGCAGAGTGAACGACTTCGAAGCGCAGCGAAGAGTGGGGAGAGGGGGCAAGAGCCGAGGAATAGGGAGGAAAGGGTGGGGGGAGTGAGGGGGCAGAGAGGGGCTTTGTAGGGAAAAACGAACGACTTGAGAATGCCGGTGCGAGTATACTATACGGGAAACGAGGAAGGAGAGTTTGCGAGGAAGAGAGACAGAAGACATTGTATACTTGGACAGCCGCCAATTTGTGGGCAAATGGGAGAAGGAAGAAAACGCAGAGGAGGGGAGTCGAAGAGAAGGGGGCGCAGGGAGAAAGAGTACATCGATGCACTTGGCGCAAAAGCGAACAAGTGTAGAACTTCGTACTCGGAGGAAAAGGGAGGAAAAGAGAAAGAGAGAGAAAGAGAGACAGAGATATGTCCGTGTGAGAGTTCCTCGACTTATCTGCTGACGGCGTGGTAGCCAAATAAACCGGTCAACGGCCACGGAGTGAGAAGACTGTGGTATTTGCCCTCGATAAGCCTCGATCT
This sequence comes from Campoletis sonorensis, assembly GCA_013761285.1. Taxonomy (NCBI): domain Eukaryota; kingdom Metazoa; phylum Arthropoda; class Insecta; order Hymenoptera; family Ichneumonidae; genus Campoletis; species Campoletis sonorensis. The sequence goes on along the minus strand of JACEOJ010000208.1, from coordinate 1,118,782 downwards.
CTATGTCCCGATCAATAATTAATAATTCATGGCGAATGGGACATAATTAAAAGCGACATTAAATACTAATAACTAATTAACATTCGACTATTCGTATCGGACGTCAAATTTTATTGAAAAAACTTGCGATAAAATAAAAAAATATATAAAAAATCTATCTAGCTCCGATGGTGAATGACAGTTAACATTAATTTAAAATCCACGAATTATTTTTTCCACTAGACGTAATTCTTGAGAAGAAAGAATTTCATTACGGAAATCCAGAAAGAATTTTTCATCTCGCAATACATTGATTTTTTGATTAATATTAAGAAATTGAAGGAAAAACAGAATTGTTTTTTTTTTTTTGGTTTTCCGAATTTTATGAAACGTGACGAAACTTCAATGTACCGTAAGTGAGTCAAGGTCGACTATGCCTGACGGTCTCGACTGTTGAGGCTTTGCTCGTTTCCACGGTGCAGTATCATCGATGCGGAATCCCATAACGAGATCCGTGGGAGTTTTCGTTTACGGCGAATATAACGGTTATAACCCACGATTCTTATCATCTTTACACATTCACATATATATATATTATACGTTGTGCCCATTTGGATCTTTTGGTACCACACTTACCTAGTTTCGCGCCTGTAACAATCATATGTTTTTCATTTTATTCATTAATTAATATTTTCCGTCATTTTTCAATCCATCAGAACAATGATAACTATTTCAAAGATCATAATAAAACAGTTAATACCAAGAATGATAATTATACCAACAAAAAAAATGATTATACAAAAAATATGATTTCGAACTGAATTATTTTTTTTCCGAGCGATTTCCACAGCATGTATTTGTAGTTTTCATTTTAAGGATACGTTCAAAGACTTTGTTGTAATACTTCGAGCACAAAATTTCAAAAGGATTCATCATCCCGTATTCAAGACATCGGTAATCAAGGATTGCACAGTTTTACACGCGTTTCTATGGAGAACATTTGAAAAAAATTCATTTCACGAATTAACTTTGAAACTTTTCTGTAGATGTTTTTCTTATTTTTTCAATTACAGAGAAACATATTATGCAGTTCGTCTTAAAAAATCAAGAATTTTGATTTAGTTTCAGACATACAGTGATTGTGACTAACTTTTGAACGTGACTGTGACCAAACTACTACCTTAAGGTGATTTATCATTGGTTACGGTCGGTGAAAATCTTGCTGCACATTTTTTTCTAAGAAGCTTGATATTTTGAGACAAAATTTAAGTTACACGTTGTTCTCTTTTTGTCAAAGAACAGGGTGTAACTTTTATTTTTCTCGAAATATCAAGCGTGTCCAAGGAAAAAGTGTAACTACTTTTTACTTATCTCTCTTTCTCTCGCTCTTAACCACTATTTTCTGTTGTTCTTATTTCTGTTCCTGTTGCTTCATTTTTTTTTTAATTAATTTTCAGAACTGTTCCAATGTAACGAGTAGATTGATTTTTCGAGTCGTAAACAAGTTTGTCCACGTCATTGCAGATCAATATCAAATGTAAAAGTTTCGTTTTGTTTATTTGTTTACACGAGAGCTAAAGGAAACTGTGGAAAACCACAAAAACTTAGATAAACTGGCTCCTACTCCGCGATTGATACGCGAACCGGTGCATGGCCAAGCGCGCACCCAACCAAGTATTGACTTCGCTTGAAGCTGCTTAAAAAACTTGTGTCCGCGTATCAACAATTCCATTAAAACTCTCAAGCGATTCTCAAATTTGCATCCGATTCTTTCAGTTACTTCGACACAAAATTTATTTATTAGAGCCATGATGTCGACATATTTGAGATAAAACCATAAAATATCCTTATTAATTAAATAATTAGTTGATCACTTTTAAATAGTCCATTTAAATCCTATAGAATTTTTCAAGCATTCTTTTGTTCTGTCATGTTTCGTCAAGTTTCTTGAAAAACGCTATATTTGGATGTAATCGGACAACATTCTTAACTTGGGTCATCGTTGGAGTCACACACCAACCGCGCAACCTTCGCTGTTGGGTAAAAAATAATAATAATATAAAAATATAAAAAGTTTACAATAATATATTGTTAAGCATAGAAACAAAATACTAAATAGAAATGTATAAATGAGGATACGATGATAATAGCAAATCGGGTTGAAAGACAAAAAGAAAAATATATAAATGTGACAGCTGTCATATGTCTCGCGGAAAAGAAAGAATTCTGATTACAGTTTTATTTTTGTTTGTCACCCCCCTTTTCGTTTCTTCTTAACTCTTCGAAGCTGTTAACAATTTTCGTTCATGTCAAAAAATGAAGCTTGAAAGAAATCAGTCCCTCGTAATCGCTGAATAAGGAAAAAGAAAGAAAAAAAATAACAAGTTTTGACTCGGTCGCGATGACACATACATATCATCGCTGCAAATAGTTGATGATTTCTCAACGAGCTACGTCGTCAACGAAATAAATGAAAAATAAAAAAATAACGAAAAGAGAGACGAATGGGTTTAATGTAATTCCGATCGACAACGATTTTGATCGACGGTTTCAATTAAATGTTATGTACGTTCAAAAAAATTGATTATCCACGCAATCAAACGGGGACCTATTGGTTACAAAACTTAAAAAAAGAAAAAAAAACAGAAGAAGAGATTGCAATTCCATTCAATCAACGGAATTATGGACAGTTATCACTATTATATTTATTTGTTTGCTTTACAGACTTGATTTAATTTCATAATAACAATCGTAAGAAACCAAATGTTTCGATAAATAATAAATTGCTCCAATTGGCAACAATTGCACCAGACATTAATTAATTAAATAAATAAACGTAATCGAATCAATTCAAATGGAAACTACGTATTCGTGCACTGATAAAAAAAAAAACGCGCGACCACAGACGCGCGCATGTGCACGCACATACACACGAACGCGAGAAGGCAGCAATGGTATAAGGATTGACTGAAAATAAAAACAGGTGGGTGTATGGAGAGAAGACGCAGCACACATCTCCCGGGAGCTGTGACGAGACGTTACACTAAGACCCGTATTTGTCGTTCATTATTATTATTATTATTGTTATGATTATCACGATTTTTTTATATACATACAAGTTCCACATTCCTAAGCAACCACTTTTCGTGAACGCCTTTCTGTACGGATACAAAGTTCACCCATACCTGTATATATTTAAATATATGTGGATGTATACAAGCATGCATATTCATAGAAATAGCATTCCTCTTATCGACCACGAGAATAAATCAATTCGCCTGTTTTTCCTCGTCTGATTATTTTCGTGTGTCAAACGTCGAACATGGCGCGTAATGAAGAGTAAAAAAAAAACAAAACTTTTCATTCACGCGTGATTTCCATCTGTCAGACATACCGGAACGATGGAATTTTTCGTCGACTCTATAATACTATTTTTTCATTCTCTTCTAAAGCCAGATACGCGGAATTTGCCGGTTGTACTATATATTTAAAATGTATAACGTACACGTCAAGGCATTTCAAACTCACCAATAGTTCCACGGTGTAGAGAATTCCTTCTGGACGAGCAAGTTCGTGGAATTAAAAAAAATATATATGAAAAAAAAAATAAACTAATAACACACCTAAGAACCAATAAACTTTGTATCCACGTGGTAACAAACGTAAATCCTCTCACGGCACTGTCGTATAATCACTTCAACACACCAACAAAAATCACGGGACTCTAGACACGATTTTTTTCTACCGCCCCGACACTCCCTCGTACCGCTCGGATCAACAGAATACGAGAATTCTTTCGTTTAGCTCGTTTTTTTTTCTCTCGTCTCACCCGCGACGCTCACCTCTATCACGAAAACAGCGTCCACGAAATATACGCTCCTACTGCGCCGCGCCGCGCTCCGCCGACGAGACACTACGGCTCTCCATCCCCCCACTTTCATCGCCACTCCCACCACCGTCCCACCCAACTTACTGTACTTTGTCCCTACGCGGCGCCACCGTCCGCGCAGCCCAATTCAATCAAACGTCCAATATTTACACGCAATCAAAATAGACGAACCTAGGAATACACATTTTTTCTGTTGCCTACGTGTATACACTTGGTCCGTTGGGCCCGTACAACCAACGCCTGCCACTTGAGTCTCAAGCTTTTTGCTTTTTCTTTTCAAATCGATGGCCAAAGGGCAAAATCTTTCACACCAGCTCGTATTTCACACCAAACCCAGTTCGGAGTAGGGTCTTTTAGACCCAAGAATAAATTCTTAGGGATAAGTTACAAGATGCTGCAAATCAGACATGGTTGACGAGGAATCATTGAAAATGAACGAATATTGTTGAATAAAACTCAATTTATAAAGAAAATATGATCAAAATAATAATTTTGATTCATTCCTTTTCCTGCTGTTGATTATTATTCATTTTTTTATTTGATAAACATTAGCAAAAATGATTGTTGATAGTTTTCGAAAAATTAATTACTTCTCCGTTTTTTTTCTTTCGACAACCGTTGAGGATTCGAACAAAATTGAAAAAAAAACCTGAAAAATAGTGGAGTCAGTAGAAAAATAGACGCACACGATTTAACATATTCCTGTTTTTCATCGTTTCACTGTATTATGTAATAATTTATTTACAAAAGTCAACATTAAATTCGTGAATACATAATTTTTTTTCGTATGAATCCGAGCCGAATACGAAGTTTATACAAGCATCGATGCATCGACTAAACTCGGAACTAGAAAAATTGGTTGACCAGGTTTTGGACGATCGGGGAGTAAAGAAAATTCGCAAAATCGGCTTGAAGTTTTTTCTGACGGATCATATCGAGACGCGGAACTGCTCGAAATTGATACCAAATTCTCGGAACGTTTATCACGTGATTTTGCAAAGTAGAATGTATTGTAAATGGATTTCTGATGACGCCGAATTCGTAGTTTGTGGGAGTGAAAGAGAAAGAGCAAGAGAGAGAGAGATAAAAAAGTGAAATAAGTACGAAAAAATCGATCGCTCAATAAATGTAGAATGAAATTAAATGGAGGACGAAGAGTTCGTCAACGAACTCGTTTTGTTTATTTTTGCATCCATATTGTGATGGTTTTTTTTTCTTTTTCTGTCCCTTAAATTCGGCTGTATCTCCTGGTTTGTTGCGAGTGAGAATTATTCACGGCAGTTGTCGTACTGCCAGGCGACTGGTCTCAAGACTTGCCACCAAAACCACCCATAAGATTTCCTAAACCACTTGCACCTCCTCCTTGTTGGAGTTGCTTCATCATGTTTTGAAGACCTGACATTCCACCTAATTGAACAAATACATCGAAGAGTCTTCAATATAAAACGAATAACTTATGAATAGATTACAGTCCTTTGTATTGTTAAAAATGTTAAAGGAGATGACTTCTAAGGTTTCTACATAAAATTCAGAGTATTGGAGAAAATTCATGTTGCTTTTTCTTTGCATCTTTTCTCTACGTTTTCATACTGTTTTCGTTATTCATTATTCGCCAAATGTGACTTTGTCATGCACAAATTGCTTCGTTATAAAAAAACAAAGAGAATATTGTACTGAAAAATGAGTCTGTTTTCGATTCCACTGAAATGTTCACGTTCGAATAAAATGGATTTTCATGTTCAAGGTTAAAATTGAGAAATTTCCGAAGACAACATTCCACAAGAAAACTCACCAATGTGATGGAGTACTCGAGGATCCATCATTTTGGCCATTTGTTGATTAAGCTTGGCCATCTGCGTAGGATTTACATTTTTGATTGCATCACCGCCCTTGAATAATCCCTTTATACCGCCCATTTTTTTCACAACAGCCGCGAATTTTGTATACTGAGAAATCATGTCCTTGACCTCGGCTTCCGTAACGCCTGAACCACGTGCTAATCTGACGACTCGTCCGGGCTGCTTGCTGAACAGTTTCGCCCCATCTCTGCTGTCTAATTCGGCGTCGTTCATGCTGTCCATTATTGTCATAAGTCGCTTCAGCCTTGCCATCGATTCTTGTTCATTGCCTTTCGACATAAAATCTTGGCTGAAACCCGGAATCATGCCCTGAATTAAAAGAAAAAGAAAAAATAAACAATCTCATAATTTTTCCAATTCACGGTTTATGTTCATTCTTATTTTTAGTTTTCAAGAAAAAATTTCACCGAATGATTCTTATAAATATTGTATTTGCTATTTGTTTTTTCAATTTATTCTAAATTACTGATCGATGTTCATTTGGAGAAATAAAAATTACAATCTATAGAACATTTTCCCTCTTATTGAATGGATTAATGAAACTTGCCATGATTTGTGAGAATGGTCCCATTTTCATGATGTTTTGAAATTGCTCGTACATGTCCCGAAGTGTAAATTGACCGTGTTTTATTTTAGCCAACAATTCTTCGTTATCGTCGAGGTTCAATTCGTTGACCTTGTCAATAAGACCCTCGATGTCACCCATGCCCAATAATTTACTAATGAACGGCTTTGTCTTGAAAGGCTCCAGATCGTCTATGTGCTCACCTGTACCGATAAATATGACCGGACTCTGTGTTGCTGCGACCCTTAATTGTTTGAAAGTAAATCGACGTTATAGAATAAAATTTTGTTAAGAAATTTCATCCGATGACGATTCAAAAAAATGAACAAATAACGAATTCAAAAGAGGCATTCATTGCGTTTCATTCATTTCATTATGATCATAAAAAAAAAAAATTGACTTACGCTGACAGAGCTCCACCACCCTTAGCATGACCATCAAGCTTAGTAATTATAATAGATCCAACGTTGACACGTTCTTTGAATGCTTTCGCTTGTGCCTCACAAGCTTGACCTATCGTCGCGTCCATCACGAATATAATGTTGTCAGGTTGCTAAAAACAAATGATGGGGAAATATTAGCCAATTTCACTTTCTTTTCAGGTACATTGTCGATTGAATGGATGCCAAAGAGATGGAGAAATACTCACAACGGCGTTTGAAACTTGCAACATCTCCTCGAACAAAGATTCCTCCTGCTTATGCCGTCCACTGGTATCGACGATTATTATTTCGTATCCCTCTTTCTTGAACATGTCCACACCGTCTTGAGCAATTACTACAGGATCCACTTCGGTGTAACTGGAAAGAAGAATCATGTAAACGTGAAAAATGATGTTTTCCAATAACGAAAAACCAATTAAACAATAATGACAATAATAATGTTGCGGAATTTTATTACATAATCAGCTGTCAATATTTACCTTCCATAAAATGGTATTCTGGCTTTTGTGGCGTTTTGTTTGATTTGATCATAAGCACCTGCACGGAAAGTGTCAGCACAAACTAAGCAAGCTTTCCAATTTTTCTTCAAATAGTGATAAGCCAATTTGGTACAGGAGGTTGTTTTTCCAGAACCCTGAAGACCCACAAACATTATGACATTTGGTCTTCCTTTGACCGGAAGATACGGCTTTACTCCAGGATCGATTAACTGCAAACAAGAAAATATTACTTAAAGTATACAATTGTCGATAAAATATTCTTCAAGATACAGAAGAAGGAAAAAAAATATTGAAAGCTTGTAAGTTTTTTAAATGATTCAAAAAAGTCTTCTTATTTCTTCATTTTGAAATCCTGCATTTCAGATTTGGCAAAACGTGAATACAAGTAGTATTTCAAAAATTATAACGTATTATACATTCGATATGGCATTATTTTTAATTTTGTTTTTTGTGACAAGATATCGAAAGAAAAAAAAAACTTTTTTGCAATTGTACTTTGGACTGATTCTAAACTTTTTCAAAAAATAATGGTTCAGTTGCTACAGGAGAAATTTGTAAGGGAAATATAAATGAATAATTACTTTGACGAGTTCTTTGAAGACGGCGCTTTGGATCATCCGCCTTTTGTTGAGGCCGCCTGCCATGTCATCAAAGTCGATGACTGTTCGCACATTTTCCCGCAGCTTTTTTACCAGCCTAATATTTACATCTGCTTCCAATAATGCGGCGCATATTTCTTTCAGCATAGAATTCAAAACCTGTCAAAGTTGAGAAAAACAGAAAAAAAGCAAGAGTCATTGTCGAATTTTGACACACGTGACAATTAATGATTTTTGTGTTTTTTTTTTCGTTGTTTTTTGGATTTGGAGTATTGACGAGAATTAATAATAATCCGTTCGTTCATCATGGAAGATCTTTCCTGAATGTCAATCCAAACAAAAATCGAACAAAAATTTATGTCCATCTGTTTATAGATGCGACGAAGTTAAAAAAAAAAGCTCGTACCTCTTCGTTGATGACAGTTGCATTGCTCAACGACCGCAAAGCGGACGTTATTTTACGTCCCAAATCCGCCAAAACCATCTTGACACTGTGTTGCTAACAACCCTCTCAAATTCACCTTATTTCACACCCTTAATTTTATTATCTGTTCTTGTTTTTTTTTCTATTTTCTGATTATTTTTCTCGGGCCTCCGAATCCCCTCACGAGATGATGTATTTTCGGGGAACTGTCTTATCCCCACTCGGCCAACGCGACACACGAGAACTGACAACAGCGACCTCACTTCCGGTGGGCATTCTCTTAGAAACCCGACTCTTTGTTTTGGTGATTTCCAAAGTCGATGCTGCTCGTCCTAGGGTTTATTTTCAATTCGAGTTATCGTCGTAGAATAATTTTCTGAAATCTGGTAAACAGTCAAAAAGTGTAAAAAAACAACTAATTTATTTCGTTTTTAATGTTTTTCATACTCCACTCTATTGTTTTTTAGTTTATCTTTCAAATGTGAAAAAGAAAACTACACAACCACATTTTACCGATCGAGAGTGAGAAAACACCGCTAGAGTTTCAAGCGGGAAGCGAATGAATCTTGCTCGAGGGGAAAATATTTGAAACGTAGGTAACTCTGATTAATTCGTTTAGTTTATACGGCAACGAAGTACGAAAGAGAGAGAAAAAAAAAAATACACACATTTTTTCGCCCCTGAAAATGATTGCAATTAACCTCTAATGAGGGTAAATATATAATTATTTAAGGCTCATTGCGGCAATTTTTTTCGACTTTGAATCGTTTCTACGACATTAAATCTCATCACGAAACGGTGATTCTAAGAGAGAAATTAAAATTTCATCAAAAACTCCTGTCAATTAATTGGTTAATAAAACGGTGACATCGAAAGAGATCGCTCAATAATGACACACAAATATATATGTGGTTTCGTTTGTTGTTTCTCACTGTTCGATTTAATGAATTAACACATCGAGTTTACCGCATAAATTCGTTGTTTTCTTTGTCTTTGTTGTTTTCTGATTTTCTTTTTAATTTATCGTATTATCGAAACTCAAAAGCATTTTCGGTTTCGGCGATAATGTTTACTTTTGTATCAACGACTTTTTTTTTGCAGTGATCGATTGTTACAAAATTGTTGTTTTCGAAATTCTGCTAATCATAAAAATTTTGCAATATTACAAAAAATCGTCCCCTATAAAATAATTCGATATTTTTATTTCATGTTTTAGTTTCTTTCCGCCATTCCGTAAATGTAATGTTTTTTTTGCTATTACAATTATTTTTATGTGTGATTTGAAGTTGTACGGATCGCGTTCGTTTCCCCTTGTTGCGTCAAACAACTACAAATGGTCAGGAAAAGGGCAAGCGGTAAGGCAAACGCAGCCGGCCAAAATGTTGCTACATTTTGACTGCAAAAATGGAAAAGAAAAAAAATCTACCGTCCTTAGAACTAGCGGATGATTTATTAATCTTGCGTTTGGGTGAAACGTAGGTGTAATTAATTCCATAGGGAAGGGCGGGGCGAGTATGCCGAGTAACGAAGAATGTGGCATTCGAGATGTCTGGGGTCACAATCTGGAGGAGGAATTTCGAACTATACGCCAAGTCGTTCAACAATATCAGTACATTGCCATGGACACCGAATTCCCAGGAGTCGTTGCCAGACCCATAGGTATGAACATCATCTTAATATCAAAATAAAAATGAAAAAACATTTATCAATATTAATAATTATGAAAAAGCTCCCGAACGCAATCGAATACTGACGAATAAATGTGTTTAGAAAAAATTTCTTTCCATCAGTATTTCTCAACCGTGAACATCGAAATTCTAATCTTTTGTACATGAACCTTGCAACGTACTAAATACAAACCCAATTATCTCTTTAACAAGAAATATTCTTTGTATGCAATAATAAACTCAAATCATGCAACATCCTCGTTTTTTGATAATGAAGAGAATGAGATTTGATAAATTTATATTTGGTAAAGATTTGATGATGTAGAATTTTAGAAAATTTGTTTTTGCTTCAATTTTTCAGGTGAATTTAGAACGAGCGCCGATTATCAGTATCAATTGCTGCGATGTAATGTCGATCTTTTGAGAATCATACAATTGGGCTTGACGTTTTTGGACGAGTCGGGCAATACACCAGGCGGCAGTTACACAACATGGCAGTTTAATTTCAAATTTAATTTACAGTGAGCGTTCTTAATTTTTTCTCATTTTTTACTTCGAATAATTAATGACATCGAATATTCGTGAATATTCTTGTTTAACTTAATTGTAAACATAATTGAATTGGTTTACAGAGAAGACATGTATGCGCAGGACAGCATAGACATGTTGCAAAACAGTGGTATACAATTTAAGAAGCACGAGGAGGAAGGAATCGATCCGTTGGATTTTGCTGAACTTTTAATGACCTCAGGAATCGTACTGGTCGACGATATTAAATGGCTGTCTTTTCATTCGGGTTACGACTTTGGTTATTTACTCAAACTGCTCACTGATCAAAATTTGCCTCAGGAAGAGAGTGAATTTTTTGAATTATTGAGGATATATTTCCCAACGATTTACGACGTCAAAGTAAGACTATTTCATTTGTTTCATTCGGAAGTAAATTAATATGGAAAGTAATTTCGAAAAACAAACATGTTTTCGAAACTTTTGGTGAAGATTGTCGTCTGTTTAAACTTTCAGTATCTTATGAAATCGTGCAAAAACTTGAAAGGAGGTTTACAAGAAGTTGCTGAACAGCTCGAACTGCAGAGAGTTGGACCGCAACATCAAGCTGGCTCGGATTCCCTTCTAACTGGAATGGTTTTCTTCAAAATGCGAGAGGTAATTTTTCCATCAATCAAAGTAACTGGACAAAAAATCGTTCATCTAATTACAAGCAATATTATTCCGTTCATGAAACATTTCGTCTTTCGTTTTATTTACAATTTTGGTGAAATCCATTTATTTCTAAATATACGAAAATTTGTGTAGATGTTCTTCGAGGACAACATAGACGACGCGAAATACTGTGGGCATCTTTATGGGCTCGGGACGTCGTTCGTAGTGAACGGTGCGGGGGGTTATCTCGAAAGCAACGGCGACAATTCCTCCTCCTCGTAATCTTTGACCCGAGAATCCAGAAAACAACATCAACACGTCACATTTCGCGCCGCCTCCCCGACAACCTTTCGATCAAAATTGGTTTCATTGATGAAAAAAAAGACAGCAGAGCTAAAAAAATAAATAATAACAAAAACGAGGCTTTCATTTTCGTGCACTAGTAGATTTTTATACCAATCCCATCATTTTCGAGGAAAAAAAAGGAAACATCAAACGCTCACGAATTTACAAAAAATTACGTTAAAATCGTTACTTTACTAAACGATGTGAAAAAATGATCGGATATCGATCGGAAACATTTTTTTCTTTTGAAATTTTTTATTTTTGCAGTTTTCTTTTTATTACGCAGCCAAAAATTGCACAAATATCTTATATTTTTTTTGTCTCATAACTTCACGTCTTCTTTTTCTATGCTGCTGTGTAAATACGCGTTTCTGCGTCTGCAGTGCATTTTTTTTTCTTTTTTTTTTCTATCTCTTGTAGCCGATATTTAGTCCGAACGAAATTGTACTTAATTGTAAATCGAGAGAAGGATAATGGGAAATAAAAACAATATAGAGAGAGAGAGAAAATGATCATTATCACTTAATTATCCGAAATCACGTTCATTCACGATGTTTATTAATCTCGGGAAAAACATAAATTATGGTAGTGAAAATTATTATAAGTGTTACTGAGACTATTTGCGTTCATTTGACAGATAAAATGCTGAGGAAATCAAAAAATAGATTATTTCGATTTAACGTGCTGACATAATTACAATTTCATTATTTTTTTCAATGAAATATGAATATTTTTGAGTAGTCGAAGGGATTGAATATTTGAATACAGTTAAATATGAGATTTTATTGTCTCGAAAGAAAGAAAAATGAAACACGTGAAATTTGTACTGTTTACAGGTAAATGTAGGCCAAAAGGGTCCGCCCCTCCATTTTTTCGATGTGTACTCTCTACGACGATGTGACTCCTCATCCCAGGAACGCAGAGATACAAAAAAAGATAAGAGGCCTGGGCGTTATCGTAGGATAGCGCACGATGATATCAGACCATTATCTCTTTGGTTTTTTTTCCTACTTTTTCATTCTCGCCTTTTTTTTTGATACACCTGAAACAGGAGATTGAGCGACTCAGTCGTCTCCGAAATTCATCGAGGGCTGCGCGTAGATTTGACATTTTTATTTCAATTCTCCCGATGCCTCATAATGGGGACGAAAAAATCGAGAATTTTTTCGCAAAAAGGATTTTTAGTGATAACCATTTTTTATTATTTAATTGCCAGTGCTTTTGGACAGAAAGAGGATACGAGTTTTGAGAGTGCGTTCGGCCTGAGTGATTCTAACGAAAATTTGGAACCCACCGCCGTCGAAGAGTCTCCAAATACAGAAGATAAAACTCAACTTCCGGTTGCACATACCGAACTCACCGAAGATCTCGATCATATTTCCTCCGAATCAACCCCCCAAATAGAACATCTCGATGAAAAATTAAACCCACAAGATGACAAAACTGATGATGACGAGTCCGCCAAAGATCTACAGGAAAACGAAGAGGAAGTCTCGAGACAAGGTAATCCGCCTCTTATTTCCGGTCGAATGGGCTCAGCCAGAAGCGGAAAGTACGTCAGCTATGGTGAGTTATTTGTTATCAATGGGCGTTACCCAATCAATTTTTCCTACATTTTCGTAAACTTTTTACGTTTTTTCACACCTTCGAACTTTTCGTTTCTAGCCCTTTTTTCTCTGAAAAAAAAAACGTTATAATGAAATACAACGATCAATAAAATTGTACTATTTTCTCTTTCTCAGCGTTTTTTATGAGGGACAGTTCGGAAACAATGATTTTTACATAATTTTTTAGTGTATTTCTATAGATTCAGAAATTTGTTATTTATTTAGCATCAAAATACAATTTTCACATTATTATGATAAATAAAAATTATAGTATCAATGATGAACTTCAATGTAAATTCGATAAACATCACTTGATTTGAAAAAATCATTATTTCAATCACACCTAGCATAATTTTCTTCCTATTCATAAAATCATCACACCTGCAACTTCGATTGTTTTTCTACTATACAAATTTTCAAAGAGATTTATATCGATACCCGGCACGTCGCGTACGAGGCTTTTCATTATTTGTTCAACGTCAACTTTTTGATTATATTCGGTCTTATCTATCGTTATCAGTTACTCACTTGCTTCACGATACTGTTGGAGCATGAATCGGTGCTATGAGTCATAACAGCCTAGTTCGGAGTACTACGACACCCTTTTCCGATGCATTATACGATTATTACGATCCCAACATTACAATCTGGATTTTTCATTCTTCGTTTCGTCATCCGGACAAAATTCTGTTTTTCATTTTCAACTATTAGAGAAATGTCAACTACAGAATAAATTTCAGGAAATTTTGTTTAAAGACAATAAACAACATTTTTGAAAATTCTTCGACCAAATCAAAATGTTCTTCAGGTTTTTGTTCCCGTGGCTTTACACCAATTTGGAAAATGTATAATTTCTCTTCTTAATTATCAAGAATAAACAACCGAATGAACGAATTTATACATTAAATAACTAATCGCAACGGAGACTTAATCAACATTTTGCAACTACACCAAAAATCATGGTTACTCGTAGATTCGAATGATCCGGAAGCCGATCGTTACGCACCTTCAAGGGAAAATTCGATACAGGATTACGTGATAACAACCGAGAGATTGTCTACGATACGCTCTCAAATGATGTACTGGTACTTCGACCGTGGCGGTGATAACGACAACGGAGATTTTCAGACGGACGTGCACTCGTCAATGTCCCAGATTCATAAAAACTTTAATTTCCAACTGCCCTTTTTCGGTTTTCGATTTAATTATACACGAGTAAGTTAGTTTGAATGTATATTCAAACATTTTCGTTCAACCAACTTTGAAAATCAATGAAAAATATCAAAACCATTTTTTCGACATTATTTTAGGTGTCGATGAATGGTTTTTTGGAATTCAGCGATCCCCCAGAACACTATACTTATCCGGTTGTATTTCCGAACAAAGACTGGCCGGAGAAAAATGATCCAGCTTTCATTGGCATATTTTACAGCAAATGTCGTATCGGTACGTTGCGACCGACCGATGTCGATCAGAGACGTCCAGGTGTTTATTATCGGTAAGAACAACCAATTTTCTTTCATTCCATTCGATATTTATATTCGTCAACTTGTATCCTCGACAGAAAAGTTTATCAACATTTTTGTTTAATTCCAGACAGGAAAGAGATTTGCAAAAAAGAACTGACCAATTTGGGGTAGAAGTTCGTGAACGTGTCAAGTGGGATATACGACAAGGTGTTGTCGGCTCGGAGTCGTTCGATCCAAAGCACGTTGTTATCGTGACTTGGAAAAATATGTCCTTCGCTGGTGGTATCGACAATTCCCTGTACACGACAAACACTTTTCAACTAGTACTCGCCACCGACGAAGTCTTCACTTACGCTATTTTCAATTACCTCAATATTCAATGGACAACACATACGGAAGCGAGTGGTGATACGACCAGAGGAGAAGGAGGAACCCCTGCATTTGTGAGTTAATTAATGAATGAATGAATTATTCCGAAGTATTCACAGGCTTATTCAAAGCGAGTGAAAAAAAATTGATTTTTTGGCCGCTTTAAGTATTCACTGGTCGCAACATTTTAACCATAAAATAACGAAACGAATCCAAATTTTCTCAGCTTTTGAATGAGATTTGTTTGTTGCATCCCAAATATTAAAAAAAAAAAAATCAAAATGATGTTTGAATTCGATTTTTTTCAATATATTCTTAAAGAAATCCTATTTATATTTTCATTGCGACGAAATAAAATAACTAGAGATTTCTATTGATTACAATTTCCACATTTTGTGGAGTTGAATAAAAAAAATTAATCGTCATTTTTTGGTTTACAGATCGGTTTCAACGCCGGTAACGGAACTCAGAGCTACGAGTACACTCCTTATTCTCAGGCATCGACGGTTCGTGATTTGCCAAGCAGGGGTTGGGCAAACGGTATTCCAGGTCGGCACATATTTCGTATCGATGAGAAAATAATGCTCGGGACTTGCAACAAAGATATCGGTCAGTATCACTAGTTCGTTTCCCTCTCAATATTGATTGTAGGAAAAATTTGACAGAAAAAAAAATAAGCTAAAACATTGATTGGTAATTTTTTGTAAAACATGCAGATGGAGCTCATTTGCCTTTGGTTTTCGCGCCGGAGAGTGGAAATATGTTGGGTGGAACAGTAGTAAATATAACCGGGCCTTGTTTCGAGCCTAATGACAAAGTGAGATGTAGATTTGACACGGAGGAAGTTTATGGTACGGTGATCGATAAAAATCGTGCCATTTGTATTCAGCCTTATCTGATGGTCGAGGGCTACGTCACGTTTGCCATTGCAATCGGTAGTGGCAAATACAATTGGA
Organism: Campoletis sonorensis; assembly: GCA_013761285.1. NCBI lineage: Eukaryota > Metazoa > Arthropoda > Insecta > Hymenoptera > Ichneumonidae > Campoletis > Campoletis sonorensis. The sequence continues at coordinate 1,102,950 of JACEOJ010000208.1, read as the reverse complement.
GAGGCAAATATTTCGTTGGTAAATTTATTCATAATTATTATTTTTACTTTCATTCATTTCTATGATAATTCGTAAGATTTTTTGTCCAATGATTGAAGTAATGAAAGTTGAATGGAAATAAAGACTTAATTTTTTTCAGAAACACCGGCTTCGGCCACGGAAAAAATATTCTTCTCTACGCGAGCTGTGCACGAACGTGCTCCTCGTGAAATCAAAATAACGTGGGACGCTTATAATTTGACGGCTAACTTGCAAGCCGGCGTTCAGATTTCGTTGTGGGGCTACAGAGAAGCTACGATCAGGCCAGAACTTCAGTTCATCCAACTTTTAGAGGTAAATTATGAAGATATTAATTAAACAATAGAATTTTTACAAATTCAATGTTATTTATTATTATTTTAAATGATTTTTTCTCGTATTTCAGGAGAACAAAGTCAACGACGGTGCTTACACGATCGTTCCAGCTACTTACAGAAATATAGAAAATCCTTTCAACATTGATATGCACTTTGGTTTCATTCAAATCAATTTAACCAAACCGTCCGAGTATTCCGGCCTCGATATAACACCGTAAGTCTATTTTCCCGTAAAAATGAAGAAGCAGAAGTTAAAATGTACCAAGAAAAGGACGAAGAATAAAATAATGAAAATGAATGAAATTAAAGGATATTTTGTTTTCTTCGACAGCGTACTCTGGAGCAAACCAATTCCATTAGCCTGGTACTTTGGACCACAGTGGGAACGTATGTACGGGGCAAAATGGTCGCAAAGGCTTTGCGACAAGTGGATTATGGACGACCGATATCTGAAGAACTTTGCCGCCGAAGTTTCTCTCTGTCCTTGCACTTTGCAACACGCTCTTAACGACAAAGGTCGATTCTTGCCCGATTATCACTGTGACAAGGACTCTAATCCTGAATGTTACTACAACCGAGGAGCGATACATTGCGTCAATACCGGAGCTCCGAAGTAATCATTTTTCTTTATCTCGTAAAACCCATAATCTCAAATGTGGAAAAGAAAAAAACAAGCAATATTAACAAACATTTCGAATTTGAATGTTACGAAAATCGAGAAGAATTTCTAAACGAAATCGTTTTGATCGGTAGAAATTGAAAAGAAAAAGTTATTTTTCAGTCTAGCATAGCAAATTACAAAAAGCTTAGAAATCAATAAAATTTGGTGGGCATTTATTTCAAGATATTTCTTCTACATAGTTCTCGAGTAATTGAATTCTAAAGTCCACGTGTATAAGCGTATCGTGTAATTAAAGATGTAGAAAAAACAAATCGAAAAAATGTATGTCTGCATTATTGATGCCGAAGAACGTTACCACCAAATTTTATGAACTGTTTATTAAATTGATGTATGTAGTCAGCCTCCTTATCGTGCAATTTTTTCAACAGTTTGTACGGATCGGAGCAGCAGTGTTGTTACGACAAAAATGGATATCTGATGTTAACGTACGATCAGCAATGGGGTTCGAGGCCGCACAGATCTCACAATTTGGGTTATTTGCCATGGAACGAAGCGAACAAAGTGCCAAGTCTTTCGCACTGGTATCACGACATGGTGCCAATGTATCTGTGTTGTTTGTGGCAAGAGGAGCAGGCAGTTGGTTGTGAGACATTCAGATTCGAGAGAAGACCGTCACAGGATTGCGTGGCTTATCAATCGCCAGCGATAGCTACAGTTTTCGGTGATCCACACGTTGTTACTTTCGATGGTTTGGAGTACACTTTCAACGGCAAGGGGGAGTTTGTTCTTGTTAAGGTTGACAACCAAAAGGACAAGCTCGATATCCAAGCACGATTCGAACAAATGCCCAAAAATTTTTATGGTGAAGTTCGAGCAACACAGTTGACATCCATTGCCGGTAAATTCATTCGTAACCAGTTAATCAATTTAATTCAATAATTGGTGGATACAATTTGAATTAAAAAAATGTCCCTTTTCCTCAGCTCGAGGAAATAACTCAGCGAGAATAGAAGTGCGGGTACGACCTCCGTACGCACAATGGCGCTATCGCATGGACGTATTTGCTGATGGACGTCGAGTTTACTTCGATCGAAACTCTTTGAAGTTTCAACACTTTCCCGGTGTCGTCGTTTACACACCAACTTACATCCTTAATCAGAGCGAAGTTATAATTATGTTTGACACCGGTGCTGGTGTCGAAGTCGTTGAGAATCAGGGTTTCATGACTGTCAGAACTTATCTTCCGTGGTCGTACATGGTAATTTACGTTTTTGTACTAAACCATTGTCTTTTATTTTCAATCGTAACAAAAAATCGAGAAAAATTGAGAATTTTCTATAAAATTCCGTATGCATTATCATTTAACAAAAATGTAAACATTTAAACGCACTTAACAAAAGCATTCCCTTCTCATCATGAAATTAATTTATTGAATTATTTTCTAACCGGCCACTGTTTTGACACACTGCGCACGTTATAAAAAATCGTAAAATGTAAAATGTAATTGTTGGAAAAAAAAGATTGAAAACATTGATTTTAGAAAAAGTGAATTTTGCAACAACAAATTTTTACGGTAAAGATAATTAACGTCATAAAATGAGTTTGTGTCAAAATAAGCCAGTGATTAACGAGGCGTTGAAAAAATGATTTATCAAACAGAACAAAACGAGAGGGTTACTGGGCAATTGGAGCAACGACGTACTCGATGATTTTACAAATCCGGACGGGAGTATAGCGGCCCAAAGTGATTTGAATAATTTCGAAAGGGTTCACAAGGACTTTGCAATAAATTGGTTATTGGAGGACAACGAAGACAGGCTAAAGGGGGCGGCATTGTTTACTCGTGAATTCGGTAGAACGGCGAGTCACTATGCGAACAAAAGTTTCGTGCCCGAGTATCGGAGATATCCGGACGATATTTTGCCCGCAAATCGGTACAGTAATAACATGATATTTTATTTTCAATGAGCCATCAGTCTGCAAAAATTGTTTTGACTTTTTTTTTCATCTGACAGTTCGATCGATATAGCACGGGCGAAAGAACTCTGTGGCGAGAATTACCAATGCCAGTACGATTACGCGTTGACCCTGAACCGCGATTTGGCTCATTTTACCAAAAATTATTATGACACATACACTGAAATTAAATCTTCGAATTCTAAACGAGGTGAGCAAAACGAAAAACCATAACAACTGACAAAAAACGTTGAATCCGTAATCAAATATTGTTAAAAGATTTTCAGCCCATATTTTTATTTAAAAAAAAACAATTTTGCCAAATTTGCAAAGTAAAAATGTTGACTTGATTTCCTGTTTAGTAATAACTTGCGGAATTTTGGAAACTCCGCGTTTCGGACGTAAAAGTAATTTCCTCTTCGTCCCCGGGACGAAAGTCACCTTTGAGTGCAACCAAGATTTTACTTTGATCGGGGACACGAGAAGAACTTGTATGCCTGATGGTCGATGGAATACACCGGAGTACGGTTATACGGAATGTTTACGTGAGTATATTAAAAAAAACATATCGATGAACAATGATTTGAAGAATCGAACTAAAATAGTTCATCGAGAGGTTTCACCAGGAAAATGAGTGCTTGTAAAGATTCTTAGAGTTTCAAAAATGAAAAATTGATGCAAGTCGTTTTTTTTTCATGCACAAAGTCCTGATGCCTGTTTTCCTGGTGAAACCCCTTCAATTGAATCTATAAATAAAGTTTATAATAAATTTGTTGAGTCAAAATGATATTTTGATTGAAAATACATGATGGAAATGTCGAATCTTAAAACTGATGAATTCTAGAAACAGATGATAATGTGTGATGAATTGTGTTGCACGAAAAATACAGGTCAGGTCGAGTATTCACAGCGTACGGCTTGGACAACGATGGGTATTATTTGCGCGGTATTATTACCGGTCATATTGCTCCTGGCCTTCGTATTTGTTTGTTTACGGAACAATAATAATAAAAATAACAAAAAGGGGGATAGCTCAGCAAGGTCATGGCGTTTCTCGGGTCGTTATTCCGAGCGTGGGCCTGGTTATGATAACGATTCATCTTTGTCGCGACAAGTAACACCCTTAAAGTCTTACGAACGAACGATATCGCCGGTTAGCGATTCTAGTACGAATACGAGCGGTGGTGGTAGTACGAGAAAGCGTCGTACCTACGACAAAGTTTATCACACTCATGAGCCACTCCCCGATCGTCCTAACAGTGTGTTCGAAGAAAAAGATTGGGACCTCAAAATTCCCAATTCCCCGAACGGTTCCGACGTGACTACAGATTCTCTCCAAAAAGCCGGAAGCATTAGCAAAGAGAGCGACGTCTAGTGAGCGTCACGCACCTTCACTTTTCGTTTGCTTTCATTTCATTAAACTCTGATGTTTCAATTAATTTCTACTAAATATTGACTGCGAAAATGAGTATTTTTCATTCGATTTATCGTTCTTTTAAAATAGCCACTCTATTGTAAGATTTACGTAAGATTAACCGTTTCCGAAAACCGGTTTTGGTGCCCTCTCGAGTTCGCTGCCATCTCGCACACATTTTTTTTTGACATTATCGTCAAAAATGAGACGAATTACCTCTACTTAACTCATTGACGAGAAGTAATGATATTTCTCAAATATCCTAATCAGTATTTCCTGTGGAATAGAAATTCGCTCGTGGTTATGTACAATAATATTTATAAATATGGATGCTACTTACTGGAAACTTCATGTCTATTAAATTTTGTGTATTTCATATGAACTACGAATTGTAATAGACTTTTGTAACGATTATTTTTAATAAACTTTTACACACATATTTATTGTACGTCAATTTTTTTCATATTTTACATTAATACCGATAGAAATTTCTATTCCACATGAAAGTATTAGCTCGATTTTTTAAAACATTATATGCGTTGTTGTGAAGAATGATAATAATCATGGTGGAGTCGAGATTTCCATCAGTATTTGTTTTCTGTCATTTCATCACCTTCCATGTGACCGTTAATTCAAATTAATCATCAAATATTGGTTGAAAATAAAGGTCAGCAGGAATACAGTTCGCGTCAAGCTGGAATCACCTCTGGAATTATTTTGGGATGTCTCGTGCCTATTCTAATGATCATTATCTGCATAGCAGTTAGGGCTTTGAGGAGTCGGAGGCTCGAGCGAGAACAAGAAGAGGCAGAAATGAGGTGAGAATCCTGATTTACCAGATTTTTTAAATTACTATTCCAAATTTTGATGAAAATCGAATCATAACTTTGCAGGATATCGAAATTAAGAAATTCTGTAGAGAAAAGCTTTTTGCCATTTTACTGTACGATGCATCGTTCACGTGGTCACAATTCACACGATGATGCGCTGTCACTAATAAATAAATATATGATGAGCAATCATACAACGTAGAGAAAAGTGGCCAAGAATTTGTCTCTCCGAAAACTCGTGATTCCCGAAAATGTTCATCTAAAATGTTGAATGTCTACAATTTTGTTTTTCATTCATAAGTCAAGCATACAAATTTTTGTTTTCTTTTAGAACTCGAACGACGGAACTTCAGAGAATGAGGAAACTCGAGACCGAGGATGACGAAGGGCCAGTTCCATACTCGAGTAAGGCAACGGTTATTAATTAAAAAGTAATATTACAATAACGATAATATACAATACTAATAATCTTTGGTAGGAATATTCGTAACATTTTTTTTACAAACTATCGTTTCCGTGTCATTAAATTTATCGCATGCAATTTCTACTTTGGAAATTTTATTATTCACGTCTTTCGAATCCCATTTCATCTGTCAACGTAAATATAAAAATAAAAAATAAACAAGAGTTAGCGTGGTTTCAAAGCTGGCTAAAGAAAAAAAAACGTTAAAATCAGCTGATCGCAAATGCACAATCGCCGGCTTTTGCTCGTGCGCCGAGCAGTCGGCAGTTAAAAAAAAAGAAAATTCAACGTACGATGTAACTTCACAATGTGTTCACAACGTTTTTTTGGATCTGTTGACAAGACACTGCCGCTTCTCTTGGTCTTATAAGAAAACAAACAAAACAAAAAAAAACAGTTGTGACATTGATGACGGACTCATGTACCTCGTAGTAATAGTTTTACGATTTATCAAAACTTTGCATATGCAATTCGATCTTCAGTATTTTGAATAAGTGTATATTTAGGAGCGTTATATACATCGTTATATACAAATGTTTATATGTATATGTATGCATTTATAAAATTGTCTTTTGTATCTAAAAAGTTGATGATTAAATGTCAATTTGACGAACCATATCCACACGTTATTGTTCTTTCCAATCACGATGTACTCACTTGTAACCTAAAAGTTGTTCATGAGTTATTATTTATGATGGTTATCTGGGGTACGTCCGACGGAAAACTTTCTTATGATCAGTAGGTTTTGAATGTTTCTGCCTTACCGGTTTCTACATATCACGTTTCACACATATAGTTATATCTTTGGATCTGGGTTAGTACATCTCAGCCTTTGGTTGGAAGAACACCCGGAACAGCTGATTCTCAATCATAACAAGATCGCAGTTGTTTACACAAATAAATAACTAATATTTTACAATACTAAACACGGACACTTTCGTGCCTGAACGAGTTGCGAGAAAAATGGTGATTTCCGCTATTTCCGCTGGGTAAATGATTTTGAGAGGTAAGTGCTCATTGCTTAATGATTGTTTTTTTTTTTCTCAGTCATTGACTTATTTAATGTGTCAATAAACAAACATGTGACATCTCGCAATAATTCATCATTGTTTGGCTATCAATTATACCAATTATTACGAAATACATTGGATTTTTCGTCGTAATTATTGTTTTTTTCGTTTTGACACGTTTATTTTTTGGTTGTGTTTTTACAGGTTTGTTCCACAACGAATTTCGAGCATGCAATTATGTTTGGCGTTACGCTATGTCTAAATCGTGGATAAAATGTCTCCTCAGTGTTCTAATTATCTCAATTATTTTCTACATATATTTGTTAATAAATGGTAAGTAACTTGTTTATCTTTGTTAAAGAATTGTGAATTCACAGATAAAAAATGATGAAAAATCCCTTAATTGCATTGTAATCAATTTATGTTTAATTTTTCTTTAATCCTGAATTAAATAAAACTGTCTTAATTTTTCAGTACAAAGATACTAACAGAACTAATTGTAAATAATTGCAGTGCCATCAGGAGAATTGAAAAATCCAACAAAACTTTTGGTGCCGGATTCTAATGAGCTACAAAACTCTTTAAATGTCGCATTGCCTAGTAGAGAAAAATCTCATCCTGCGCCTGAGAAAAATTATCAAGTGAGTGTTGTTTACTTTTATAAAGTTTTGATGTTCTTTTTAAAAAACGTTATCGGCTTATTTCTTGTGATTTCGATTCATTATTCAACACAATAAACTTTCTATTGATATTTTTTCACAACTACGTTTTAAATCAAATCGGTTTCTAGATTGGTTTTAAAACGTGATTCCAAATATTCAAAAACAATTCTGAATCTCTACAGAAACTTGTAGTTGTGAATTTGTTTTTTCCCAAACAAAAAAGACGATTTTCCGCTCTAATTTGTACTTTTTTCTACGATAGTTTTGTTGATTGAATTTTAACAATTTTTAGTATGAAAAAAAATGTGTCACCGTTCATATCGCGATGGTTTGTGCCGGATACAATTCGACCATGGCTCTGGTCACGGTCGCAAAGTCGTTACTTTTCTATCGCTCAACTCCACTCCATTTTCATTTGTTGGTCGACGAGATAGCCAAAAGAACGCTGAGCACGTTGTTCGAAACATGGAAACTATCTCAAGGTTGGTGATTCTTTAATTGACGGTTTAATCGAGTTTAATGGAGCAACCTTTCGATACACGAAAATTAAAAACTATTTTTTCAAGCAAGCTCGTTTTCAAAAACTCTACAGAGCTTAATAAATGCTCAATCAATTTGTCGGCCAGTTAACAAACATTTTTAATGACTTAAAAATTCTTTCAGTGAACGTGTCATTTTACGCTGCGGAGAAGTGGATACCAAGAGTCTCATGGATTCCAAACACACATTATTCGGGTGTGTATGGATTATTGAAATTAACACTTCCAGAAGCGTTATCTTCGGTCGAAAAAGTATTAGTTCTTGATACGGACGTAACATTTCTCGAGGACGTGGTGAAGTTATGGGATTTTTTCGAGGAATTTGAGGAGAAAAATCTGGTCGGATTGGTGGAAAATCAAAGCAATTGGTATGTGAGGGCATTGTCTTATGGTTCGCGACCCTGGCCGGCTCAAGGTCGCGGTTTCAACACCGGTGTAATGCTTATGAATTTGAGACGTTTGAGATTACAAAAATTCGACGATATGTGGCAATCGACGACGAGGCAAGTTTTGGAAAATATTCCTGAAACCAGGCTCGCCGATCAGGACATTATCAATGCAGTCATCAAAAGATATCCTTCAATTGTTTACATTCTCGAATGTACGTGGAACATTCAATTGAGTGATCATACCCTCAGCGAATCGTGTTACGGCGATGGACAAAAAATCAATGTTTGTTACGATCTTTTTATACTAAAGAATTAATCATATAAAAAATACTTCGCGTAGGTTGTCATCGCATTTCATCAAACATCAAAATCTTCTAATCATTTTCGTTTCGCACATTATTTAACTCACCTGAATTCGGCTTCAGTATTACGGTTTCTTTCTTTGCTTCCGCTCATTTTCGATTAAATAATCAACGCAACAGTAATTGAATTCCATTTGGTATTATTAATTGAGTTCCAGAAACAGTGACTCTGTGAATCTGTGATGACAGAACAGTGAACAGGTCTCTGTGAATCTATTTTTCACTAAGCTGTTAATGATTGAGTTTAAAATTTAATTTAGAAATTAGAGGTAACTTTATTTCCAATTTTTCGAGGGCCGTGCACCGGGCAGTCGAAAATCGAAATAAAGGTTTCATGTGAAAACCATTATATCGTTTATCGTCACATTTTTTTTCAATTTCGGTTTATCATCGTATTCACTGACTTCGAAAACTCCCAAAAAACGCTCAATTTACAATATTTTCCATGTTGAATTAGTTCCTTATCGTTTATTACCGTTTACTCTGGGTAATTTCTTCAGGGAGTCCTGACACCTAAAACTTTGACACTCGAAAAGTTGACTGCAACTTGCATGATTTTTTCTCTACTTTCATCGTCATTTTGAAGACAATGAAAAAAGGCAGATTTATCAAACGTTCTTTTCTATCCATCTCCTTTAGATCATCCATTGGAATTCTCCGCGTAAGCAGGATGTTCGTAACAAGTACGCTGAAGATTTTCGAAAAATGTATCAAATTTTTTTGGAATCGGATGGCAATCTCCTGCGACGACGATTGTTTGGCTGTGATAAAACAGAAATCAATAACAACGTGAGTATTTTCTATCATTAACGTTGTATTCTGTTTTGATCTGAAAAATGCACATTTTTTAACCGTTTCACACGACCGTGCGTGAGGTCCATAATTTTTAAAGATCGTTGTTGGAGAATAAAACGATTTATTCTTGTTCTAGATCGACAGCTCTGATGTGTGCTCAAAGTTTGTTCAGGGCTCGAATATCATTTATCGGACACATTTGTTTCTACTCGAATACGAGTACAACGCTTACACCAAAAATGATGTGGCGCTGGTAACCCAATGCAGCGCAGACAGAGTAACGCTTCTGGAAGAATTATGCAAACATTGGCCAGGCACAATGAGCGTCGCTTTGTACTTGACCGATGCCGAAGTTCAAAATTTTCTTGAATTTGTGCGCAATTCGGAAGAATTGAAAAATCGAAAAAACATTGCTTATCACGTAGTTTACAAAGACGGAGTAGGTTTACATTTTGATGAATATTTGTATTATTGAAATCATCATTTTCTTTGAGTTCATGCCCGAGGAATGAAAATAATTCGTCGAATTTTTTGTTGCTGCAGGAATTTTATCCAGTGAATTATTTAAGGAATACCGCAACTTCTTTCGTCTCGACTCCATTCATTTTTCAATTAGACATTGACTTTCTTCCACAATACGGTCTCTATGAAATTGTGATGCTTCACATATCGACTTTGAATTTAAGCGTTTCGGACAAGACTGCCCTCATCGTGCCTGCTTTCGAGACCCAAAGATACCGGTAATTCATCGATACAGCTCGTTTAATCCATTTTATTATTCATGACGAAGCGAACTTCGATTGAAAGCTTGAATTTTTCATTCGAAATCGGAATATAAAGTTCTGGCTAAATCTCTCCCTCTAAATAAAGCGAATTTTTTCAGATTTACCTTTCCAACGAATAAGCAAGAGCTCATCAAATATTTAAACCATGGGATTCTTTTTACCTTTCGTTATCACGTTTGGACGAAAGGTCACGCAGCAACGAATTATTCACACTGGAAAAGCGCGACGATGCCTTACGAGGTCAGTGCAAAAGCGACCAATAACATAATCTGCCGAATAGTTAAAAGTTACTGAGCATTATGAAACTTTTGGACAGCTTCAAAATGAACAAAATCATTATTACAGGTCGAATGGGAACCTGATTTTGAACCATATCTCGTAATTTCGAGATCTGCTCCTCGTTACGATCAAAGATTCATTGGATTCGGCTGGAACAAAGTTTCGTACGTCACTCATTTAACAGCTTTGGGTTACAAGTGAGTATATTGAGATAATTAAATAAATTTCAATATAAATCGCAACATTTCCAAAAAATTTATGACGGAAACGATATTTTTGTGATATTAAGACTGACATTTTTTATTTTTCACAGGTATATCGTTCTTCCAGATACATTTATTATTCATCGACCTCACGCTCCCAGTCTCGATATTGGAAAGTTTCGAACGAATCCAATTTACCGCAGGTTCAGTTTATTCATATTTTACTCATAGTAAATTATTATTTAAAATATTGATCAATGGAATTAATTCCTTTTCCAATTTGTTTGTAGATGCCTGAAAATCTTAAAAGACACATTTGTCCAGGAGCTTGTGTCCAAATATGGTAGAGACGCTTCGACCAAATTAAAAATAATTGCCAAAGATGAAAACGTGCCAAAAACACTACGACTGAAGTAGAGTTTTCGTATTATTAAATCAAATTATATTCACTATTGTTTAAAGGTTTAAAAAGCAAAAATCATTTAATTTTTAAATACTTCCGAATTTATATGCATAGAATATTGTATATCGATGAGAGCGAAACGGCTTTGTCAGTAAACGAAAAAGTCCAAAATATAAATATTTTAAGACCATTGAGTGTATTTTAAAAATGAAAAATAAATATACTGGAATCTGGTTTCATGAGCATGTTCGATTTTTGGACTAGTTCGACATTTATTATTTTTCGATTCCTATAAACTTCGTAACTCTACTTCGTAGTTTGATTGATAATGACAGATAGTTTTATTAAAAAAGGAAAAAAAAACAGAACCAATTACAAAATGATATTTTGAGTAATGAACGTGAAAACTAGTTCTATTGCCTTATTTTTATTTCGATTGTAATCAACTGTTGCAAATAAATTTTCATCAATGTTAATCAAATGTTTATTTTAGAAAAAGTCCTTACCTCGGTGCAGATGAACGACAGCGTTTATTTTGCGATGGAGTAAAAAATAGAAATAAAAAAAGTATTTGGAGAAATCCGAATGAAGAATTATAGGGTCGGGAAGTATTTATTAAAATTTAAACCCATTCATTGGAGTGTACAGAGAATTGTTTGTTTGTTTGTTTGTTTTTTTTTTTTTTCATTATACATCATCGTAAAATTACAATCACACTAATTATTTCATTTATAAAATATTTATAATATTTACATACGTCAGCACGTCGATGATTAGTACAATAGAAATCATATATTTATATATAAAGATTTATTTATATATATAATATTGTGTGTATCGAAGTATCGTGGGAAAAAAAAACAAATAATGTAAAAAAAAAGAATAAGGAAACGACTAAGAAAATAATAACGATCTCGATATAATAATAGGCAGTTTTCATTATCTTATTCATAATAATTGCAATAATAATTATCAGAAGTATGTAGATATTTAAAAAAAAATTAAATATAATGGATAAGCGCCATATCAATTAGCAATTATAAATGCGCGCGACGACTTTATCCCCCTGTCACATTACTAGGTCACATATTATCTAATTTCATATTTATGTATATATGTATATAAGCTATAATACATTTTCATTTTTCTTTTCGCGATATTTCAAATTTATTCATATACCATCTTTCTTTCTCTTTCTCTATCTTTCTCTTCCCTTTTTTTACGTATACATATTTTTGTCACATGCAAGAGCTCAAGACAGTGATCATATCCGTCAATTTCGTGGTCACACCCAACCCAAGGAGGCTCGAGAAAAAAATCGATTTATTTTTACAGATAATCGAAAATATCGATGTGCCGTTAAAAGAGGCTTGGGAAATGGTTACAAAAATGTGTTCTCTTCTTTATAGTCGGTGAAAATATATTGCAATTTTTCGGCCAATTGGAAAAAATTAAGTTAAAAAAAAAAATACTGAAAGTTGGCTCTTTTGGGAACTCCTTGGGTCTTTTAGGTCTTGAGGCTCTTACGTTTTTCTATATTGAAAAAAAAAAAAAAAATTACAATCGCGGTGTTTCGACAATAGCAACGACAATATTTCTTTTTTTGAATTATTGTTTACAATCTAGGCCAGATGTTTAAAATCTCGTGTTCGTAAGTTAATATACGATTCTCTTATAATTTAATCAATTCGCACATCGAGAATTTGGGAATTTAAACATTGTTTTTTTTGTATATCCGAAACATTTGCATTGTTTTCAAAAAAGTTGACTGTCATATATTTTCGAATAAATCGCACAATTTGATTTCATCGGGATCCAATTTACGTCGATTTGGATAAATCTCATTTTCTTCGAAATAACATTCCGATTGAAATTATATTCAAGTAATTCGATTTGTTCGATTGATTTGAATTAAATAATTTTTAACCTCCGAACGGAACTTTATAGAATGTGAAGAAATTTTGTAAAACTAAAAAATGAAAACGAACCTACCGACGTAAAGGATAGAAATTCTAAAAAGTAATTTTTTTTTTTGGTCTTATTCCAATGAATATGAATAAACAATACGTTTTCCAACAATTTCAGTAAAATTCGGAGTTGGTAAAGTGCCTTGAGGTGGTTTTTTTAAACTATCATTATTATTATTTTATTTTTTCATTATGATTGGGCCACTCGTAAAGTGACTCGATTTCGATAGAAAATTGCTGCGAGCTTTTGGTCACGAGCGTGTATGTTCCATTTTTTGGATGGATCCCAACTCCGGACGGTTTTTCCGACCGAGTCAAAAAAAAGTATCGATAACAAAATTAAAAATTTCGTGGCCTAACTTAGAATGGAATATGGAATAGTCGATCATATGGATTTACCCTTCAAGACGTGCAATCCAGCCGATGTATTTTCCCTCTCGTTCTTAATCATAATCTTAGTTGCATAAACTTCGGTTATTCTAACGATGTAGAGAGATTTAAAAAAAAATCTTTTTCTTCAACTCCATTTCTACTACAATATTTTGGCAACGTTTTTTTCAGCAAGAAAAAACAAATTCATTTTTTCGCTCATGCACGAAAAAAAGCTGCAGTTTCTTTCTCTCTTTCTCTCTCTCTGCGTCTCTCTGTCTTTTTCTATATGAGATACGAGCGAGGAAAAAAAAACATTATTTACATTTTTAAATATCATTTAATTTAATAATTTTATCTCCTTCTGTACACGTGGCAACGTATTCCGGCTCGTAATTTCACGACGATTTTTTTAATAGGAATAAAATCGGGCAGGTCTATGGGCGAAAGCGGATCCTTGACCTTGATATGGACCTCGATGGACCCTTCGGAGGACACTTTCTCGCGAATTAAAACGTAGAAGCGTTTTATTTTTATTTCTTCTTAATTTCATTTATTTCAAAAAATGTTACTTCTTTTTAAAGTTGTGTACGCGTCGCGATGGATGGGAGCGTCAAAATACAAAATTACAAAAATATATTATCGTGTCGTCTCATTTCGTGGCCCAATATCGATTTCTCTTCGCTCTGTAAACGTGCCTGCCATTTTACATATTAACATCACTTACGAACAGCGGAGAGGCCAGGTTTTATTGTTTTTTTTTTTCTTTTTTCGTTTACTTTTATTTTATTTGCATCATTTAATGAGTGTATGTACAAGGGACGATTGTAATTTCGTACCCCAACGTTTTATTTTTTACTCCCCATTACCCCTTAAAAATCCCACGCGTCATTTTATTGTTCTTGGATTCAGAGCTCGGTCTATAATTCAATTGAATTTCTGTCCTCTCCTTGTCCTTCCTACTCTGTTTATTTTGATGTTTTAATCATCCTATTTGTTTTTTTCTTTTTTTTTCCAATTAAGCTAATTTTAATTCCAATAATCGTAATTGAGGACTCGTGGGTATTTCCACGAAGCAAAAAACGTCATTAAGAATTCATGTTGGTTATCCACGTGACAATCGTAAACGCCCCGAAAAACTAAGAGATAAGAGCGTACACGTTCATTATTTCCGGCAATCGTGTTCTCAATCAGTAAGCAATTATGTTTCAACGTACTGAAATTCGTAAGAAAAAATCGGCAAAATATCCCCGGAAATTTGTCGTTCGCGTTGCCCTTTCTATCAGTTTTTTTTCCGCCCTAATATTGGTTCTCGCGAATTTTTAGTTACACGTAAAATCATTCCCGAAAGCGTCGATCAACCCCATTACGAAACGAGCAATGCTCCCAAGAGCTTAATCAATATTTCATGGAACGAAACAAAAAAAGCGTATCTTCGTCATCAGTGAAGTGACGAGCTATTTACATCAATCGAGGAAAATGAATTTTGATCGAAAGATCGATCGATTTTCCTGAAGGTTGTTTATTTCGGATGATAAACTAATTTGGCTTTCAAGGAGCAATGTTGGTCGTGAACTAAATTTTTCTGCTTTTTAAATTTCTTCAACGTCTCGACAAACAATAAGTGTAAAAAGGATCGCAATAAAAATTAAAAAATTAAAGAACACATTGCGAAAAAAAGGAAAAAAAAAATTAAGAAAACAACTGAACAACATTGGAAGTGTTTTTAAATTGTTTAGCGTCGATTGATCGGAAGCACCGTTAATAAATGTCACTCTAACAACGCATAACTACATTTATCGTCTCGTGTGAATTCATTCTTTTATATCTGTACACATTATTGTTTATTATTCTTTTAACGCGTCGTAAATATCGATGTGAGAAAAATCCAAGTCACTCTCATTGTCATTCCGGTTTTGTTTTTATAGGTTTATGTAAATCTCGTAAATTTCGAACAATTATAGAATCTCGTATCTCTACGTATATATATATATATATATATATTTATATATTTTATGTAATATTGATTTCTTAAATTATTAAGTTATGCGCTTCATTCATCGTCCACGTTGGCTCACAAAATCCAATATTTCGTCGTTCACGGTTGTCCTCGATTGTTTAAACATTTATTTACGAACTGGGAGCAAAAAAAGAAATTCCTATTTGGTACAACGTCGTAGACGATGTTTTTTTTATTATTTTTTTTACTGTCTATTTGTTTTCTTCATTTCATTAATGTTCTATTGAATTTGATTAATTTTAGTTCAAAGCATTTCACATTTGCTCATTGTTTGATCCAGTTTAATCTTAAGATATTATAAGTCATGTACAATATACTGTTTAGCGAAGGAAAGACGAAGGGATTCTTTCCTGCCCTCAATGCGAGTTGACGAGTTTCAAAATCCGTTCTATTTTTGTTATGATTTTCCTCACCGTATCGGAAATTTATGACCTCGAGTTCGAACTCGTTATTCGCGCAGGATTACAAACGGATGTCGCTTTTTTTCTTTCCCAAACACTGTTTCATCTGAATTTCGGAAGTACGAAGCGAAATTACTGTCGAATTTCAATATCTATTTTCCAACATGATTCGCTTCGATCGAGGAGTCAATTTGCGATGAGAATTCCGACTGCATTTTCACATTTTTTCTCTAGTTTTGTGCACGATTATAGCGAATAAACTTGTGTTTCATTTCCAGCTTAAATTTGAAAAGTAAATAAATCTGTATTTAGGTTGAAAAAAAAAAACGTACGATTGGTCATTGCGAGCGCCAAAAATTCAGAGACGAATAACAGGCGAAAAACTGAACTGCGGAGAATGGAAAAGAAGGAAAAAAAATATTTAAAATAGTGCATTTGTCCCCCAGGCACTCGAACAATAGTTTTCTTTCGAAGCACTACCTTCGCAACTACCAGCTTACGAAGGACAAAAAATAAATAATGATAGAAAAGTAAAATAATAGTAAAAATAAACGATGATAATGATAATAACTGAGGCGAAAAAATATGAAAGGTTGAATAAACGAATGCACAAGGTGTCCAGTGACGAGGAATGTTCTTCACGAATGACGAAAAATATTGAAGAATTCACAAAAAGTCACAATTTCGTCGTCAGTCCGAGAGAGAGAGAGCGCAAAAGAAAATATTTCTTATATATTTTCTAATCGAGCTTTTGTAATGATTATTCGTTTGTATCTTAATCCGAAAAAGGAAAAAGAAATCTTGACACAAGGCACTTCCGGTTAGTCGGTTAATGTTGCAAAGTCATAAAGTTTTTGAGGGTAAAACTTAATGTGACGTTAGGTGACATTGGAAGGTCTCCACGTGGTCGATAAGTTTAGCCTTAGAGGTTGCGTCATTGATTGGTGAATATAAATCAGACTTCAGTGCCATCTTCGCCTTCGTCTTCATAGAGAGGACCGTTGGGTGATCTCTTTTTAGGTTTTGGGGGCGGCCTCGGTGGTACTTTTCTTCCAAGAGTGCCATTTTCGATGATCGGATGATTGTCCATTTCGTCGGATAGTTTGATGGGCCATTCCGAGGCACCTTCTGGTGCTGATCTGTCCAATGGGCTGCCAGCGATGATGTTCGGAGTGCTACGTTGAATAGCGTTGTAATGAGAGTTGGTCGGAGTTCCTGGTAGTGGTCGGCCTCTCATGATGGACATTGCACCTGGTTCTGGACTTTTGTTCAACGAACGAATCGAACTTCCTGCGGCGGTGGTCCGCGTTCCCAAATTATCGTAAACAGGCTCAAGAGCTTCAACCGCCTGGAGGGAAGTCGGTGAAGTTGGTGGTCCGCTGCTCCAACTGGGAGCCCTCGGCCTCCTTGGTATCGTGACGTAACCATGCCTCGGCAGGACTGGAGCTCCGGTACTATAATGTCCCGATGATACACTTCCGGTACGATTGTGCGGTAGCGTTTTGAAACCAACAGGATATTGTCCTCCCGAGGGTGATCCGAAATTCATCCCTTGCTGCTGCTGATGTCCTGCTCCCATGCCTCCCATTTGATTGGTCGACAATCTTGAACTGTCTGGCGCCGTGGAGGCTTGACTCGTCGGTGATGAGCCCCGACCACCCGAGAACGCCAAAAGATCCGGAGGATACTGACGGTAACTCGGTCCGCGTGACATTGTCCCGTTATCAAGCTCCGGCGTTCCGCGCCTCTCATTATCATCGTCAATTGTCCCGCCAACCACACCGCCGACGACTACACTTCCGGGCCCCTCAGCTGTTGCGAGAGAAACAAATAAGAGAATTTTATGAAAATAAATAAGAACGAGAAGAAGAAGAAGAAGAAGAAAAAGAGGAATAATAATAATAATACTGATAATCATAATAATATAAATGAAAATAAAAATCATAATAAGAGAGGAAGAAAAATAAAATGATGGAAGTGTTAATAGCGCGAAACTAAATTGCTTGAATAGTTGTATCGTCGTGTTCGTCAAGTTGAGGCGAAAATATAAGAAACCTACGAGGTGGACGTTCGCAATACCTCGACCTAGAACTAGTCCTGGATAATCATGATCATTAGACTGATAAAATAAGACTAAAAACTTTCAGGGTCGACATCCTTAATCCAGAAAATCCTGAGCTTGGCCCAACACTGAAAAACTTGGTTACGAATGGGACAAGTTTAAGCAGAATTCGAGGATAATTAATGTCAGTTAAAAAGTCTTTGCATAAGTTGCAAATCCCTGAAGACTTTTTAGGCACTTTACCCTTTCTCAACGATTGTGCGTTTTATCGTTAATGTTATTTTCCATCAAGTTTCACACGTTATTTTAATTACGAGTTGACGATATATCTCTCAAGTTAAGTCACGCCGTTTATTTTCGTCGAGTCATGCGGGCTCAATATTAACGGACGGGAAATTAGATTTTCTCTCGACAATTTTACCCGATCACCCGGAGTGCAATTAATTACGAAAAGCGATGAGGTTGCGAGGCCCGGATAAAATTTCCATCTGGCCCTCTCGAGTCTCTCGACTGTTCTCGCAGTAGGACATCTTTTAAACGAGACAGGAAGAGAAAGAGAGAGAGAGAGAGAGAACGAAGGAGGACCTCTTGCTGCTTTTAAGGGTCTTTTTACCAATTTAAACGTCCGCATGTATATATCTCCCTTAAATTTTAATCGCAAACTCTGTCCAACCTCGTTCAATCTCACGGGGAATAAACTGTGACGACGTCACCCTAAAACTCGAGCATGAATAATTAAGTACGAAGAAAATAAAAACTAAATAAGAAAAAAATTAATTTACAAGTTAAAATTAGTATTTACATTGTTACTTCCTGATGTCTCAGGGTTTCTTATTATTTACGAGTTTTGCCGATCTACCATTCGATACCGAATTTTTGGATCTTTCGACCCTTTTCCGTCGAAATCAACAACAACAATTCGTCGTTTCAACGCAAAAGGGTTTAACCCTTTGAGCCGTTTTTGGACTTACGTCGTCCAACGTTTTTTTATGCACTGTTTTTATTATTGTTAAATTAATATTTTAACAACAAAAACCGGGTTTTTTATTCTAAATGGTCCCTGGAACATTGATTAATGTCATAAAATATGAAAGGTCACTTTTTTAATAAATTCATAGACACCACATATAAATAAATGCTCGATTTTCGTGATTTTTTCATGAAATAATTAATTTTCTACTGATCTGATATGAAGATATGAATGGCAATTTTTTAACGAACTCAATACACTCCAAAGAAGTTTCCAGAATTTTTTCAAATTTTTCGGTACGGCCGTTTTTGTTCAAAAAATTAAAGAATAGAAAGTTATTCATAATTTTCAAATTTTTAGTCAAGTTTCGTAATCAGTGACCCCAAAAACAACCCAAGAACCGAATTCGAAGTGAATTAAACGCATGGAAAATGTATGGCTCAAAGGGTTATTCTGTGTCTAATAATAAGTTTTCCTATATACACATATGTACCGTATTCCCTGGAAGGGATTTTTCGTTGCTCCCTACGAGTTTTACACTTTATACACAACTTGAGACAAAAATATACTCGGAATAATTCAGTCGAATATTAGTACAGTGAAATCTCAAGAACAGTCGAAAATTCAAATAAATTTTTAGGTCAACCCCTTAATTCTATCGGCAGCCATACAGGCGGTGAACAAAACTGGCCAGAAAACAAGAAACCTACAAGGCGGACGAAAAAAAATGATCTTCAAATCGCATGTAACAGTCTTTAAATGATATTCCGTGGTTTTTGATATTAACGTTAGCTGCGAAGTATCTTTCACCGATATTTGAAGTTTCTAGTTTTGTTACTATAAATCGTTATATTTTTATTGTTCTTCTTGTAACACATATTTTTTTATTTGAAAATAAAATTTGTGATGGTACAAAAGTAACAAAGCCAGTAATCTGGACAATCTCAAATAGTTCGATATATTTGTGTTTTTTGCTTTTTATTTTCATCTCCGTTTCCTTTTGGAGACACTTGATAAAAAATTTCTTGGCCACCGATAGGGTTAAGAAATATTAAAGAAATTCAGAAGAGAAAAGTCTTGAAATATTTCTCGACAAATAGTCAGAGAGACTTTTCTCTTGAGAATAAAACTGAAAAAGATTTCACTGTATGTAATGCGATGTGATACGAAGTAAAAGATATAAATCTACTTGGCGCATTGTCTCGTAATGAAAGCGGTGTACTGACCGAAAACGGAATCGTTGTCGAGGAGAGTTCTGTTGAGCTCGGTCATTTCAGTGCCGTGGGAAGTGACCGAGGGTGCTTCGTATCTTCTTGGTGGTTTGACGACCGGATTAATTGCAGTGATGAGTGATTTTTCTTGTTCGCCGAGTCCATGATGCTCTAAGGAAGCAGCTTCCGCGTTTTTCTCGTCGTTTCTTGGTGTACGTTTGCGACAGTACCAAACGCAGAGTATAATGGTAACGAGAATAAGCAGCAAAAATGTAACACCGAGTCCGAGAGCAAGAGGCAAACTGACGGTAGCAGTTCCACCGGGTTGACTTTCACCGATGATCGAAAGGCTTATATTTTTTTCGATACTACCACCCGGATTTTTGGCCATGCAAATGTAATCCCCTTTGTCGGAGGAAGTGACGTCGGGTATGGTGAGATTGAGCCAATCGTATTTTTCATGAATAACGTAACCTCGATCGGCGTTATTATATCGTCTCGTCGAATTGCTTATTATTCTTGCCCTATAAACCCACGACAATTGTGGTCTTGGGATGCCCGAGGCTCGACACCACAGTTTGACGTCACCTTGTCCAGCTTCGATCCTCGGATATGGACCGATCGATGTTATTTTTGGTCTGCACGCAAAATCATCACTGCTCAATTCGTCCCACATTTTACCCGCTAAATTAAGCGGTTGCGCGCAGGTAGTTGGTTGCGTATACAGCTTACGCTCGATCGTCCAATCTCGAAATCTCTTCAAGTGACAATTACAGTTCCACGGATTATTGTGCAATTCTAGGCTACCGAGCTTCGGCAAATTGTCAAAGGTCGATAATCGAACGCTCGTTAAATTATTACCGTCCAACGTCAATGTTTGTAAACCCGGCAAATTTCTAAATGTCTTTTCACCTATACGATCCAAACGATTGTCCGATAATACAACCTTTTGCAGATAACCGAGATCGTGAAAAAGACCGTTCTCCAATGTTTCCAAATCGTTTTGATTGAGTAACAACACACGTAGCCGCTGTGTCTCGACGAACGTACCGGGAAACAGTGTCTTTATGTTGTTACCCGAAAGATCGATCTCTATCACGATTTTAAGCCCGTTAAAAGCGTCCGTATGTACCGCCTTTATACCGCACTCCCGTAACACCAATTTATGAAGATTCACGAGATTAACTCGACTGAATGCATCGTGATTCACGTAAGTTATTCGATTTCCGGTCAAATCCAATATTTGAATCTCCGATGATAAATTGTCCGGTATTTGGGTGAAGTTTAAGCGCACACATTCCGCTGTTTTTTTACCTGATACCCATTTACATTTACATGGCGGACCGCACAACCAATCTTCTTCGGCCATTGCTGATAATATTAAGGTAAGAATCACCAGACTCAGATACAACAATGTTCCCTTCGTTCGTTTCATTGTTGTTGCTGTCGTCACTCTCTGAAACATATAATCAGATTATTCCAATTATAAATTAATCGAGCCTTCCTTTAAGTGCTAAAAACATGGCCAAATTCAATCATTTTCTTTATACAGAACAAATGTACTAACAGAAACGAATTTGTGTTTTAATGAAAAGACGTTTGACGAAAAAAAAACACCAGTTTCGCCGAAGTTTCAATCGGGAAATCGATCGGGATTTTGCCATGATCTTGTGCCATGATTGTGTAAAGATTCTCTACCAAATTTCAACGAAATTGGTCGTATCGTTTCCGAAAGAAGATCCTAAACTTTTTAAAAATTACAATTTTACACGAAGTTTTATGGGATCGTTAAAAAATGAGGGATGAAAGTTTTAAATTTATTCACGCATAAATAATTGAAGTTGACATAATAGTGTAATGCGAGTATAAATTGAAAATAATGTGTTTAATTCCATGGCTCATTAACTCTGAATAGGTTTTTTTTTCTATTGAACTAATCTGTAAGGAAAAACAATCTGCTAACAATATTAGTACATGATATAAAAGTCGTTACGGTGATTCATTTTTTCATTTTTTATCACGTATCTTTGGGGTGGCCGGAAACAGGGACGAGACCGCGAAGACAGCGCGACGAGGAGGTTTTTAGTCTCAAATTACTCTCGGACTGGTGGCCTCACGATCTCGCACGATCCATCATCGCCGTCCGCAAGGGGGGTGAGAAAGAAACGAAAAAAACTGCTGGAAACGAGTGGAAAAAAACAACAGAAGAGTCTGAAGACACTTTTGTGTGTGTTCTGATGTTCCGTGGCTCCGGGATGTCTTTCCGGAACTCACGTTTTGCACGATACCGTGGCTATTAAGGAATATGCAGGAGGTCCAAAAAATCACGTTTTGTATATTTGCAAATCAGGTGGACCATGAAATTGTGAAGAGAAAAATCTTCTGTCATTTTTCTTTATGTCGCACCTTTAACGATTATCGCTTGTCAACCAGATTTACATCGACGTGTGACATTTGGTTTTTATACAGAATTCTTCAAAAAATTAGAAATCCTTTACAACACTATTTTGAAACCATTTCAAAATATCAAAAGAATTCACCATCCCGTAATCGGATATTTGCAATCAAAATTTTCATTTCACCGAATAACTCCAAAACTTTCCTACAGATTTTGTCCAAAAAAGTCAATAAGTTTGAACATTTGATTTCAAAATCGCTGTAGAAAGGATAACCTTTGTGTATTAAATATGGGAAACGTGGTTATGTTTTTCAAACTCAAAACTACAAATCAGACTTTTGATATGTCTTGACATTCTTATAAGCTATGACAACTAAAATTATCAGATTATTCGCCACGGTTTATCCTAGTTTTCAAAAATTGATCGAAAAGTTAACTTTTGAACGTGACTGTGGTGAATAGTTTTACATCAGTGCATTGGAAAATGATTGATGTTTTCGAAATATCGCGATGTATCTGTCCTAATAATCTAAGGACACCCTGTAAATATTTTGTGCGGCAGGGGATATCCCGCTGTATGTCTCCTTAACATTTCTTTTTTCACCTCATTTACTCCTCCCGCATTCATTTTTTTCAGGGCACGAACCACCCTATGTATGTGTGTGTGTCGTTGTGTGTAAGGATATTTTTCCAGTCGTATACCGGGACCTTTTTATTCTTTAATATTCGCCTCTTTCTCTCACTAGTCTCGACGTTTTTGCGTTTTTTTCTATCGTTTTTTTTTTTTATTCTCGTCACGAAGAGTCTTTCGCGATTCCATTTTGTAGAGTGAATCTCTCGGAGCCCCTAGTCAGACGGATGTAAATATATGCATATATGTGCTTGTACGTCTGCATGTTTGATTGTATATATGAAAAGGATTTAAAGAGCGCTGTAACAAGAAATTAAAGCACTAAAGTACATGGAATACGAAAATTGAGATTACAATCAGAGAAAAAAAAAATCGTGCGGAAATATATCTGGTCAATAATTGCACTGAAATAATCGTCGTGTCTACCGTTAAAATTATTTTTTTCTTCCACCGAGTTATTCGAAAAGGATATTGTATCTTTATGAATGTAAATTAAGTTTTGAAAGCTTAAGAGGCGTCGAGACAAACATGGACGTTGTGAATTGTAACGATCGATGGAAGAGTACTAAAAAGTTCTCGGCTTAGCCGCAGGGTGTGTGTTCAATAAAAAGGAGGTCAAGTACGTCAGTCCAGCTTCCCAGAGAACAAAAGTCGAGAAATTTGGATTTTTCTGTTTCTTTGTTTTGTTTTTTTTTGTTCTTTTCATTTCAAACCTCGAAAAATTATTGATTCTAATTCTTTGGGAGAAAAATCAGAAAGATTTACATTCGTTCGGTTGTTAGCCTATTTGTGAACATTTGCTTTTCACCGCAATTTCTGTCAGAATAAATGATTTTTTTTTGCTATTCTTTTTGGATAGTATTTTTTTATTATTAATTTGTTCTCGGCTCCAGTTCTTATGATCCCTTTTTCGCACCAATGGATCGGAGACGTCGTCCATGACCTCAAAAGTCAAGAACTTACCGGAGCGCGCTGCCTCAATGGAGCCATTGGGGAACAACGGCATGTTTTGTACGGAAAAACTAACAAAAAAGGTACTTTTGTGTCGCCCAATCCAATATTAGCAGCATGGCCGAGATAACAGGGGTGCAAACCTACATTAACGTGTGTATATAGCAAATGTATATGTATGGCAAAGAAGACAGCAGGGCTCTGGGGGAACAAGACTGCTCGAGGTCTATCTATGTATCCAAATGTAATCACGTACACCTGGGGAATCTAATTTCATGCAAATCATCTAATTGGTATGAATAAATTGAGGTGAGGAGAAAACGAGAGGGTGGGGAGAAAAGAGTTGCAAAGGGAAACAGTAGTATAGAAAGAAAAAGAAATAGAATTACAGGATGGTCCACAAAATAATTGACCAACAGTCGAGAGCATCGATCGAGAAATATTGGAGAGGAAAGTTCTAACTCATTTTTCTCCAAGACCCAATGTTGAAATGTTATGATTTGAAAAGATATCAACCTCAAAGCTCTAACTATTTAAATCAATATCTTCGGTTCGATGTACAGAAGGAAAATCATTGAAAAATCTTTCGACTTGAGAATCCCGAAATCTTTTAACCCTGTGAATGTGGGGGATGAATTTTGCAAAATCCTGTAGATCCCCTAGCCGTTGCCTGGGCCGTCGACCGGGCACAGATGAGAATCGAGGAAATAATGAGGCAATATGTTAATTGAGTCGGGGTATAGAAACCATTGGGTCGGAGTGGAAACTAGGGGGTGAGTTTTGTGGGTACGTACATGTTGTAGCTGCGTGAAACGAAGCGGGTGGAGAAACAAGGGAGGAAAAGGGACTGAGAAGAGCAGGACACTCCGAAGAGAAACCGAAACGTGAATGTATTGTGTCCTGTGTTGGGTGATTCACCTACATATACACAAATAAATGGAATAAAACTTTATACGACTTTGTACAAAGTAACAGAATTGGCATTGCGGTAACATCACCACGGCCGCTCATTGCAATGAAAGGGTTCAGGAAACTCGTCGCGGTGTTTCGTTTTCGTGACGGGTTAATTCTTTCGTGTCTATGTTGCTTGGAGTTTTGGGCTTTCTGGCTCAAAAGTGATTGCCTTTTGCTTCGCTGCCTCCGCAAATAAATTTATGAAAGCCTACATATGGGTATTCTTCTGTCGAATTGCACTATCATTTTTTATAAAAAATATCGTGTTCGCTTGTTTCTAAATCGAACACTAAAAAAATCGTTTTATGGCGAAGAAAAAATGTAAATCGTTGAAAGGCATTACGTATTACGTTCTTTTTACACAATCTCAATTCTTTTAAACTCAGGCACTAAGCTACACCGCCGCGACTGATTTAAAGGCAAAAACACACCACACCCCCAGTTGAATATTGACGGCGAAAGGAAAACTTTAGTCTGTAGGAAAATTCACTTTCAAAGTTGGATGAATCGTTAAATATGATAATGAAAAGTCATATACGTGGGAAGTACACGAGCTTGGAGAAAATCTTGCAAGTTTTACCGAGACTATATATATACGTAAATATATAAGTTATAAATATATATACAAGCGAGATTGTTAAATCTCTGAGAGATGAGATATATTAAAATTCGAGCAAATAAACTATACACACTAATCAAGCCTAAAGTTCGAGGAACTAACGGGTTTTGAAATTACGATTCTCTCCGTTTGAAAGTTTTCAAATTTTGGTTGTTTTTTGATTATAGTATCGATTATGAAATTTTCTTCAGAAATATTAAAAATCTTAACGCATTCAATTACTCTGTACAGTTTATGTAAACCCTTATTTTATTGGTTTTCATTGACTCTAATTTCACTAGCCGAATTATTTTTCGAGTCTATTTTATTGGCCTAATTATTGTTAATCTCGATTTTATCACCCTCACATGCATATACGCATGTGTTTTATACGCTCGAGTTCTCCATCCCGATTAAGCCGTTAGTATATCTCGCCTGAACATAATCGCTCGAGTTTCGGTGTCTCCTGGATAACCATAAACCTGCTGGATGAATTCGCGTCGGGGCCATTAATGTAGGTGCCCCATGCAATACGCACCTGCCAAATTGCGAGAGGCATCGCATCAATACCAACATAATTACTCTCTCGGGACATCGGAGGACACCATCGGGTTCTATTAATCGATTTTCAAAACCGATGTTAATATCTATTTACGTGGTTTATTGTTATCGATTAACACAATTATTTACTTATTTTCATCATGTACAAATACTATATTTAAAAATTAGTTCACCATTAGCGACGCGATGAGCTATTATTATTTATGTATTTATATATTTATGTATTTATTTTTTTTATTATTGTCACCGTGACATGAAACGATTGAAGGTACATTTGATTTTGGCTTGAACGATAAATTTGAGTTGCAAGCCCAGCATCGGCGCAAACTTGGAATCGAAGATTATTAATAAAGTTGAGTTGAGAATATTTTTCTGAGCTGTGCATCCAAACGGTTTTTCGAATTCATTTACATTGGCGAGAATGCATCGTCAGATATAAAGCAGACATTTAATAACGTAACTTCTCGTATTTACGAACGATAGCAATAAGTTCGATTAAAAAATTCTCGAGGACTCGTATATACGAGGGAACGGTAATGCATATAGGTGAGTCTTGGAGCGCACTTGGACGGGAACAATTGGAAAACTGCAGGCCCAAGCAGATGGTGTTTCCATCGGAGGTTTATGTCTCGGCGATATCGAAATGTATCTAATGGTCGAGAGAAGCTTTCCTCGCCATTTCTCCCTTATACAGGGTTGCTTTCTATTTCTTCCCTTCCTGCCTCTCTCTCTCTCTCTCTCTCTCGTTCACTCTTTTTTCATCGATAAACCGTAAGCTACCCTGTCGTACTGGATTATTCGCAAAGTTTCCAAGTTTTGCGAATATTTACGAAACGACAGTACAAGGAAGAAAAAAGGTCAAATAAAGTATTACTGAGCCGAGCACGTGTGGGTGCAGAGTCGATTGCATAAACTTTTCAAATAAGTTTGAATATCTTCTTATAAATCCGGGGGCATTTGGCGAGATACAGCTTTTCCTTTTAACCACATTCATGAGTAGACGTGCTCTGGGAATTCTTTTCGAGCGCATGGACTGGTCATTGATGACATTCTGAAGCAAAAAGATCCAGAGCATTGGATCCTATAACGACACATTGACGAGATATTCATGAATTAGCAGAGCATACTTTACAGTGTATGTTATTCACGCCCACAAATGAAAATTCATTTTATTCCATTGGCCATGCACCGTTGACTCGTATAACCATCTCGGCAACGGTGAGTCACCCAGAAAAATAGTGAAAAGCTTTTTTTTGTCAGTGAGTTCCGGAAGCCGTAAATATAACAAAGCAGAATCGCATAATTTTTCAAACTTGGTGTACATATCCGTGTTTATGTATCGTATACATTTTTGGCAAGTATACAACATCCTACTCAACCGTATTTCTCTTTTATTCTCCAACTTTTGTTTCACAGACGGGGAAGAGGGTTCAGGATTCTTCATTATTATCCTCTTAGAACTTAACACATCTAAAAAAAAATAGGGCACCACCACGAGATAATTAAGAACCTTACCTTTGACTACACGCGCCGTTATGACGTCGCTAGTGGGTCCGGGGAACTCGTTAGCTACTCGGTAGTGTCTGTACCTTGCGGTAAAACTCCGCAGAGGCTGAAGGGAGTAAAATATAAAAAGAGAGAGAGAGAGAGAGAGAGAAAAAAATGTGAAAAGGAGAGACACACGAAGAAAAAGTGGGAGAGGGAAAAATCTTTATAAGCTGGAAGCCGCGGTGCTTCCATTATCGGGAAAATAAATAGCATGTACAAAGTCCGCGGAAAGAAAAGGAGGGGGAGGGGGGCTTATCCGAAAGATATTCGACTTTTGCGGTATTCCAAAGGATATAGGCTTTTTTTGTTCTTTTCATTGTCTCGTTTTCATGGCGTTCACGATGAATAAACTGTGTGAAATATTGTATATACTTTCGAAGCTACAGTTTTGCAACTCAAACGTGAAAATAATTAATATCTTCCTTACTGATTGAGCTTCTCGTGTAATTATCGCATAGCCTCTGGCATTTCCGAATGAACTCACGGCATGCAAAGGTTTGATTGCCATATTCCAATTCAACGATTTTTCTTATAATTATTATACGATGGCAAGCGTCTTAAGGGAGCAATGATACGGAATGCCAGAAATTAAAAGCGTCTCTGTCATGGAGTGATTTTTCAAGTACAATCATTATTTAGTGTAACTTCGAACATCTTTGATATAATAACAAAAATTATTTTGTACTTTAAAACTCCCTACAAATCAAAACTTTCGCTGACGACGATTTATTACAATTTTCAAACCTCTTCTGCTCCCTTCCCAGTCTTTCAACCCCTGTGCACTTAGCGAATAGACGTAACCTTAAAAACGTAAAAGCCCTCCAATATTCCGAACGACTTGGGCAAGAAGCCAATACGCATGCACATAAATTCTTCTTATTACTGAGTCGATGCCAAGGATCCTCCCATTTTTACTTCGAACCTCCCGGTATGGGTTAAAGTTCATGTTGTGTTTCACCTTTCTACCAAACGATGAGTAAAAACTAACAAAAAATAAAAGAAAAGAAATAACACAAGATGAAAAGTTTCACTTCAATGGCGCTTTGAAAATAAATGTATAAATAAACAATGAAAATATTCTTCGTATGAAAATCTTCATTACGAAGATTATTTACCAAACTCGAGAGAATAAAATGTTATAGTCACGTCAGTCGGAGAAAATGATGAAACAATGTGCAAATTTAATTTGCATGCCTCGGCTTTTTCAGTACACGAGCTTTGCTTCTTCCGTCGCGCTTTTAGTCACTTCTTGAATATGAAAGTATTTATTGTCAAAGAGATGAAGTAAAAAGGGTTACAATGGACGTCAGAGAAAGAGAGAGAGGGAGAGAGAAAAAACAGAAGCCAAGAGTCCTCGGCATTTGATCATAAATTTTAAGTCTCTAATCTCTCTCTTTCCTGGAGCTCGATCCTTCATACTTTTATCGCATTTCTCTCATATCTACGGAGCGCTAAAGCTTTGTGAACGAGAGATCACGTTTTGCTTTTTTACGTATTTTTTCTTCTTTTTTCATCTTTTCTCGCTTTTTATCATGCGATACGGATACAAATGCGGATATATATAGCGAGGGGATCAAACGTGTGTATGAGTAAAGATACAGCGACGTTACCGTGAGTCCTTCTATACGAAGTGTTCACAAACTCGTATCTCGCACTGGCAGGTTACTGCTGAATTCCGAAAAGAAGAGTTCTCGGCCATTTTTTTCTCCCATGCATCGTTCTCGAATTATTTATCATTTAGTGACAGCCAATTAATCCGTCGTTCAATGAATCCGGACAGGCACGTCCCCTCGACTTTCTATCAGTCGTCGCTAGATCGTTATCATTGTTAAATTTATGTTTTAAGAACGGTGCATTACAAGAAAACGATGCACAAAGATTTTTCTATTTAGTATTCTGCGATCTCTCTACCCCGGAAGCAGTCGACGCGGATTTTTGGATCCCCTGTATATATTATCGTACAATATGCATGAGACGAGGTAAAAATCTCGAATATCAAGGCACAATGCGATTTTAGCAAAGTCGCACCGCGTCACAATTTCTCTACTTTGCTCATAGCCACTGCTCTGGTTTTATCCTGGCTGGAAATTCTTTCTCGCCGTTGGCGACGGTGGTTGGCGAGCTGTGGCCAAGCGCTTTAATCGAATTGGTTTATCCGTGCGTCAAGGCGAAAAGCTAGACGGAAGCAAAGGAGATAGAGCTTGCGACCCGTTTACTTTAACTTTTTTCTTTTTCATTTAAGCCCTCTCGCCAAGAGACAAGAAAGGAGGAAACGTAGCCGGACTTCCCGCATTTTTTTTTTCATCCTCCCTCTGTTTCTCTCACTTCTTCCTTTCATACTCGATTTTCCGTCTCTTTTCGTGCCTCATTTTTGTACATTGTATGTATGTCATATAATTGAAGCATACGCTCTCTCTCTCTCTACATGTATATACATTATTTCTCTTTCTTCCCTTTGACTTTTTCACACGGCTCTTCTGCTTAGTGCACGTGCATCCGGCGTAATGCGAATTAAATTTCCGGGATGAAAGAACCCGGAGGTCGCATCTATGCTGTGTCTAACGCGCTGGTGAAGAAATTTTCGGCCTCTTCTTGTACGAGAATTTCGACCACGAGCGGAGATAAAATTATGTTTATGAAGAAACCACAATTTTTAGTTCATTTTTCAAAATTTATCTAACTGTATCTTCACCAGTTGTGAAGATATTCTCTTTCAAACGTTCTATTCTTTTGGAGCCTTGCCATCGACCAAATTTTCGAAGCCTAAAAGATTGTATTTTGTTTCACTTGCTTTGTACGTCACTATGTACTTTAATTATAATGAAAATATGGTCATCAGCGACAAACATGTTGGCAACATTATGGAAAATGGATAGAAAATAAAAGTTTTTTTATCAGGGGTTGACTCGTTTACGTGCCTCTTTGAACGGCCCAAAAAACTTTTCGCTCTTTTACTTTTGTTTCCCCTTCAGGGCACTTTTTCTCAACGATGTTCCGCTCTTTCGTCCTTAACCTCGGCAAACTTTCGGAAAGCGGATTTGGAAGTATTCGAGCCGGAAGTTGGTTACGGTAGGGCGTTGTCGTATATATACGTATGGCAGGGAGGGTGGTTGTTATCTCGCCGGGAATATTCAGTTGCTCGACAAATCAAGTACACGGAGGGTTTCCCTGTCCCAGGGCCTGGAATACTATTATAACCCACAAGGGTTCGACCTGCTTTCCTTATGACTGTGCAGGTGCCTATGTAAACACACATATGTACGTATTAACACAGAAATTCTGGATGGAGGGAAGTTGTAGATAATATTGGAGGAAAGTTAGGCCAGAACAAGCGATATATCGCTACTGTATGCACTGTTATATGTTTCCTAATGTCCTGGTGTATGGATAAGATCCGACCTCTTCTCTGCCTCACCCTTTATATGGAATAAAGATCGAAATCGTCATTTTGAAACACTCGCGTCAACCGAACGATGTTGCCGCATACAGTGAACGATTTATACCTTTGAAGCTCTTCGGTATCACCCCTCGTACAACTTTACATTACGTAAGGTAAATAAATTGAAGTTACCAAACATTTTAGATCAATTCAACGTAGCAATGTGTCGAAATAAGGAATTAATCGCGCGCGGGGGGCGAAAAGTACTTTGGTTTTGGAGCGAAAGCTAAGGGGTGTTTTTTTTCTAGAAAATAGTCAATGAAGAATCGAATGAAATATAGAGTAGTCAGGAAGGGCATGTACAGATGGAATCCCTGATTCCACCCCCACCTCTCGAGCCGTATCTCAATATATATATAATCCTACTTATTTTTTCCATTATCACGGGGATGAGGTGTTCGAGACCGAACTCGCGGGGATTTCGGGGAAAGAGTCACTGTTTATTCAACTCGCGAAGTTCCCGTCGTTCGATGCAAGACAGGAAGGAGACTCGAGCCCGGAAGACCTCCCGATACGACCAAAGATATCGACGATCTTCCTCTCTCTCTCTCTCTCTCTCTCTCTCTATCGTATTCCCTATATATCCATCCCTTTCTATTGGCTCCGAGATGGACGTCGAGATTGAAAACCGCGCTTGGCGAGAGAGTACTTTTCAATCAGAGTGTGTTCTCGCCTCTCATTCCTCATGCACCCTTTTGCAAATCGAATTCACGGATCTCTCGACTTTCGTATGTTTTATACAGACATATATATATTCTACCGATTTGAGACGCAGATAGTTCAGGGGTGGTGAAACGACGACTCGTTGCACCATGACGTAATCAATCCTGGCATTATTCGCGGACGTGAAGGAGGTCGAAGTCTCACGACTTTTCGACCCATTTTCCAGCGTTTTTCGAGATTACTCACTTCCTATCAAGGGGCAAGGTTAAGTCTTGATAAAAACACATTTAGACCCGGTTTTCGAACATTTGTCGCGCCGTATTTTTCTCGGAGTATTTTCCCCAAGTAAGAAATCTAATTTTTCATTTTTAAGATTGGTTGTTTCGGGAACTTGTTATTCTTGCAGTCAGAAAGACGCGAGTCCCGGTTGTTTGGACCTACGTTCTTTGCGCGATTATAGTATTTTTCCACATGAATTGTCGAAATTCGTTTTAATTATTGGTGTCGATATGAGCTACAATACCGTGGCCTTCGATTACTCAATTCCGGGAATTCGTCATTCAAAACAAATGTGTGAATGTAGTGTCGAGGCAAGCGTGTAGAACCGCGGCCGTAGCAAGAGATAGGAGAAATGCGAGGGAGGTTCTCCCCCCACTCCGGGGACCGCGCGCTCGCTGCGATCCGTGTGTTTTCGCTGTCCCCATTGTGGCTGTGGCGACGGCGGAGACAGCCACAGTGGGGATGGGGAAAACGCACGGATCGCAGAGAGCGCGTGGCCCGCCGAACAATCATTACTGCACCAATATATAATAAATAAAAAAGGTGTAAAAATCAATAATGAGGAATAATAATTAATTATGAATAATATTAACGAGGACATAAAAAAATTAATCACAATTATAAATATCATTTGCTCCATAAACCGCAAGAATATTAATAATAAAGAATAATAAATGCGTTTGCACCTCGTTAATTCATAAGAATTGTATTTCGCGTCTCAATATTAAATAATAAGAACATTAATATTTATAATAATTAATAATATTATACTAATTCCTATTCATATAAATAATATTCATAAGAAGAATACACCAAAATACATTATTTGATGTAAGTTATGCGAACAAACTCACCAAGTGATTTGTTTTGTTTTTGTGTATAGGAAAACGTCGAGCGTTTGGGCCTCGGCGTCGTAGCTGAGAGGCTAAGGGTGGGGGTTTTATATCGCACCAAAATGTAAACAGAGCAACTCGTCGGGCGATTCACTGAACGCGAGCGAAAGGGACAACAGGGCCGAGAGAGAAAGAGAAAGAGACCACGACGTATCAAGGTTTAGTTTTCATTTTGTTTTTCGAACTCTCGGGTGTACATTACTGGGAGCCAACTTGTTCACGGAACATCGATATAAACCTTATCGAAAAGTGTCTGTTGTATTTGCTTAGCTGAACGAAATGTCTCCTTCTCTTAGAATTGTGAATGATAAATCAAGTAAATGTTATTTTGATTCATTTTTCGTAGATTAATAAATCCACTTAAAAAACTTTTGGAATAAAAATCGTCGTCGTATTACGATCTTGATAAAAAGTTAATAATATTAAACTACTTCTGGGCCCTGATCGAACTATTCTAGAAATTTTCAATTCGACAGATTTCTCCTTCTCAAGGATGCAAAGTATTTTGCGATATAGAAAAAAATGTTACACTGAAACGATTAATAGGATAATAATAAAAATAGGAGGTGTGAAAAATTATCATGAGTCCCAAGAAGACTGTCCACTTTGTGATATTATATTTCTCTAATATCAGAAAATCCTTGTATTCATTTAATCGAGAAGGTTGTTCATGTAGATTCATTTCAAAGTCGAGTGCATTCGACTAAATATCAAACTTGAATTCAGATGAAATTCAGAGAGTGTATCGAAACCGCCATAATTCTCGTTCTATACATATCTTTCAATGCAAATATATGTGTATACATATTTATATAAATATCCTGCTATATATATATGCAAAGATATCGTTGGATGGCTCGAACGGGTGCCCTTTTATATTAAACATAGAATTCAGATATACATATATATCTTAAATATAAAAGGGCGCCTGTTCGAGCCATCAGACAAATCCCGAGTTTCTCCTAGTTCACTAGCTGATTGCTTTCCTGTTGAAACAGAACCAACCGACGATTACTACCCTCGAGCACGCTTTGCACTGCCAAAGGTACGTATTTTATATACCTTCGTATTATATGTATATATACAGGCTATCTTAAAAGTTGTAACGTTTTTAAATCTTATACTAACAACTTTTTTTTTTTAATCCAATTTTCATTGAATACAATGCGATTTATATTTTTTATCCGGTGTATTTGTATTGTGAAAAAAAACAACAGGACATGAAATAAGGATAATAGCCAGAATTGTGGCGACTCGCAGAAACGTTTTCTTTTATTATTTTTTATTTTTTTTTACATAATCACGCCTCGCGGTTTGTCCCGGTAAAAAATGTGGTAGATTTAACACACTGAGCGAAGAACCTGTTATGTATGGGATAATACCAACTAGATTTTCCGCTAGGCTCCTACAAAGCCTTGTATGAAAAGAGCTGGGGTAATTATTACGTACAATAACATGAGACGGAACGCGGAAAACTTAATAGCCAACTAATTATACGGAGCAAGGGTGAGGGAGCACAAGGGAAAAAAAGAAAGGTAGAGAAAGACAAAGATTCTAGACGAGTTAGCTTGTGCATAGATGTACGAATTCATTGTGGAATAATACAGGGAGTTTTAAAGTTTGCGATGAGGGATTTGGGGGTTCGTTCATTTGCTGAAATCTGAAGCGTTGAGTTCTCAGACACTTTTGTCTACCGTGGAATGTCCAAGAGATTTTAATTGTATTTTGAAAGCCGGATTGGGGTGCCTCGTCCTCATTTCTTCCAGTGGATGAGTTCTCGCGTTATCAATTTACACTTTTAACGCTCCATTTCTTATCAACGTACCGCGGATTGAACTATTTAATGCTCTTGCGTTAACGACTCGTCAACAGTGCATCAGTTGAGACAAAGTTTAAAACTCAACACTTTTCGCTGCAGAATTTAGGGATCGAATATTATGCCTTGAAATTCTGAGCACGTTAAATTAATTATACAGCTTTATTCGTTGGAGAAATTTATCATACGAAGAAAAGCTCTTTTACGATAGTGCCGTACGATTTTTTTGTTACTCGACCCCTTCCTACAACCCTCTCGTAACATTTATTCCAACCCCATCCCTTATTCCAGAACATGACCGTGCCGAACGGATTTTCCACAAGAGAAGGATCAAGCTGGGGGGATTAGGAATTAAATCCTCCCACTTCGAGGTGCCGCGTCGAGTGCCAAATTGCTAGTGAACACCGGGCGTGGAATAATACTCGTCTCAGGTACATCCTTCCACCCTTCTCGCTTTTCTGCACCTGGGCAAATGTGTGACATCTCCTAAAACCATTTATCGTGCAACTGGTGTACTAATTGATGCTCAGAAACTTCTTCTCCCTTCAACCTTTCGTGGCCATTATTCTCGCTGTTTCTGGTGTTAATATTATTATTTTATAATAATTCTTCTAATGGTGTGATTATGATTTCATTTAAATGAATGAATTTTTAAATGTTTTTACTAACTTCAGACTCTCGAATATGATGATCAGATAGAGAAAGAATTCAGCCTTATAACGACGCTGCAGGGTATAAACGCGTTAAAGAGAAAGTGAAAGAGGGTGGTGAGTTATCGAAGTAGAGGTTGCTTTCGGTGAGAGATTTATGCGTATATAGTTTGTGGTTTCTGAAGTTTCCTCGCACTCTCCATTTCTCTTTGTTTTCCACCATACTCGAGACGTTGCAAGTGTCGCGACGAGGAGGAAAACTCGAGGCTTTGGCTCTCTAATATCGCGACAATTCCCCATCTATCTTGTGCCGGAATACGTCGAAAATACATTTCACTAGGCAGTTTGCAAATTTTATAGAAGTTATGGAGGATAAAATGGAAGAGGGTGAGAAAAACGCATGGTTGAGTTTTGGCGCCGAGGGAAAAAGGTTCAGACGAAAATGCGAGCGACTTATGAGGAGTGTATTGAAAATCCTGGTGGAGAGTTTCACGGGACGAGCGCAGAGCTTGAAATTCTATAAAGAAATGTTCTTTACGATTTTTCTTTATTATCCACGGTTGACGGGTTATCCATTGATCAATGTTAGTCCAATCAGCTTAAGGTGGAAAAAGATGTCGAGTGGGGGAAGCACGCCATGACCAGCAGAGTCGCTGCGGATTGGCCGATTCTAATTTGCTTAATATTTCGTGAACGCTACGCCGGAAAGAAAAATGGCCAAGGACTTTTTGCCGTAGAATTTTTGCTGTCCAACTATCCTCCGCAGTTTGGCTCTCCAGGACAATTCGTGTAGAATGTCGCTTTGCCGGAATAGTGTGCGAGTATTACGGGTGACTCTTGATGCGAGATAAAGAACTTTATGAGTGGTGGTGTTGTAGCTTGGATCACAGGGAGAGAGCACTTTCGTGCTTGCACCTCGTACATTATTGCTCGCGCCACAGCAAAAGAGAAAGCGAGAGAGAGAGAGAGAGAGAGAGAGAGAGAGAGAGAGAGCGAGAGAAAGAGATGAAGGGATAGAGTGAGAAAGAACATTTAGTGTTTTACGAGGGTGGATGTAGTGGGGTTTTAACGTAGTGGTACAGGAGGGAGAAGAAACTGTTGGAGCAAGAGTTGCCAAGCAGGGAAAAGAGAGGGTACTAAGTTTGCGTGGGCGTCCTCGAGTTTGAACAACTGAACTCTCGCGAACTCGGAAGGAGTGATACAGTAGTACATTAGGCTGTTTAACTCGATAGTGACTTCGTTAATCGTGATACGTATGTATGAAATGGGTGAAGAATAAATAATGGGTGAGAATAATTGACATTGGGAGATTGCTGTAAACGTCTGTCGGTGGAGTGGGCTTATTTATTGGAGAAATTGTTTTTAGTTCAGCAAATTTATCATTTTCGAAGAAACAATTTCGGCTTATTATACAACAACGAGTTGTTTAATGTACAGCTACGTTTTGGTACATCTAATTAATGGACACGAGTAGAAAAAAATGGAACAAATTATAAGGAGGGCGTCTTGTACCTTAAAATTATATGTTTCAGTCGTCTTTGTCATTTTCTCGTTATGCGTGTTCCTCTCTTGGCCCCTGTAAAGGTTTATTAAATGGCATGTACCCCGCTGTATATACCGGCACATAAAATTTGCCACGTACACTGACATTGCTTAGCGCAAATCAGGCGTCACGCAAGAACAACAGAACTGACCTCGTCCTTAATCGCTCCCAGTCAATCATAGTGAAATGGATGTAATAAGGATTTGCAAGTCGTTCACCTTAATCTTGACTTCAGAGGAATAAATTAATAAATTAATAAATTAATAAGTAAACGAATTAATGAATAATGGTAAAAACGATTCGAGAAGGAAACAAAAGTATTTTTCTCGTTACAGCATACGTTATTTGCTCAACTCATTTCATACAATTAATTCAACTTCCTTGTTGAATATAATTACTCTATAAAGTAAATGATTTCTCAAGGATATGAATCAGTCGGTATTTTGCTTGCAAATTTTGAAGTTTTGGCCTGCGTGGGCTGACAGAGTTTTTTTTCGTGATTGCGGTTACACCGTGTCAACGAATTGCAACTTATATATATCTGAGGTGATGTTCGATGTTCCGATTGAATGTTGCATCAATGTCGTTGCGATCCAGTACCCTTATCTATAGTTTCAGGACTGGGCAATGCCTCAGTAGACGAACAGTTTGGATCGGACGGTAATGGAGCCACAATAAATGGCCTTTATGTTGACGCGCATGACGTAGGAAGCACATAGACCAAGAGATATCGAATCAATTATGGAACAGAAGATGTACCACGCGTAACGACGAATTAATCGTTAGTATCGATACAACGATTAATGGCCGTCTATAGTAAATCGTCCGTACATAATTCTTGGGCATTAGTGGAGAAGACATGGAGAATAGCTAAGCTGATTACAGCTGTGCCACAGGAAATTTGCGAAAGCCTCTGGAGCTTCCTATACTATCGAGGCTTGAACAATTAATTACGTATTACTAACTAATGCTCGTGATAAATTGTAAAACTATTTTTACTAGAAAGGAATTGTTTGAAAAATCGTTCAATTTCAGCCATGAATTGATACTTTTGATGATTTATTTAATAAGCGCATTTAAACTGCAGATCTATTTTAGCCTCCAACGTTCGAAACGATGTACACGAGGTGTGACTGGGATGTTTGGGAGTGGACAGGGCCAAAGGGTCAAGCTCCGAGGAATGCTGTCGGGAATTGCGTGCCTGGGGATTGACCCAATCCGTAAGGGATTGGTAGTGCTATGGGTAAGTGAGCTCTTCCGAACGTCCAGCTCAAAATAGGCAGCCAATTTGGTAGAAGTGGTCAACATGTCGAACCATTTTAATTTTTTAGATTTTCTCAGCTATATATCTTCGTATATTTTCAATTGGAAAAACTGAAAATGCTGGTCACTTATAATCAACTCGTAAATTTCGTGAAAAAAATCTTAAAAACTACTTTCTCTGCTATTTTTTTGAAATTATCTCGAAAGTCACTCTAATATTTCATTTTTTTCGAGAATACACCAATTCTTTGATGTTTCGTCTCTAAACATCTCGGAACCTCACCGAAATCCATTTCGTCGTAATAAGCTTGTCATCATATAAATAATATTAATTCAAATCAAAGAGTTTGAATTCACCTGAATGGAAACTTAACTTCATTTAAACGATGTAATTTATGCTATTCTTACGAGAGTTTGTACATTCTTTAATTATAACGAATCTCCATAATTAAAACTCATCAAACTTTCGGTTCTTGAATTGGTTTTCCAGAATTCGAATGATTTACAAAATTTTAATTCGTCCTAATTTGAAGTCACACAAATTATGATTGATTTTAATTTCGATCCGGAATTAAAAGTCAAGCTGAAAATTAAATTTCGTATAAAATTTCGATTTGCTGATCAATATTACGTCTGGACATCATATTGAAATGTTCCAATTAAATATAATATGAGTTCATTGAATCAATGTTGTGTCTAGACATAATATTAAATCATTTTTGTTCAATATATTTTGGCTTGACTATATATTTTCATTTAAAAAACGAAATGGCTTGCGAAATTGGAGCACGTGGTGTTAACTTCTCTCGAATATTTCCTAATCAAGTTCTTACTGCCATTGACCACTGTTTTGTCGCTGTTACAATTGGATTTGTAGTGAAGGCCATAGGACACAGACAAAATACATTCATATCTATATTTCGGACATGTTTTATACTGTACATAAGAGATCTATACATATATTCATTTGGTAATTTGATAACATCCTAATGACGGCGTCAATCATTTTGCGCGGTCATGTTGTTGGAGGCCCCTTGTACCCGCAGTTTCTGAATTGCTGTCAGTAGCCGGTGCTATGTTTAACCCATCCGCACAGCATCTGGGAATCCTCATCTCTTCACAAAACACATTGCTCATCGTCGTGCCCAAAAAACAAGGTGTTGAAAACAAGCCCGAAACTATGTGGTTCTGCCGAATGTAATTCTTGTGCCCCTTAATGACTGGATATTAGTTGAGTGACGTTCATCATTTCTTGACAAAATGTTGTCTAAATAGAATTTTAAAACTTCGAGATCTCGCTACATTCTGATTGAACTTTCATTTGTTTTGCTTTTTTCCGTTATCGTAGATTCTTCGTGATTTATTTTAAAGTGGGTTGGAAAGTGGAGGATTATTTTTGATGCATTTTCCTTCTCGAGTCACATGCTCGTTGATTTTTTTTTTTTTTTTCGAAGCGGGTTATTTAGTACACTCCTCATGATTTATTGGCTTCATTGGTGACTCATAGAAATCACAATCAATGGCTCGTAAAAATTTGACTAAATTTTACTGCGAACTGTGCAATTGTTACCGCCATTGCTGCACCGACCTCACCAACCGGACTCCTTGCAACCTCACGTGTGCTTAATATTCCGAAGGACTATATGCTCCCTGTGCTGCATGACAAGTAGCCATGCGATACCCCGAAGTCTACGATTTTCGCCTACCTCTTTTTTTACTCCTTCTCTCTCCCTCTCTTTCTCTCTCTCTCTCTCCCCCCTCCCTCTCCCTGTCTCTCTTTCCCTCTTCTATCGTTCTCCACCATTTTCAAATTTTCAACGACAAAATTTACCGAAACATACATGGGTTTGGAACGTCACAACTGAAGTATTGGACAAAATTAGTTCTTTGAAATCATTAAAAATATGACAGGATTACCAGAATGCATGGTATTGCTAAAATTTTGCATTTCTTCTTCAAAGAAGGAATAAGCTCATACAGTAATTTGACACTTCTCTGATTCTGTTCTTGAAAAATGACGATAACCTGATTTGTGCAGACGGAGACGATGGAGTTTATTTTCAAACACATTGCACACGAGTTTGAGCTATTTGGCACGAACCATGTTACGTACATTTGGAGTACAAAAGCTTCGCATACAGGACTGTAATAGAATGGTAATAAAAATAAAAAAAATTGTACCAGGTTGGGCGAAAAATATTGTCGGAATTCTGGAGGTAGTTGAAGCGAAGCGTGACTCTTGCACATGTTTCTTTTTTTTTTGTTTTCCCGAGGCAGTGAGAAGATTTCTGCGATTCCCGGAGTAACCGATATACAGTTATCCCAGCACCATATTTGTTCCTGTATGCCTTGGATTGCTCGTGATCGACAGACCAGCTCCTACTGACATAAAGTGAGTCGAACAGAGAAAAAGATACAGTTATGTCAATCCGTGTTATTTTCTTTTACGTCTGTGTCCAATCATTGTAAACTTTGCCCGTAACATGTTCGAGTTTCGCGAGTATATTCCACTGAGGGAGAAAAAAAGCGTATACAACGGGCACAGAGTTAAGCCATCGGTGTATGAATCCAAAGCACAAGCGTACTATTCCAGCTCACGCTCTTGGGCGCTCTGGGAGTGACCTGGATCAAACCTTACGGTCGTTGACCCGCTCGCCCTGATGCTTACCTTTCTCAACATTTTAATTCACAATTTTACTAAACTTGATTCCTCCTTGTCACACTTCATTCTTTGTTGTAATTATTGTTTTTTTTCGTCATTTATTTCTGATTTGACTAATTCACTTCTTCGTTCAAATATGGATACAAATTTGAATCCCTTAAAAAAGTGTAGCGGTTTTTGATTCCTAAATCATGATTTCACAATTGCTTACATTTTACTTTTAGTTTTTTCACTAATTTTCCAATGCCCCAGCACGAACAAAGAGTTTGGAGATCTCGTGATAAGCCTCGAACTCGAATATATTTTTCTCTCTCTGTTTCTTTCTAACTCTTTCTCTCTTTTCTTCTTCTCAATGTCCCGAAAGAAGTTTGCGTCACTCTTGGCTTACTCATTCTACTCGACTCTACTTTATTGCCCTACGAGATCGCAATACGTGCTTCAGCCCGAAGTTCACCTTCGGGAAAACTCTCCTATCGTATCGTGGACCACGGTACACTATGCACTCGAGTCACGACACGATACGAATACAAATGGGATTGACGCGAGCCTGTAACGCCGGAAAACCACTACCGATTTTTCTGTACTTATCTTCGGGACTACCAATTTGCAAACGAGTTTCGCCTTTGTCACGAAAACCGGATTCTTATCATCAATTGTGACGGTCTGGCAATAATGAAAGAATATAGGTGGCCCGTAGCGCAGTGGTTAGCGCTCTGGACTGAGACTCCGCGGGTCCCGGGATCGAGTCCCACTCGGATCACCTTTTTATTCGCTCATTATTGCTGGACCGTGCCTCGTCACAAACTGGTGTCAGAAGTTGCGAACCGACTACACGCTCACTCAAAATCAACGGCCCATCGAGGCACAAATCTACGGCCCACCGAGGCAGAATCTACGGCCCACAGCGGCAAATACTACGGCCCAACGCGGCAAAAATGAAACGCCCAGAGAGGCAGAATACTTCGAATCGCCCACAGAGGCAGAAATCTTCAGGAAAATGTGACGTTAGTCGACGAGGACGTCGAACACTGTAAGAGGGGGAGTGTGACGGTCTGGCAATAATGAAAGAATATAGGTGGCCCGTAGCGCAGTGGTTAGCGCTCTGGACTGAGACTCCGCGGGTCCCGGGATCGAGTCCCACTCGGATCACCTTTTTATTCGCTCATTATTGCTGGACCGTGCCTCGTCACAAACTGCGCTACGGGCCACCTATATTCTTCCATTATTGCCAGACCGTCACACTCCCCCTCTTACAGTGTTCGACGTCCTCGTCGACTAACGTCACATTTTCCTGAAGATTTCTGCCTCTGTGGGCGATTCGAAGTATTCTGCCTCTCTGGGCGTTTCATTTTTGCCGCGTTGGGCCGTAGTATTTGCCGCTGTGGGCCGTAGATTCTGCCTCGGTGGGCCGTAGATTTGTGCCTCGATGGGCCGTTGATTTTGAGTGAGCGTGTAGTCGGTTCGCAACTTCTGACACCAGTTTGTGACGAGGCACGGTCCAGCAATAATGAGCGAATAAAAAGGTGATCCGAGTGGGACTCGATCCCGGGACCCGCGGAGTCTCAGTCCAGAGCGCTAACCACTGCGCTACGGGCCACCTATATTCTTTCATTATTGCCAGACCGTCACACAATATATGAATAAGGTTAGTCGTATTGGTTGCGAGCCAACTATTGTCCAACTCCAGTGTCATTTTGTTTTCAATATTTATTTTTATTCCACGACGATTCAGCTTTTATCATTATTATTTCGGCTAATTTGAATTTTTCGTTATTTGCGTAAACCGAAATTTTCTTTGAATTTGGATGTAAAGCGCGATTGTTTAGCATACAAATGAAAAGAAAGTCTAATCATGACTTTTGTTTTGCACAAATTGCTACTGAATGAAAATAACTATTGCAACGTTTATATTACACCATCGAGGATTCTTATGCGGTTTCGCAGCAAGAGCCCGGGATCGCAATATAACCCATTGTAGCAATAAGAAATGCAAATTATTCTGAATATCCATCATCTGACGAAGTGGAAATTCGTCGGCGTTATATATATCTCGAGAGAAGACGAGAAAATTACTCGAGGCTTTTGCACAATCTACAGATTACATTTGTACACGAATATTAAATTGTATTTAATGCCATTGAAAACTGTTTTTAAAGTAAATTAAAAGTTATATTTCGAAAGACAATTGTTTCAGGCATTAAGTTTGATAATTCAAGTAGATTTTCACTTTATAAAACAATTCGTCGCGTATCTATTGGTCAGGAAATATAATAATAATTATAAAAATATTGAAAGCTGAGATAATCGCGATTGCATCATGATTTCAAGTCAAGATGTTCTTTTCATCATTTTCGCATCCTAAGCATCCAGCTTTCAAGTACATGCACCATTGAAATTGGACAATTTGAGGGCGAAAAGTTTTTCTTTGGACCTTCAAACTCGACGAGACTTACGTGCCGTATCGTAGGATTTCTTATCGTCTTGACAATCGGCCTGATTCTTTAGCACGCTTGCCAACCAAAGGGGCCACTTGTATTGGCGCGAAGAAATTTCTTTTTATTTTATTTTTTCGTGTCCTTTTTATTTTTATTTTTTCATCTCTCTCTCCTCTCGTTTTTTTTTTTTTTTTTTTCGTTACACCAGACTGAACGCTTTCCATTGGTAATATCAGAGCCGTGACTCGTTCTCGTCACGCAATAACACGTACACGTGTATAATAGCTGGATATTTATACCGTAGAAAGAGCACTGTACTCACGAGTCCGTAGGGCTATTATGGAATCCGTATTTCAAGGCAGAACAACGTACGAACGACGCGATGTGAAACAGCTTTTTAAGAGGGTCAAAATATAAAGATAATAACGTACTATAATAATTTTCGCCATTAAATTTATACTTTTATTTATTTTCTTGATGATTCAACGTCAGAATACGAAAGTGGATCAAAATTATAAAGCTTCATGGGCTCCGTATATCAAGTTGATTTATTTATTCCAGTAAATAACGCACACAGGAGAATTTATTCTGAATTTTTTCAATTGTTATCCACAAAATTTGAGTTTGGATTTTATTGCGCAAAAGTATGACAAAAATGTGCTTTACGCTTGCGTACACATGTATATTTGTATATTCTATTTTGGTTGCATTCCACCAAAGATAAGTTGGAAATAGTTGAGATGCATGGACGCATGCATGCATGTATCTTGGGTGACTTTGGGGCGCCTTTCTTGGCCACAG
Organism: Campoletis sonorensis; assembly: GCA_013761285.1. Classification (NCBI taxonomy): domain Eukaryota; kingdom Metazoa; phylum Arthropoda; class Insecta; order Hymenoptera; family Ichneumonidae; genus Campoletis; species Campoletis sonorensis. The sequence continues at coordinate 1,058,797 of JACEOJ010000208.1, read as the reverse complement.
CTCGTGAAAATATCTAACGCTCCAACAAGAGAGACTCCATAGAGAATCTCGGAGCAAGAGAGATAGAGAAAAAGAATGAGAGACTACGCGAAGAGCAAGCTGGCGCGTTCATGCATGGGCGTCGTCCAGCAACTGCATGCGATGCCCTCTACGAGTCAGCAAGACTCCAGCCGTTAGTGCACTGCAAACATCCATTCATATACATTTATATGTATTTCTATAGAGTGTTGCAAAATATGTGCGTTCAAGATCTACGGACTTAGCAGAACGCACATTTAACAAAAGTCCGGGCACATATTTCGCTTGGATAGATTGTTTGTTATATAAACATTAATTAGTGATGATTTATCTGGGTCAGAATCATGAGAATATGCGATGACTTGCTTCATTATTTTCCCATCCAACTGACCCACGAGCTCACGCGGCTACTACTTTTGTCACAACCTCTATATTTAGACAGCAAATATATACATATATATTGAAGGAGTAGACTCGAGCGTGACCGAGATGTGCAGTTTTGCGCACAGCAGGAGATATCTCGTCTCTCACTTTCTCGCTTCCCAGTTTCCTGTCTCGCTGAGCCTCGTTGATAAAGTTGTGGTCCGAGTGTGGAAGTGCCGCAGTTACGTATTGCGAAAAGTACACTCTTCTCTGCAGTACAAAATTCACTGTCTTTACACTGCTATAGGATTTTTCATGTCGAATGAACATTTAACAACGTGTTTTTTGTGTCATTTTTTTTTGTTGAATTGAACACTACAATCATGCTTAGGAAAATTTATTGCTGACAAACGAGTTTTGGTGGGGTTTTTTTTTTGTCAAAATTATTCGTTGAAATGAGAAACAGCTTGTTAGAGTTTTTGGGAAACACCATTTACATTGAGTTTTGTGTACGTAAATCGGTGCTCGCATGTGTTAAGACCGAGGGAGGAAAAAAAACTGTAAACCAAGTCAAGCGATAAGGCGACGAGCCAAGATTCAGAGTGGAGTAAAAGCAAGGGGATGAGATGGAAGAAAGATCGCGTCGCGTACCTAAGTCCCTTTTAGCTAAACGACGGAGAAAGATAGATAGAAAGAAAGGGAGGGAGAGAGAGAGAGAGAGAGGGAGAGATGTAAAGATTGTCGTACCGCAGCCCCTCGTGAATCTCACGTGCACTCCTAATTTCTTACTCTTAAATTTCACGAGGGAAAAATCTACGACGCTCTTAGATTTTGAACTCACGAGAAAATTGGAAGGCGCCGAGATTAAAAAGTTGGCGTAGAGTAGTTTTTCAATTTCCTTCAAACGAAAATATTTTCGCAATGCAGTATAGTGCCCAAAATAATATGAATTTTGTCTGGTTCTATGGATAAGGTCGCTTTCTCGTTATAAAATTTTCCAATTTAAATATAATTATGGTTTTTCAGTTTTTGGATTCGAAATACTGTGTTGGTTTAGTATTTCGTATCGTTTTTAATTTGTTCAATCTCATCTTTCGCGCAAGATGTGGAATGTACGTCGAAGCAACGAAAAAATGTATGGCTGAAGAAGAGTGGAAGATTTCCGAGTTCGATTTCAAAAGCTTAATGAGCTATTCATCGCTTCCTCGAGCTTCCGTGCTCTCTTCTCCTACATTCTGCATTTGTATGATTTTCTCCTGCGCCTTTCTCATTCCTCGTTCTCAATTTCTCATTACTAGTTGCAAGGGATAATTGCCCTTTTCGGTCGGTTCGTGAGTTCGTGCAAAACACACCCCCTGCTCATTCGAGGTAAAGTCAGTTCAATAGGGGGTGTAATTTAACCGAACGTTGTGGCAAATAGCTGCGTATTTCAAGTGTTTTTTTTTTTTTTAATTTTATTTTTTTATCCCAGTCGAGTTTTTGAAGCCGCAATTTAACTGTTTGTCTCGCTTCACATTCATCCTTCGATTGTTTGAATTGCTGTCCCTATTTACCTCCAGTTGAAAAAATGGTACCACTTTAGTACCAATTTTCAAAGTTAAATCGACGTTTATGGAAGTTGAATTTTTTCTCTCGGTATCCAAGAAGCTTTTCACTTTCGTTTTCTCTCTCCTTTGATCCCTTTTTCTTTCTCCCTCTCTCAGCTAGCCTCCTCAATAAAAGACATAATATTAAAGATTGGTGAATAAATCCTAGCGGAAGATTACACCCGGATGAGTCATAGAAGCTTATGGCAAAGATATTAGATATGTGGCGATGTGCGCTGGTTGCGTGTGAGCCTTTGGGCTTTGACGTGGTCGGAGAAATAGTTACGTTGCTGTGATCCTGGATTTCCGTTCACAGTTTCGTTCATTCCTGTTCGAGTTTCGTCGTTCACTCGGCGCTCTCAAAGAGCTAGATTTCCGATGGGTTCAATTGACACATACCGATGCTCTTACGTGGATGGTTTATTTCACCATGAAAACCTATTTTCGTATTATCATTGTTTGTATATTATTATCAATGGCAAAGCCATCGTTTGATCTCCTGTTTCTACTCCTATTCAAATTCTTATTATTATCATCACTGTTATCCATACCGTTGTTTATAATATCGATTTAATTATCATTCCTATAATATGCCTTGAGGCAACACCGTGCTTAGGATTATTCATTTATTTCAAGATCACAGCTCAGCCAATTTGGTTTGGAGTATCCTATATTCCATCGTTTGCAGATACTACGACGCTACATTTACACACATGAAGTCTGCTAGCTCCTGGAATCGTACTATCAAGAGATTAATGCCTCCCCTGCTCCCTTTATTTCCCTGTGCTGCTCTTTACATGTGCATTAACCATTGAACCATAGTAGAAGGTGGAGGTTCGTTAACGAAGCCAGATGGTGTATCTACACTTTACCCGTTAGAAGAGACGGAATAGACAGAAAGAGCAAAGAAGAGAGAAAGAGAGAGAGAGAGAGAGAGAGAGGAAGAGAGAGAGAGAGAGAGAGAGAGAGAGAGAGAGAGAGAGAGAGAGAGGGCAGTACAGTTTTCACACTGATTGTACAGCTTTAGAATCAGTGAGCGAGCAGCAAGAATACAGCTTCATCCTTTCCGAGACGTTCGAGCTACACCAATGAACCTTCTCTCTGACCGTATGATAGAGTCTATGAATAAATGAACACCTTGACTGTTGGTACGGTGCATGTACTCTACGCTCGCAAGTTTTTCCTAGGTTACCTTTTAAATACTTGATAAAAAATAATGTGGTTTTTCAAAACATTTATTCTTAAGAGTATTCTTTTTTTTTACAAATTCATTATGAAAGGGAGTTGGAGCTTTGAGAGATTTAACAGTACAAATTAATAAATGTATTTTCATCGACAAATAGGCTCGCCATTGGTACGTGGCTCCGGTGATTCTTTAAGTTAAGCAGCCTCGAGAGAGGCCAAAAGTTGGGCGGGTCAGCGCTTAACCATGTAACTGTTTAACTAAAACTCCGTAAAAACATAAATTCAAATGGATCGAATTTCTAGGTTTTCCACGGTTTTCTTTAGCCTTCGTGTAAATACTATACAGTAGTCGATTAGGAGAAAGTTGGTCGATTTCAGGCAGGGTCAGAAGGAAGCCCCGCGGGAGAAATGAAAAAAAAATCAAAAATTCTTCATCAATTATAACGAAGACAATGTTGAACATTAGCGATTCGGGGAAAGAAACAGTTAACGATAATATATTTTATGTCTCCCGTAAATGTTCATAGTGAAAAATGAGCGTAGTCAGGAAACAGTTACACTTAATCCTCACTTTGTTTTCTTGAACTGTAACATATGGAATGGCGTCGAAGGGAATGTAAAATGCTGGCAGCGTGAAGCTTTCCTCGTTCAATTAATTTCTTTATTTAGTTTTTTTTTTTTTTTTCTCATTCAAGACCGTTTGTTTCGGGCACAGTTGTAACGAGTGTTTCTGCAACGGCCATTTTGAAATCCAGGATATTTCGCGCTCTCGCTGCTGCGTATTTATCCTGCTATAACTTCTTACTAATCCAAGATTGCCGCGAGGATCTACTGATGCTTACTTTTCCGTTTCCTGCCTTGGTAGGACGTGATGCCACGGGATTTTGTGCTAATATGGACCATTATTTTCAATCGTACAATGCGGAGTGTTTTCTAATTAGGAATAACAATAATAATAACAAAGTAACGATGTTAGTTATCGTATATAAATAATTTTACAATGATTAGTTGACTAGTGAGAATTGTGGCTAAAAACCGTCACGATAAAGCTTTAGATATTCCATGAAAAACTTATTTGACTCAAATTAATCTCGCTCATCTCATCTCTCTCTTTCTCGCTCTCTCTCTCTTAGCGCAGCTGTACCAACATTCCTTTTAATTCACATCCTCGTTAATTAATTCCTCTTATTTGCGTGAAACTATCTTCATAATTTCCCTCGACAGTTTGCAGACAAATATTTTGTAGTTCGTGTCGTTTAATTAAGAAATTAACAAATAATAATCCAAATATTGTCAAAGAAACATTGTTTGAAATTTTTTGAAATCAGCTGTCACGAAAAAAGTTCCGTTTGAATAATAATAAAATATTCATCCGATATATAAAGATGAATAAATTTTCAAAAAATATATTTTTGTGTTGACATACCCATTAGGATGGGGTGTTTACCGATTTATCGTTGTCTTATACGCTTTTGCTTATTTATCAAAATGAAAAGAAAGCGAATGAAAATTATAAAAAATTCAACAGGCTAGAGGTTGTAACAATAATATAAAAAATTATGGACATAATCTCGCAGGTTGAGTGTCCCAGAAACGTCTCTGGGAATGTATAGAAATACATAGTTCCGCGCACGACTATCGCATTTTTCTCTATTTCCCTCTGCTCTCACGTTTATTCCATGCCTTTGCTTCTGCCGACTCGTGATACTTTTGTCTTTCTTTTTTCTTTTCTATTATCCTCTATTTTTTTCTTCCATTTCATTCGCACACAGTCTTTTACGTCCCAGAGTCCGACACTACAATGAACTAATCTACGTTTTTGCCTCGAGGGTTCAAAAAAGTAGAAGGGGTGCAATTCTTTCTCGCTGAACTCACCTCCCCTGCTGGTATTCTCCAAAAGTCTCTGATATCTCGCAGCCAGAAATATTTCCCGAGGATATTCAGACCACACGTTATACGTACAAATTTCTATATATATATTTATAAATATATATGTATATATAACCGTGTATCAAAGCCCGGGACTCGATACTACGATACAGACCGATCTCTTAATTTTCCTTCCTCTTGAAAATTCACAATTCTGGCATATACAGGGCGCCCCATCTGCACTTTAAAAAGCCATTATCAGAGAAAGTACACGTTGGAAATAAAATATGTTCTGTCCAAAAAGATATTTCTTAGGTTTAAGAATAGAAAAAAAAAGAAGTATTTCCCTCTATTTATTGGATATTCTTAGGGCATTTTTCAAAACTCCAACAATATTCTGATGATTTATTCCCCTGCTTGTTACTTTGAGAAATAGTAGCTCAAATCACTCTAAATGGAACACCCTGTTTATAAATTTTCGTACCTATATACAAGGCTGGAGCAACGTTTGGTCGGGTTTACTTTAACGGAAAATCCTGAGATTGGAGGAAGCTAAAATTCATCTCGTCGAGTATCAGCGATATCACAAGAGGAACGAGAAAGGGAGAGAAAGCAAGAGAAGGATAATATGAGGGCCGAAGCGAGAGAAAATATTCCTCACAGAAAGCACGAAAGGAGTGAACACGAGGGGTTGAAAAAAGAGAATTCGCAAAGCCAACAACGATATAGTGCGGTATAGATTCGAGGGAAGTGATGAAGACGGCGATAAAATATAGTATTCATTATTCACGGTTAAGTTATTGCTTCCTCTTTCTCCCCGTGCATGCCTCACCCGATCCTGCTTTTCCGGTTACTCTATTAGAGAATCTACAAAATCTTGTATCGGTTTTCTCATTTTCCTCAGATAAAATACACGAGACTCCCATTTGCTGGTATGACTTTTAATAAAGGTTAAAATAATACGTCGGAGGGTAGAAACCGAATACCGTTTATATTATAGTCTGAACTATTATCTATACAAATCATTTACCGTTTATATTTATTGGTAAAACTGATTAGAATTTTCTTTTTCGTATTGGATATATTCTCCCAAATACCTAAAAAAAAAACGCTTTGAAAATGAAAAAAAAAGTTTGAACATAATAGATTTCAAGAACAAAAGCAATGATTATCCACTGAAATCTTAGTACTGTGTGTGGTTTGAAAGATGTACAAGAAATTTTCATCAATGATTGGAAAACCTGGAAATTGAGGTTGTTTGTTTATGACTATTCTGACTATGGGGAATATTGGCAATGGCATATTCGGCTATCAACGATAATTTTCCGCTCCTCCTCTCCCAGCCGAACCTTCGATATCGTATATTGTGCGTCGTATCGTAAATCGTTTGTTCATACGAATTGAAGAGAGGAAGACCGAGAGAGAGAGAGAGAGAGAGAGAGCGAAGTGAGGCACTCACCACGAGACTATGCGCATGGCACACTAATGGTGATCTACCGGATAGTATAATTCATGCACGAGGGTTGAGGGGAGAAGGAGAAAGGGAGGAAAAGAGAGAGAGAGAGGTAACAGCAGGAGCCGGGACACGCGATACTCGTCTCTGGTTCCCGGTCTCTGCTCTCCCGATGTTTCAAAGTGCGTTTATGTGTATGTGTGTGTGTGTGTGCTCGGATTGTTACGACGCCCCGATGATTTACCGACAGAAAACGCACACAGGTGCCTCCTGCCCGACTCACCTACTCCTCACCAACCCCCAACACACATCGCTATTCCGGATGGCAAGTTCTCCCTCCTCGACGATTTGTTTTATAACGCGTTGCAACGCCCAACAGCAACAACGAAACGTTTTATAACGCGACAATTAAAGCGCTGAATCCGACAATACGATGCATATATATTCGTATATACACGCATATTTATGGTCGTATGTGTATATGTTTATATATGGCACTCGTGCTACAGTCAACCGAAGAGGAGCATGGAGCAAGGAACGAGAGAACAAACGCACTGGACATCCAACACCAACATTCCCTTGTCCTGCGTGACCTATATTTCTCCTTGAAATTCTCGCACTCGCATCACGATACCCAACACAAAATTGTACAGCACGCGCGCTTTATGGCCACTGGGAGCATGTTTTTCAAACGAATTTTTATTTCTCTGCGACTAAAAGCTACGAGGCTCAGAGATTTTTCTAAAGAGCCTTTTTCAAGTTCTTTGCCCTCTCTGTCTGTTTAACGAACATTATTCGGTCTGTCATTTTTGTGCTCGTTGAGTTAATCGCCAAGAATTTTCAGCTACGCTAATGCGTTGCTGCCAAAATGAAAATGATTTCAAGCTCGAAACGATCGTTTATTTACAAGCAAATCTTGACACGAATAACTCGTAATTTACTGCATTGAAATATGGTGATTTAGTATTTTGTGCCGATTCGTGCGACTCCCTCCGTTGGGCCCTGGAATGTGTCGCGAGCTGATTTGAGTGTTAGCCACGAGTGACCATTTGCGTGCCCAGCGTATATATGAGAAGACGAACGTCAGTAGAGCAGGGTGTCATGGCCGTGACGCCAACGGCTCGGAACCATCGGCGTTACGGCCATTGCTCGTCGTGATTAATTAACGCGACATCGTAATACCAGCGTAGCAGTGGTTGATCAGTCCTCCCGAGTCTCCCGCTTTGATGATGACGGCATGTCGAATCCCAGACGCCCTCAGCCAAACCCTCACCCTCTTTTTCAACCCTTCCCTCCCCCCCCCCCCCCCCCCCCGACATCCCCCTTTTCCATACCCCAATATCGGAAGTGGAGTACATGCCGCCAGCGGAATAAGCGTAAGCTTAACTAGACGAGGGAAATATATCAGAGAACCAAGATAGAACACGTAACGTCGTTGATGAGAGGATGTTGGCAAGGGTTAAAACAAAACAGCGATACACACCACAGAACGTAATTATGTCGAGTGAAATATGATATATTTTGTTATTTCACTGATGATGAGCTTCGTTCATTTTTTTTTCTATAAAATTCTCAAAGCTTCCATATTCTCCGAGATTTTCAGGTTAATTAATTATTTTAGCAACGCGAGATTCTAGCTCGAGTTGAGCAGGAATTCAAAGATATTTTTTTAGGAATTCAATATCGAGTTGAAAGGTGAAAATATTTTTTTCACCGTTCAATGTTATTTTTTCAGTGGAAATGTTGGGCCAGATTTTGACAAGAATAATTTCAGCTTCTCGGAGCAGTAAAATTTTAGATCCATCTCACGTTTTGTGTCGTCAGTGACGGAAGATATTATTGATCCAAGTTGAATATTTGAGCGATAATTAATGCGAGTTGAAAGGTTGTTTCCAGATGCGAAAATTGTACTTTGAATTTTCGGTTGAAACGATGAATTATTGAGTAACATTAATTAATGCGAATTTTAGGGGCGAGACGGTTTTGTCGTACGATATTTACAAATTTCCGTGATGGTAAATCAGTGGGTGAAGAAAAATTCATAGCAATATGAAATTTGGAATAAGTATAGAAAACAAAGAAAAGTTGAAAAAGTTTCGATCATAGGAATGCTCACTGATAGCACTTTGCCAATCAAGTGGTTAATCAGTTCTTGGTTGGTAGACCTTTAAATATTTGCCATTGTATTGACTTAGAGGTCAAAGTTTGCGAATAAACGTATACACAAATAAATTGACACACGAACACCTAGGTTTGGGAGTTCCCCCGAGTACCGTTCGCGCACACAAAAAATCACGCGCCGTTGAGTGAGTTCACAGGTAACGAAGGACCGCTCTCTGGTGAGGCCATATAATTGTTTGCCATTCAAATGCCATTAACATTCAAAATTACACGTTCCGGCATTTGGTTATTTCAGATTCCAACAATTTCCATAATAAATTTCAACGTTGAATCACTATCGAATCGATCAGGTCAGGTATTTCGTATGCAATTAAATTTCTGCAAAAATTTTACCATGGCATGGTTTTTTCTTTTTTTACGCACCACATTTTTTAAATTTTCCGGACTATTCAATTTTTCAGAAATCACGTCTCGGTGGGCAAACCCGACGACAGAGTGTTCAATTCTGGGGAGAAAAGTCCATTTCTATTTTTTACTACGGTTACACCTTCACCAAGATATCAATCAATTAACGTAATGGCCCAGTAGGGAGCTGTCATTCTGTGCATGCTCATCACGGCAACGGCTCCTCGGAATCCCTGATTGCGACCAAAGTTTTATTTTTTCATAGAATCTCGTGAATTATTTACTCTGTAAACTATTGTCATTGATTCAACATATTTGCAGGTAGAAATCAGATTTCACAATCAAATTTAATATGCCATTTCCTTGGGCCGTTAAATGTAGGTGCCTCGTTATAAACATCGAGGCAGTTCTGTACCGAAGTTGAAACTTACCTTTTCGAAGCAAGCTCTACCACTTAATAGTGCGCTAAAATCATTAGGAAGGACCACACGAGCGGATATTCACTGGAAGCCGTTGGTTCATCGTTGCAACTAAGTTGGGGCTAGAAATCGTCATTTCCGGCCCTAAGCAATATTAGTTGCGAAGCAGCTGAGGTTAGGTCAAGTCCGTAAACAGTTGGAACTCTCTTGAGGGGTGAGTAAGTGTCACCATTCTCGAGAGACGATGAGAAGAGTACATAACGGTGTGGATCGTTTGTAGTATCCTTATAAATACTCGTATAGACTCTTTGCTTAGAATTTTAACTTTATCGTGTAGAGGCTTGAAGTCAGAAGTCTCAAAGTCCTTAACTTTTCGAACTGAGAATCTCCTTGAAATGTGATAATGAGCTAGTCGCGAGATGAACTGAAAGGAAGCTGAGCAGCAGGGGCCCTTTTATTTGAAGATAAGATTGATTCGAGTGATACACATCAGGTGTATAACGGTTTAGTGAGCACAGAAGGGGGCACCGACCACAGAAGTGGTACGAGAAGTAACGAGGTATGGATGTAGCATTGAGAGTGACAGTCCTAGGTGGTGGGTCATAATCAAGGTAATGGCAAAACAAAGGGTGGACGAGAACAATGGTCGGGGTAGGTTGTTGCATGGGAGCATACGTGACCCTTTGCTTCACGTTTCAATTTATATATATATATATGGATATAACATTACATATCGGTTGGCAGAGTACGCCATGTGTGCAGACCCGATGTGACAGGCATACATTATCCGGGCACTGTTTGCGAATGCTTTGCATCAGCTCTTCCACCGAAGTTGTACCGTACAAACGCGACATGGACACCTAGACTGTACCACCGAGCTTTCTGACACGAATGCTCAGAACTCTCACAACTTTTGCACGCATTCTTGACACTTCGTTATATTTATATTTGTGTATTTGTTAATACACTCGTGTGTTACTCGCGTGAGCTGCTTCCATGATAATCTATTGCAAATATATATCACATGGGGGTGAAAGAATCAAATCTCAACTCAAATTACAATAAAACGAATAAATAATATATAACGATGAATTGATGGTGAAATGTCCAACGTTCATGCACCGGGCGAAAGTGGCATGGACGAAGGAATTATTTTTCGGGCTTGAAGCAGGTAATTTGATTAAACGTAGAGTTGAATAAATTAGTGGAGCTCAATCAGTGATTACTTAGTGACATCGCTCGGGTCTTTTAACCTTATTTTTGATTAATTCAATATTAGATGAGGACAAGTGAGGAAACGAGAAGGGCGAGATATTTTTAATACCACGGAAAAACAAAAATGTTTGCTTGTATATTTTATAAAACTGGGTAAGAGGGAGTTGCCTCGTTGCTTGTTGGGAATGTAATGCCTGACGTGCCGGCACGCCCATGACTTCTCTCCTGTATATTCCTCGCTTTTCTCTATCCTCGTGTAGGAATCTTTATTTTGTTATACGAAGAGCAGCGCATTCGCGCTTGTTCTTGCTTCTCTTCCCCGTTCACTCGTTGACTAAACATTTAAAGGTAACGTTTTCCCTGCCGAATATGTGTACAGGATGTTTAAAAAATTTCGGGACAGCTGCAGTTCACAGATCGCTTAATTTCGATGAGAAAATTTGTTTGACATCTTTCCTACGAATCTTTCAACTTTTCGGCTGCGACTGTCACAGGCAATACACACTTTCTGTCTGTGGCATCTCGTCAAATTATTGGTGCCCCTCATTACGTGCCAAAATTGAAAATTTATTCAACTATTTTATATTTGGAATTTTGAAATCTATATTTAAATGGTCGATCATAGAAACGAATTTCGAGGGATCCTCCGTATACATTGAGGGTAAAAAGTGGTGATTTTTTCATGCTGCTTGTTACGCTGCACACAAGGTTGCTTGTATCGTAATATACAAGTATTCTGGTCGCTTACGAGCGAAGACAGGGGCTCTTGTTGAATTTTCCCACATACCTTGTATTACGTTGCTTGGAAATGTACGTCGTATTTGTACGACGCATCAAAGAATATGAATTCTGAATAGTATGCTCCTCTTGAGCTTGACACTTTTCGTGATAATTAATTGTTCACTTTCATACCCGAGTACGAAATAGAAAACGAATTTTTACATAGCGCAAGTATTTATGGCTGATTCAAACAGAAATGAAATGCAAAATGATAAAAAATAATATTTCATTGTTTATTATTGAAAAATGAGGATACATTTTTTTAATATTTATGAATTCTTGGCTTTTTCATCGTCCATAGAACGCTATTCGATCCTTTTTATTGTTTTTCTCCATCAAAAATTGTTCTATGGCCGATTGGCATTGATGCTACAGTCCCGGAGGGCTAAACGAGGGAGACAATAGAAGTCAAAGTGTTTTTCACCAAGACACTATAACCGTACTTCGTATAAAAGTAACTCTCTTGACGATGCTCCGCTAAAAAAAAACCACTTGCATCCCGATAGAACGCTTCCCAGTCGATCCAACAGAATGCTTAACTTTCACGAGAGCAAACGTCGAAGAATAGTACGAAGTTGGATATCGTCGAATCTTTCATATACATATATATTATGTATTCCTTCTATATATCCATTTATACACGGTGTCCAGACTGTAAGTTCTGCTAACTTTGAGAATAAATTGGAATTCTCGTTCGGAATTTAAGGAGTTCAATAAATTTACAGAAACGTAGGAACATTCCTTCGCCGGGTATTTTAATTTTTATGAGTAAAGGATTCTTTTTAATTGTTACTTTCGGCGATTAGTTACGAATCGATTTTTTATTCCACATAACAAGACGAATCTCTCAGAGAAAAAGTTTTCTTTGAAATTGACTATTCAAGGTTTTTGTTGTATTTGTTGTTGTTTGTAATAGGTTTGAGAGAAATTGCAGTAAAAAATGAACTGGAAATTCAATGACTTTTCAGACACCCTGTAGATATAAAGTTACAATAGGATATTGTACTTACGTAGCGTTGAAGGAGTTCCAAGACGATGACAATGGTTTACCGATGCTGGACTTTTATATCCAAGATAAAATGACGATATTTCGATCGTCGAGCAGGCGCCACCGTTGCGTCAGCGCATCGTAATTTTTCACGTTCTCCTACCACTATTTTTTTAATCTTTTCTGACAGTAACATCGACTAACGCTCCTCGAGTTTAATTGAATCTGGAATAGAAAGAAATCGACATCGTGATTAAAGTGTATTTTGTGAATAATAAAAAAATTTATAACATTAGATTATTCAGACGGTCGAAAAATATAATGAAACTTGTCGAAGTTTTCAAAAGTTTTCAATCAAATATTTTTCAAATATTTTCAACGCTTTCTTTCGAGCTGGAATAAACTGTCGAGTCTTCGATGACAAATATTGGCATATTGCTTAATAATAATTCAAGGCGTTCGAGAAATCAAATATTTGTCGAGAGCATACGAAGGAAAAAGGACAAATCGACACAGGCTTTATTTGGCCTCGTATTTCCGCGGTTGCCAACATCGAGTGACGTGAATATCGGAAAGAAAAATAAAATGAATGATTGAGCTATTTTCGTCGAGGCACGAACGTGCGTGCCCATGAGGTTTATGGGAGATTGCTCGGGCGAGCTACTTTCAAGGAATAGAATAAAGTGAATGAAACGTGTTGTCGACTGACCGTCTCTCGAGGGATCACGTGCTTAGTATCCAATTAATTCGTGTCTTATATCACATTTCTATCATATAAAAATTTTTAAAAATGTCCTTTCATCGTGTGTTTTTGCAAAAATTAACATTTTAATATGATCAAGGGCTTCCTCGAATTGATTTTCCAACACGTATGCTTTCAGTAATATCAAAAAAGAAATAGAAAAAAAGAATAAAGCAGAGAGGAAAGAGAATTGTAAGGGAAGGAGAACATGTCGAAGGAAAAAGGTGCATGGATAAAAATTGGATTAGAAAGGATGAAAAAAAGGGAAAAAAATAAAAACAGATCGAAACAATATAGAAATTGAAAGAAGTGAAAAACGAGAAAAAAGGCAGAAAGAAAACAGTATAAAAGGGGAGAGTGGAGAATTCCTTCCACAATGGTGCTCCCATGGCGCGATTCCAATTTCACTCAGGTCGATGTAGATAAGTGAGAAGGCAAATTCGATACAATTTAAATACACTCCAAGGGAGAGCAGGCAGCTGAGGATATGTCAACTGTCCGTTATAAACTGAACAAATCCTGGACAGCATCTTCCATGATTCTCGACTGGTGACAGCATGTAAATTTTGTACATGAGCCTGGAACGTTTTTTTCCGAACAAAAGACGAAAAAAAAACGTTCTGGCTGCATGAAATATTGGCATGTCTCTTTGAAAAGCTATTTCGTAGCGATTTTTAGGAAAGTCGAGAGGTAGAAGCATTTTGAAAAATTTCTTCAACAAATACTCCAGTTTAATTGGTCTTCGTAAAATCGAGTTTCGAACAAAAGCGTTGAATGACGCGATCTTTTGTGAAGACTGTACAGAAAAGGGGTAGTTTTCCAAGGGTATAGTAATGTTTTGATGAGGGTCATTTCTCGAAGGGTTAAGAAGTCTGTGAACCATTTACCTTATTCCCTATATCTGAAGTAGATTTGCTTTTACAGACTTTAAGTGAGTACATAGAGATGAGAGTACATTGTCCCACAATTCCATATCTCCCTATCTCTTTCTCTGTATCTTTTGTTATGCCATCGTTCGTTCATTCTCTTGGGTCAATCTGTTTCCTCTCCTTCTCTGTCTTTTTCTTTCTGCCTCGCAGTGTTGCCTTTTCTCTCCCTCTCTTTCTCTTTGTGTGTCTATTTCTCAATGCGAGGAAATACCCACGCCTCATTGTACAATGTTCGATGTCTCCTCAGAGTATGCACTCGCGGAAAAGGGAGCAGGATGAAGGGATGGTTATCGATCGCCAAGGGTTTTCATGCGAGACTCGAGGACAATGGACTTACTCAGGGCAACCTGTGTCAACCCTATGATTTAGCTAACAATCGTTCGATGCTTCTATACCTAATGCTATACCTTCATCTCTCCTTGCCCTCTCCTTGCTACTTCTATTTCTCAACCAATGAGACGACGAATCTTTGCGAGCACGTTCACCAATTGCCGAGACTCCACATTTACCCTTTCAATAGTCCTCCTGCTTTACCTCTTCTGTGCTGCCGCCCTGTATCTATATGTGCAGCACATAATCACTGAAGAAATCAGGTCTACATATCTATAGGGTGTCCACAGCCTAGAACACGCCCAAAATCTTAAGCACAAATAGATCTTAAAGTTTAAAGCATAAAAGTCCTTATCTCGTTTCCTCCGCGGTGTACACCGGATATGAGATATAAATAAATAATATATAGCGACTACCCGACACCGTTCGCCAATTATAAATGCGGGCAATGCAAGCAGCAGTTGGGGCAGCATTTCCTTGTCACTAATTCAATAGAATATCTCACGGACAGTTCGTTCGAGAGCAAAATACTCCGATATACGCTTATTCCTTCCCAAACTTCACGCTATAACTACGATCTCAGATTATTATTATGGTTTTCAACACACTCTGTATACATAAGGATATAACGGAGTGTATATATACAGCTTTTCTTAAGAACCGAAATCACATCCGGAAACTTTGACCATTCACTAGTTAGTACTCGTAGCTTCTCGATAATAGCCCTCGGGAGCTCAACTTCATTCCCCAATAGAATTCCACCGATATCACTTTTCCAATAGATCTCCACCATCGTGCAATAATACCGGTAGATTTGTCATTCAGTGGGCCTCCAGATGTCGCCTCCTAGGGATCTGTCTTTAGAATTCAGTGATCAATCAAGTTCAGTCTCGAAAGGGAATGGGGTTCGAGTTGTTTTTTACTCTATTTAAACATTTATAGGGTTGAGTAAATCTTAATAGGTTTGAATGCAGATTAAATTACTGCGGGAGGAAAGTAAATCATGTATTCGACAATCTGATAAAAATTAAATAATCAACCAAGCGTTTTTCGAAGCTCTTTAAACACCACTCCGGAACTTGCTATTACTCATTTTTCTCTTTTCTTTATTTTCAAAAGCTCATATTATATTGCCGTCCGGTAGTAGCTCCTGCCGAGAAACTGCGATCGGAAGTTACGACAGGATGAAAAGCGTCTTACTCTGAAGCACCGAGTGAACATGTTAGCATTCATGGACTGAGGCGACATGCTCGCAGCCCACCAAGGCCTTTCATAAAGTTACGCGTTTACGAGATTCCGTGGAAGAAAGCATTTACGCCGGGTCCGGCAAGGCAGAAAGTCGTTCTAAAGTCGAGCTTGCACCATATAACGGCATACTCAAGTGCACTCACACCATGTGAGCTATATTATTCTCTATTTGACGAGCCCCAAAAAGAGGTCTCGTTAAATTTATGTATGAAAAAACTTATTATTATTATTATTTTTTTTTTTCATTTTTATATTCCATCAGAATGCATAACAAATACGTACAGTTTTCTTCATGAAAAAATCGGAGTCAATTAATTTTATACGAGATATTTTTTGATTTATTTCTCTGGTACACAAGTCTATATATGATCAATAATCTTCAATGATCAAACTTCAATGAGACTTACAGTTGGGATGAAATTTAAGTATCTCAGTGAGTCGGTTTTATTTTATTTATAATTCAGGAGTTAATTAGCTTAGTTTCCAAATCAAAGAGCGACGAGATACTTTGGCACGGAGCTAAGATACGATATAATTGAAGGGTTTGGAAAAGAGTAGTGTCTGATGAAAATTTTTCTTTTTCGCTAATGACACAACGGTATCTCAGAAATATATGGAATAAATTTTCATCAATTTTTTTCTTTCTTATATTCCATTCTTTATTTGAATTAAAAAGTTTATGCGTACGATTGTTTATTGATTTTTGAGAAAATTAACTGCGAATATCTTTCAACATTTTACTGGGAAAGTACGATTTTTTGGCAACATTGACATATTGAGAGGAATTCTGTTCTCGTGATCATTTCAAGGGGATAGGGCCTTCCACAGGGGTGCGGTAACTCCTTAATTGGATTTGCCTAATAGCGTGTCGCGTGTGCCCACCTTCATCCGCTATATCCGTTGTATATCTCGTCTGGGGAAAAGGGGGGAGTATAATGTGACGAAGCGTGTACACGCATCTACGATCTGGTGTCCAAACATTTCACTATCTGTGTAACGATTATGCATGCATTTGCCTTCATTCATACAACAAAACGGTGATGAAATATTGTCGTCCTCCTCATCAGATATCAAGGATTTCGTGCCGTTTTTTTCGTCAGCACATTTTTTTAAACGCAGTTAAATCTCCTGATAAAAATTTCAACTGCACGCGTTATTTTTCTCATGTATATTTGCTTGATAAACATTTTATAACTCAGTGGACAAATTATCTCACAGTAAGTTTCTCTAGTCTTGAGAAATTACGATTTCCTTTGCATCCCATCAATATTTTGTTTCTTAAATTCGTAAATCGTTGTTCGTTGTGTTCTATTAAGAATTTGTCTTTTGTGTTTACTTATCAAGTACATTCGTTTTCCGATTCAATCATTTACTGTGTGTGAGAATTCTAATTCTCCTTGCTCGCAATCAATGACCTCGGCGAGGATAAGGGCAGTATAGGCTTGTTCGCGTTTCACAGTCGACGAGAACCCGCGAATATATTTCGCGAATGGAAACGGGGGAATAGGAGATCGAAGAGCCGTGATTCACTTAGCCGCGGGAGCCCCTGAAATTGCGAAAGGGGCTGAAAGGCTTCGGGAGAAACTCGAAGGCTATGACTAATTGCTTGAAATCACGCGTTATACTATTGTCTTTACTCCCTCCTCTCTCTCTCTCTCTCTCGTTCTCGCTTCCTCTCTTTCTGTTCTCGATCGTCAGTCACGTTCTGGCCTTTTCCCGCACTTGATCGACGCCATTTCCTCATTCTGTTCTAGCGAACTTCCCTCATCGTCAAACATACCCGATAGAACGTCAAGGCCTCTGTCGAGGAGTTCTTTAGAGCTTGAACGAGAGAGCGAGAGAGAACAGTTTAGGATAGAAAATTTAAATTTTCAAATTTACCAATCGTGACAGTAATTCGTTTTCGTGGATTAATGGTGCTGCATCGCACTGAAAGGAAGCTTCGTGAAGAGTGAAGATATTGTCAAATTTGTTCTTCGAAAAATTCCGAAAAAAAATTTTTAATTGAAAAAAAAAGCTTAAAATTTACGTAATAGTGGAAACTCAATGATGATTTTTCGTTGATTTTTATTATTTTTCAATATATTCCCATAATTAATCGTTCGTTTTTTTTTGTTGCTAATGTTATAAATTTATCAGCAATGACGTAACTTCTCTTTGGATAATGATTATTCGCCCCTAGGGACACATCCTTGCACAATCCCATTTTCCATCAAATCTAGACGTAAACCTTTTTCCAATTTTCGATTTCCGATGCTAATCAAATTTCCGATTTCCAGCTTTTCCTGTATTGAGTATCGTATAGTGATAAATATTTGTGAATAGAAATTGAAGTGAAGACTATTTTATATAAATTTAAGTCTTCTTCTGTTCGTATTACATTTTATTCTTCTGTATTATATAAAAGTTGGTAGATTGTGGAAAAAAATTGGTTTAGTCGAAAAAGGCCAACGTGTGTGGATGCGTTCAAAAGTTGTATACATATTGAAAAAGGTTGGGAAGGCCTCAAAATCCAATATCACGCAGTATAATAAGAAATTTATTTTGTATGCACGCGTATATGAATATGAATATTTATGTAATAGAAATGAAGCAGCAATAATACATGAACGTATTATTATGGGATTTTTATTAAATAAATGATCAGTGTCATCATCTCGGTATCGTAACACCCCCTTTAAATAAATGGGTCCTGATAGCATTCATTCGGAATAAATATGCCATTGTATCAGAGAAGACCATGAGGAAGCTTTAGTATGGGGTACAATTCGGAGGTTATTTATATACGTTTGTTTGTATGGGGTGTTTATAAAGCTCGTGAAAATTAATATGGACGTTGCGTGGCAACGTTTATTCATACAACGAAGGGGTTTCTTCTCTCTCTCTCTCATCATCTCGCTCGTTTTAACAGACGGAAATTCACCCAATGTTCTCTAGACCTCTGTTTACGCAACTATCGAAAATCCATCTAATGCAAATGCGTCCCAACAATTGAATATAAACCGTATTTGGTTTATTCAATCAAATTTACAATTCAATTGTCCACTATGCGATCGGTGGCTCCATTAAATTATTGTCATTGTTGTTATTATCATTATTATTATTTTTATATGCTCAATAATTATCGATGCATGCTCGGAGTGGGGTTTCCATGAACATGAATTTACTTTTAACTCGTAAAATTCGTTTTTCATACAAATAAATTCAATATTAAAAATAGATTTATTAACGTTTAACTGACGAATTATAATATATTATTGGATTAATTAATTATTTAACCACTTATGAAAATTTTCTGATTGAGGATAAGAGCGAATTTCTCTTCGAGACTTCCCGGGCGTATAAGAGCCCTCCAATCGATGAATTAGTGTTCTTAGGGTATGTGTTTGTTTGATAATGGCTTCGGAAGTCAACACAAATGCTGCGTACTTAACTGCGAGAGCGTTCGGGGGGTAAAGTTCTTCCAAGGCGCTTTCTTCGATAAAGCCATAGAAAAAGTATATGCGTCTTTTGCACCCTCCTTTGACTGACATTATAATCCACCCTTTTGAGGTTGCTGACAGGGGTCTCAGCGACTGTTAGCGTACTTCATCAACATTTTGTATTCTTCAGCTTACCAATATATTTAATTTAGTATAATTTACCTAGTTTAATTGTCACACGATGACGAAAAGTAAATTATAGATAGATAGATAGATATGGAATTTTACATGCATACCCTTATCGGGTTTTTACATGGGTGGTATTGCTCACAATTTTCCTCTTTACTCCTCTCCTCTTTCCCACATTTTTTCCACAATTCCATATTACCACCTGGACCTACATTTTTACGTGGATTCCGAACCACGGAAGGTAAATTATAATAAAGGTTTAAATATGAGCAGGGAATTTGAAGTCACCTTAAAACAATATTTCAGACAATATTTCAAATGTTGATCTGTAGTGGCATGCGGCGGCGTCAAGCGCTTTTCTCAACCATTACATATACCCTCGAGGACACCAACACACGTATACGGCAACACACACCCACACATATTTATCGATCACAGATACAGCGACATTGCTGGACGATTACTGTTCGCCCAGTACTGGGAATAAGGCGCTTACAGTACTGTGAGGTAATTTTACAAATTGATTTTTCAAGCTCAGTTTGGAAAGCTTCTGAAATATCGATAAAAATCGAAGGATTTCATTAGGACTATTTAATATCGAAAATTTTTTGATTTTGTTGTTCGGTTTCGAAGTAAAAATACGTGATTGGTTTGTAAATATTTGTCTATGGCGAAAGAAACATTGTTGATACATATTTTTATCAGTGATATAAAAAGAAAGAGAATCCGTCGAGATAAGGATTTATTTTTGTTCTTTATAAAGGCGGATAAAAAGTCTGCAATTTCTTTGGCCTTTGGCTCCATCTGTGTCAATAAGATTTCAATTAAGGCTCGAAGCGTTTCATCGCCAGGAGTCTGTGTTGTCCTGGCGATCATTGACGTCGAGGGAACTCCGGATCAGGCGCAACAAGCGACCACCAACGGAGAAATGCCGCACTCTCTCTCTCTCTTTCTCTCTCGCTCTCCCTCTCTCTCTCTCTCTCTCTCTATTTCTCCCTCATTCTCCGGTCTTTCTATCCCGTTATCGCGTGACCCTGAGGGAGCGAAATTGCAGAGCCGGGGTCGCTGGATCGATGGTTTGGGCGTGCTAGGTTTAGATGGGTTTGGCGTGCCAGCCGAAGGCTCTCGAGTCCATTGTTTCCGCACGAAGACATTCCCATTGTTTTCCTAGTTGGTGGATAGTGAATATTCTCCCGAGATTGGCATAAACACGTTGTTCAGTCTGTATAGACAACTCTATTCAAGGATTTATTAGAATGGCAAGAGAAAACAGTTATTTGATGAATTTGACGAACGGGGAACTTGCCTTGCGTGGGTGCGTCAGCTCTTTACTCTTTTTGAACTTTCCTCTAAGGTGTTTTTTATTTTAATTCTTTTTTTACGGACAATTATCCAGCAATATCCGCGTAGAAGATCGAGACACGGTAATAACGGGGTTTGAAGCAAGACATTTGTACCTGTGAGCTTTGGGATTGCCAATTCTACGAGAATATTGTACCAGGGCTGCTGGGATTCCATCACAATCCATTTTCACCCGTGGGAAAGCAAATATGGGTCAGATCTCTGGAGATAAAGAGGGAACTGATAGGGGTAGGTTTTAAGGGTGTGAGAGCAGGACGAATTTGTGTGGGAGAGGTCGAGTTGGAAACACCCTCATGACCATGCTAAATCTGGTACTGGCTTGAGTTCCACCGCAGCACGTTGGACTAGAGTTGCCACTGAATTATTGAATGACTATAGCCGTCGCGATATTGTCGCTGTATACCAACGGACCACCCCTAACAATGTTAGTGACACCGAAATTACTAGAGCAGTATGGACATGTGTTGTATACCTGCAAACTGTTCCCCAGTTGTCCATATGATATGCATAACTTTACGCCAGGGAGTCTCAGAAGAGTCTATTGTCTTCGTAGCGTTTTTACATTCAAGTTAAGTAAAGGAGCAAATACGTTCAACAGTTTCTGTTGATAATATCGTGGTGGAACGACGGTGAGCTCCCATCTTGCTTGGTAAAGTACCGCACGGTGGCAGAGAAAGTCATCAATAAATGGCATACGACGTCGTCGAAGTCTAGCCGTTCAATGTTCCACGATCTCCATCTGAAGAAGCTGGAGCTGTTACTCCTTTGCTTTTATACTGATCAACCCAGCGCACGGTGTTTTGCGCAGCTTTTGCCTCTTAGTCTGAAGTCTTACGATACCTGGAGCCATTTCTAGCCTCTGACATGTTAATTTTACATTCTGCCTCTTTCCTCCTGCTAACGAAACTTGTTTGTGTTACGGAGGAAGAAGCTCTACTTACATTTCATACCTATTCATGACTTATCACATCATCATCAGATCCAAATTTTGGACCGAACCTTGGTTCTTCCTCCAACATAACCAGACAGCAAAAAAATAGAGAAAGTAAGACTTCTTTCTAATGACAATATGTTCTGAAGGCTCCTTTTTGATGACGCCCTGCTCTTGTTTTTGCTGCTTGCGCAGTCTAGCCCACTTTGAATTTCTTCTGTGGTGCTGTATTACTCGAAAACTTTGAGAAACGTTTCGGAACACACGCAAAAGCAATATCCACGGGTAGACGTTTCCTAATTGTCTGACGGAATATTGTGTTTCGGAAACACAGCAGTGGCAAGTCAGTGGTTACGGGATTTGATAATTCACTGCAGGCGGTCCACTGGTATAGCAGTGGTAAACAAACGTTCTTGATGGAAGGAGTTTGCATCAAATATCTCTTGTTGATCACTCTCAAATACCTATACTTCTAGAAACAATATTGCATTCGTGTGTAATTAGTGGATGCTTTGTCATGACCGAGCTCTGCTGCACGAAAGAGGATTGGTATTAATGTTTCCTTAGTCCGGATACACTGACGATAAACCGAGTTCAACAACCAGGAGTCACGACGACACATCAATCTGGGGCTTCTCGGTCACGGTGTTCCTGCAGTTATTGATCATTCGTGCAGAGTTCACAGATTCACTATCCAGCAGACACTTTGATGTCCAGGACACATGGAAGTTCACCGCGGCCACTCTACCTTCACTTTTTTTTGCATCAAATCAAGATATTCTACACCGCATCATTTATAAAGTGATCATTAATTTTTTCGCAGTCCATGCTAATCCGCCGTTTCGGACAGTGAAATATTTTCTATTAACTCAAGCGAGTAATTAATTGTTAGAAGAATCTTGTAAATCGCGAGCTCGATGAATTAGTGAAATACTTTCGAAACTACCTCCAAAGTCTAGCCCGTGCTTCATAGCGGCAGCATTTAATTTGTTACGAAGTACTAGTATCATGATGAAAACTGTGAGATTTTTGGTGCTCTGCTCGTAAGAAAGTTGAATGAGTTTTGGAAAAGCTGAGGAAGAGGCAACGACAATGGCGGCAGCTCTCAACGTGTTTGTACGAGGAAAGCAGAAGGTTCCTGATACAAATCGATTGAACAGTCCATTGTCTTTTCTTTCCGGGTCTGGGCTGAATTAACAGGAGTCTTCGGTTCGTCGATTACAGCGCAATCAATAGGTGAAGGACTTTTCTCTCCTAGCCAGCTTCAAAGTTCGAGTCTTCCAAGTGCTAAAGATTTGTTTGCTCTTTTCTACCGTTAGTCGAATAAAAAACTAGACTGAAAGTCCTTAAGGCACTTCATCTGTTGCGTGACTGCAAGAGTGATGGGTGAAAAGAAAATTCACAATTTTTCTTGGCGATGCTCAGTATTTCGAGGAAATGAAAAGTTTAAACTTTTTTTTTAAACTGTAAACTTTGAAACAAATGTGCAGCAGGATTTCTGCGACAACTGAAAGAGTGCTTTAAGCTGAATAACAGAAATATATCGAGTCCGGTGATCCTTTGGATAGTTAATGATTGATTACTAACGAAATGGTTGTTGATCCTATGCTGGATTAAAATTGTGATGTTATTTTGGTCCGTCGTTTTGTCTTGATTAAAAGCAGTCTCGAAGATTTGTTCTCTTGAGACAGTTGATAATTAAAAATTCAAAGATCACCTCTAGCCGTAGGACTACGGTCTGATGGAAATACTGGCACCTGGGGTGCCTCAGATGGGAGGTCATAGTGGAGATTTTTCTGGAAATAGAGACGGTCATCAAGTAGGCAAGAACAATCGACCAGGCAGACACATCGTGACCCCACTCACGAGGACGTCTACCTTTAACCTCTGTCCAAGAAAGTACTGCACCCTATGAGTTTGTACGACTCAGAAAAGGTTGTGGCCTCGTTACATCCGGTTGAGTGGTCCTCGTTGGAAGAAAGAACGGTGATGAGTGAAACGTCAAAGACGTCAAAAGTGCGACCATCCTTCCCTTTTTAATTCTACAGGAGTCGGTAAGTTTACATTTTTGGGTCAAAATCCTTCGGCTATGTTGGTGTTTTTTTTTGTTGTAACGTATACCAGGCGGAAAAGGGAGAGATTTTTCTGATCATCTCTATTGTAAAATGTTGTCTCTCTTCTCCTGTTTCGTAGACAGTACCTTTTTATCTGTTTCCCCAATGCTCCCGTGCTCCAGTAAACTCTGTTGTTTTTAACTAGGGAATGATTTTGGAACAACTATACGCTCCCAGGCTTTTGTGTTGTTTATCTGGTGAAAGCTAGAAGAGCGAAGAAGGTGCCATTAGCGTGACAGAAACACGCGGTTCATGGAACGATGCGGGAGAATTTCTCTTTTTCTTTTCTCTACGTTCATAATAAACGAGATATCGAGCCCGGGGTAAAAAAATCATAGAAGGAAAAGCGAGATGTCTGTTTTTTTGACTTAAGGAACTTGGAATAGAAAAGAGACGCTATGGGTGACAGTTCGAAACGACAAAAAATGGGGGGAGGGGGTTGATGGAGATAACTCGTAGAAGATGTATTTGGTAAAAAGAGGATAAGAAGATTCGTACGTTACAACGTATCCATATAAGTCCGAAAATAGAGACCTCGTAGAGAAAGAAGAAACTTTCTATTGATCAAACTACGTCCCAACTGTTTTGTCCATACGAATATTCCACCATATTATTGTAAGAAATTCGCACTCTAGTCGCGTATCTAATACAAATGTAACGCGCATAGCCACTGGCACGGATTTGGTTACATTATCCGGCAGAGTATTGTACCAAAGGAATTGTTCCTTAAAATGATTAACGACGATTCAATTATGACGGCCTCGAATTTCTATTGCGTTGTTGTACGTGAACTGGAGACGAGTTCTGGCACATGTTTCTACAATAGCATCGAGAACTCTTGGATGAAACAAGTACCCCGAACATCGTGGAAGGTGCGTTCATACAAATACGCTGCTACCTTTCAATGTAGCGGTATAGAGTAGTAGTTTGCTCACGAATACAGATGAACCCTTGTAACGTTGGAGTTAAATACGTTGACTACCAAGACTTCCGCTTACGGTTTACGGGGTGAATGGGTCTCGAGATTCTGAAGAGACAAACACTCACTTATATTCCTCTTCGACGTTGGGCTGATGCGATAGTCATTAATGAAGTGACGACCAATCCAATGCGTTGGAGAAAGAGGAAGAGTGTGAGTTGGGGGACGGGCTTCCATTCTCGGATTGTTTAGAGTTTAAAAAAGTAATAACCGAACGGTGGTGCATCCGAAACTAAAATGGCAAAGAGCTTCTAATTCTTCTCTAAAATCTCACAACCTACTCTCTGCAACTATACAGACTTCTGCAATAATGTGACGAGTGTATATGGAAATGTGTGCGGGAAAATTGTCGCGTTACGCCGGAGGAAGTCCTCGCAGTGAGTGCTCGATGAAGTTGGTTCTACGCAAATGATAATTGTACATTGCTGTTAAGACATTTACATTCGCAAGAAGAAACCAGAGTTCTTGTTGGAGGATAGTGCGAGTGGCTGAAGAGGAATTTGTAGTTCACTTTAACATTTGTAGATATAGTTTGAATTGTGAATGTCTGCTCGCGTTGAACGTGCTATGCTTTCGCGTTGATGATACACTTGAGAGCTGAGTAAATTGACGCAGGTTATGTTGACTTATCCACATACATCAGTCGACCGAGCAGCCTTGCTCCGTTAGGCTATTCTAATTGTAATTAATTTGACCCTACCACTTATTCAGGTTCGAATCAGTAATCCAGCTAATGTTGGACCTTTCAATATCCGGTGGGCAGAATCAATCTGTATGCAACAATTATGCCAAAATTGAATTCACGTTTCCAATTGTTAAGAGCACCTTTATAGCTTGACCCCAGCTTGAACGAGATTTCGGCGAAGCAAAACATGGAAAACAATCGAATTCAGCGAGGTTGAAAACTCGGAGGTCTAAAGGGATAGAATCGTATGTAAACGAGCAGTATTGACTGACGCAGTTGAAGCTTCGAGGGCCTGTGATTTGATGAAATAGCAAGTAGGAGGCTTCGTGGTATAATCCCCCAATGTCTGCGTGCCATCCTATCCTATCGTCGGATACACGTTCTGTTATTACCTCCCAACTCGGTTACTCCCATTAATTTGGCCCATTCAACATCGGATTCTCCAGGCCCCCTTGTGTCCACCACAGGCGAGCCTGGGGATGTGAAAAAATCAATTACCGTTCATCTTCAACGTTCAAATGATAATCAATCATTTTTCATAATTATTCATAGCCTCGAGAAAAATATCGGATGTTCCCACTCATAAAAACGAAACAATAGTACTTTACCTTACGGTTAGGGGGTTGTTATTGATTCTCAATCATGAAGTTAATTGTTTTTGAGGTTTTTCTTCCCTTTTCTCTTTTTCACTCCTGGCCTATGACACAAGTGGTTCCTCTTATAGTGAAAAAAACCATCCTTCATTATTGAAGGATTATTGAAGGTCTCGAGAAGTGAATTCTGAAGTTAGTTTCCCACAGCACAACGCTAAATTAATTGGGTTTTGCTGTGAGTGGGTTCCTTTCTTTTTCACGCTGCATGAGTATTCGGACAGTTGAAAAGTTTACGGTCCCGACAGAGTGTGAATCGATGCTGTGGGTCGAAGCGAAGGTCGAGAATCGAGAAGCGTTGGCACAACAATCGCATGATTCGCCGTTTATCTCTCTTCACCCCTTTCCCTTTTACTGGGCAGAACAGTCATGAATTTGGAGACTATGGGACATTATCTATATGGGTGGTTGATGGTGTATGAACGATGCGGCGTGCTCGCCACGTTGTTTCCGCATTCACCGGTCGTTTTAAATAATTAATTGGTCAGTTCTGGTACGCTTCGTGAACACACGTTACACGGATATATGAATACCTGGTCGTTCGTTAATTTCACGGTTCATTCCGTTTTTCCTCTTGCTTTTTCACTCCCTCTCCATCGAATTTTCTCTCTCTCTCTCTCTCTCGCTCTGCCCATTTTATCCCTCTAGGTATGGGTACTTTTGAGCTCTCGTTCATTTGATAGCTCACACACATGACCGTTACATCCATACTCCTTGTAACCGACATTTATCAAGTCTCAAATCCATGCAAAAATGGTTGATCATATGTCCTCTCTTGTTCGGATCCCCGCATACACGCGACTCCTCCCACATCAATTTTGAACCAACAATTCGAATGTCCTAATTTTCATTTTGTGTCTACGTAATATATTTTTATACGCTTGAATAGAAGCGACGATGTGACTAATTTCGAACCCTCTAATTTTGTCGCACTCTGCTTTCACTGTTTCACGCTTTTCCCACATTTTCTCATAAACTGTATTTAATCTTTGGGCTTTTCTCGTTTACCCTGATCGAGAAGACTCGCTCCATTTAGCAATTTTGCTATTTTCGGTATTTTTATTATATAGTTGATATGTTGCGGTGGATTTAATGAACCGTTCATTTTTGTTCCCGAGCGTTTCCGATACTGATTGGTTCTTCAATCTTGGAAAGCCGACTCAGGATCCCGCGTTCTGGCCAGCAACCATTCACAAACTCAGCAAAATTGCACCATCTCGTTAACCCCAAAAACTCACCTCATTTGGCACAAAATTATCGTCCAATATCACGGAATGTAATACATTGAATTCGGACAATTTCCTCATTTCACAATTTCTCAGAGCGGAAAAGTCGTCTTGGCTCCGAAGGCAGCAAGAGAATTGAAAAAGACATTAACGTCTTGAACGACAGGGGAATTTAAGAAGATTACAACTTCTATTTTAATTTAATCAAAACCATTTCTTTAATGATCCAGGCGTTTAAGTGTTTTCATGAATTTTATTTACAACTTGATCCTGAAAACTGTCTAGTAAATTTTCACAGTTTTGCAATGTACCTCAAAGCACGAAAAGTACTTGAAAAAGTTTCGTAGGTGGATTCGTGGTAACCATAATTACGATGTTTGTCCAACAATATTTGTCGTGGGGAAAATTCTGGCAGATTTCACTGGACATTTTATTCTATGGGATTGTAGCGTTGGGCTAGAAGACGGGAGCAAAGAGTTTTAGTGTCTTGGCTCGTTCATTCGAGTTATCGTAAAGTCTGTTTGTTCTCATGGGATGAACAACCGTTGCGCCTTTTTTGAGAATAAGCCCGGACGCTTTCGCGTTCGTCGGCCATTTTGGATTTCGTGAGTATTTTATGGGGCGGCTTGCGTATGAAAACAAATTCACGCGAAGACTTTATTATTCGAGATTCGTATGTATTGTGTGTGGTTTAAGATTAAGTTAAAATTGTACAAATGATGAAACAGAACGGTCGCTCCGTGTAGGAGTGTCTCTGAGGCTCTTGGGGATGGAACGAGTACCTAAAAACCCCTTTTCACCTCTTTTCCAACCTCCTCCTCATGCCGTCAGGTAAGACGAGGGGCTGGAATGGGGTTAGGGGTGGTTTTAACTTTCAATTAACTACCCGAGACATGCCTCTGAGGCAACGTTCCATCCTCATGGTACTCTCTACTGTACTCTTCCACATACTCTGACGTGGCAGTGCGAGTTTTCGCGAGCTACTGACAGACCAGAACATTACTTGGAATTAGTTACCTTGAGATGATGCTTGCTTTCAAAATTTCAACGAATCGCTTTAATGAGATATTTCAGTTCAGAGTCACATCGGGCTTTTGTTTGTCTTTATTTTCTTAGCCCTTTCATTTTTATTATTAGGATCTTGCTAGTGTTGAAAAAATATGACAACCTCATTACGAATGAACGTGGTGCTTTGCAAAAGACACTAATATCAGGTGACGAACATCCACCTTGTGATATACAACGGTTTTTTCAAATGCAAATATCGTTATCTCCTTCAATTAATAAAAAAGAAAGGGTCAAGAAATTGGCTTCAGACAACTTCGTAGCTCGAATAATCGACGAGTGGTTTCCTCTCGAAAGTCTCTCTCACCTCTCATTGAGTTTTACTCGTAATTGGACCTTTTTCCTCCGCTCTGAGGCTTCAAGTGAGTAGATACTGCGATCGAAGTGGAGACTTTTCTATAACCGAGTGACAAAAAAGCGGTTCATAATAGAATAAATAAAAGTCACCGTGGCTCTTCAAATGAAAAAGTTATTCGGAAAAATATAGAAACTTTATTTCGTTGCTTGGATTGAAGGGGATATATACATTGATTCTTCGTTCTCTAGTTTGATTGATGATTTATTGGCTATTCGCGCACCAGTCCATGCGCCATCGCGAAAATTCTTGAATCCCAACAACCTTCGGCCATTTTTTTTTTATAGGTGTTTTCGAGCACCCGGAGATTGGCTAAGTGGCAATTACAATGCTTTTAGGGCAATTACCGATGGATGTGACTATGTTATTCATCGACCGATCGAGTTCCGGGAATAAAAGCGCACGAACTTTGGTACGCCGTCCATAAAATAATGCATTAACGTGACATGAATTATTCCAAAACTTTAAAATGTCCGTTCGAATATCTGAATGAACGAAAGCTATATAGACGCGGAGGAAATGGGACAGAATAAGTTTAAAATCGACAGAGGAGAAAAAAAAAAAAAAGAACAGAGGCAGTTGATGCGTTTTTATAACCCACTTCTTTATTTTTTTCTCTGACCGAAAAAAAAACGATAATTTCGATTTCTTGAGTATCTGTTCCTTGTTTTTGCAGGTCTATGAAGGCTCAAATAAAAAAAAAAGGAAAATTAAGCGCAAGCCAGACCCTCAGAAATAGGTCGCAATGGGTTGGACTTGTTTGTTATTCAACAATGCCCTACTTTGCTTCGCGCCTACTTTCTCTCCCTTGTAAAAAAAACCCCTCGAGCAACGCTTCTCTGTTTGCGGCGTTCGTTCACGGATTATTAATAACCCTCAAAAGCTGCGAATGACTTTCGAACGTTTGACGGATCGACAAAACCGACGAAATAGATTCGAGTGTAACCCTTCGTAAAAACACGTCGACAGACTTCGAGGATCGAGAATGGAATGATTTTCAACCCTCAATTTGCTTTTTAGACATAACGATTTTTACAATGTAGTTAAGGAAGTACGATTCGAGCGTAAATGCCCTTAAAGCGAAAATCCATGTCTTCTGTGTAATTATCCTGATTTAATGGACGTGGATTAAGTGCTAGCAAGGAAGGGAAAAAAATGTAGAGCAGCTTAAGAATATAAAAAACTAAAGAACATTAATATTCGGAGTCGGCGAAAGAACGAGACATTCCGTCTTGAACAGAGGAACGACCTATTTTTCCTGTTCAATTAACGCTTCGTACTACTCTATTTTTGCTGCTACGAGCACGTCACGATGATTATTAATGTAGAAAGAACGAGAGGAGAAACGTTGTGTAAATCGCTGTGAAATAGGGGTAGTTGGATTACTTATTCCCACCGGACTAGGGTTTTATCTGCAAAAAAAAAAAAAAAAAAAATTCTCACAAAGACCAAATCTCTGAAGATTTTTCCAGCGTAGCTTACACATTTCCGAAAATTCATGTCCAAACTAAATTCTTCAACAATACCCCCGCCGTCAATGGGTTTCATCAGGATGACAGTCTCGAAAACCTGAGTATTTTGAACTTTAAAAAAAATGTAAACAATATCATATTATCTATTCCTGTTTCATAGAATCTATAGTACGCAACAATGGAATGAAAATATTCCAGTCGCTCTGATGGTTGTTTATGCAAGAATCAAAAGGGACGCTTTGAAAAAAAAAAAATAATAACGCTGTCGTGCGGTCGACGAAAAATTCGGGGGAAATGTAAATAGAAATTAAAAAATCAAAAAAGTTTATAAACAGCACCTAAGTAGCTTTGGTTGTACGATTAGCAATTATGCGATTTGTCAGTCACTGTACCATTAAAAATTTGCCTGCATCCACTTTTGTCTTTGCCATAATAAAAATCGTTACGAGCTATTTTGGCGAAACCTTTTAACGATTAATCCAAAGTAGACAATCACAATGACGAAAAAAATTCTTGATTTTCGAAGCTCTCACGTTTATTAATTGGAGTACTCGCGTTAAACCGGACAAATATATTTCAATCATCTTTATTGCAATTCTATGCTCGAGTATTATGGACCAATAAGTGGAACAGTATTGAATTGATATGCACAAAAATTAGTAAAAAAAATCGTAAAAAATAGTAAAAAAATACTACAAGTAGTGAAAAAAATCGTAAAAAATAGTAAAAATACTAGAAATAGTCAAAATTAATATAAAGTAAAAAATAGTAAGTGCTCCCAAATATATCTCGAGAGAATAGTAGAATCTCGATTTAGGGAATAGTAGTAGGTGGGAATTAGGCTCTACGCTTGCCCCACTCTGCGTCAGAGAGCTTGACACCTCCCTCAACGAGTGGAGGTTCCAGACTGCAAGTTGCTCGCCTTTTGAATCTTTCCCAAAGGAGGTTTTAGTGTACTGAACGTACGCCTTGGAACGGTATAGTGATGCGATAAAATTTGTGATATTCGTGAAGAGGATCTCGAAAGCTGAAATACATATAAAGGAAGGCTGTTGGTGCTTTACGCGGTTATGCAGATGTTCCATATACAGATATGACTTTGTAAAAGCCCTGGTAAGCTCGTGAGTGGTGGGAAACTTCCGTTTTGCCGTCTGTACGTTTTTCTCTGGCCTTGAATATACCACACATACATGTAAATATCATTTCAACGTATGTGCACTTTACCCTTGTGGAATTACCGCAAGTTAGATACAAGTATAAACGTTAATATAGCAAATATAGCTTGCTTGCATCCAGCACTTCGAGTGCATCTGGTTTTTGGTAAATATTGTATTGGCACAACTGGGCACTGAAGTACGATGCACTCTAATTTTTGAATTCAATATTCCTCGCTTTCTGGAAGATACGCAAAGAGCAAAAAATTTACAGAAGGAAAACATGTATGTTCATGTGTATTTCCTTTTTATCACGTTTTTAATCCTAAGTAAGCCGATAGACGTGAGCTTTCTAAAGCATTGGGATAAAGAGCGAATGATGAAAGGATCGAAAATGTAATCAAGGCAGAACTTAAAGTTGAACCAAAATAACTCTTGCACTATACGCGAGTTTGAAAAATACTTTGGAAAATCAGAAAAGATATTTGAAATTTGAATGCAACGGAGCTTATGCATCAACGAATATACACAAGCATTATGCATTCGATTAAAAATCGTACTTTTAGATACAAATAAAATTCATAATAAATGATAATATATATGGTTTTATAAACTGTTTAGGATGCGAACGTTTAATTATATCGCTCGAGGTCAAAATATATGAATTTTATCTGATTATGTTTAAATTCCATGCCACCAAATGTTGCAGTTTCTCCTTTTTACTCTTCCTCGTTCTATTTAATGTTTTCCAAGAACGATGATGCGAATACAAATTCCTCTGAATAGGAAAATTTCCGAGAAATAAATCTGTTTTGATTTTCGGTGATTCCGCTCACTCATAATTATTTTGCGATTTAACGAAATGGATATAAAATATCTACGTATCGCGTTTCGCGGAATATATGCGTTTCAGAGTTTCTGCAATATTAGTAAATCTCGTTTTGATACCGATTCGCTTATTTAATACGAATGAAAGCTTCTTTACGAAGTAAAATACTATAATGGATCCGTGAAAATAAATAAAATACATGTAATGCTGTGAATTAGTTGGAAAAATGCAGTAAAAATCTGTCTTTTTTTTAATCACTCGGCGTTGAGTCTACTGTCGCGTCTGTTAATGAAAATTGCAGTTTTTATAGGCACTACAAATATGCTGTGATCCTCTTTAATCATGTAAATTTTTAATATATGTTTTAACATTGAACGAAAATCTATATCACGTTGAATACAAAATTCAAATAGCAAGAACGAGATTTTAGTTATTTAAACCAACGAAACGAGGAAAAAAAAAATACGAAGTTTTGTGATTGTGTCAGTAAAATGAATTTAGTCTCAGTAATTATCGAGTCAAAAGAGAACTGTTTGTGGATCGTCCCAAATATGAATAGATCGAACATAATCGATAAAAAAACTGAATATTTACAAATTGAACGCACAAATTGAACGAGAAACATAGAGGAAAAAAGTGATCGGTAGACATCGCCATTCGGGAAATATTCAAATCGTCCGCATCCTGAACTAATGCGTATGGGTTTTCTCGTGTATTTTCTGTTCATGCAGCTTTTGCCACAAATAATTTAAATCACACACCTCATCAATATTCTATAACATATTCTCCACTCAGATATACATAAATACATTCGTTTCGTGTATAAATTTGTTGAGAATTCATAAAACTAGGATGGCAGACCTGTTTGAATAATAAATAAACAATAAGAATAACGGCGACGAGTAATAATTGATATATGACTTCTGAATACTGATAACTCTTTTCCCGTTTCTCTAATTGGTAGACATACATTAAAAAATGAATTTTTATATGTCAATCAATCATCGTCAATGTCATTTTAACCGGATTCTCTTGTCCCATAAAAACTCTATTTTTCATCTCACTTTGAGAGTCTTCTCAACTGAGTTGAGAATGACGTTTTTATGGTTTATTACTAGGATTTCAAACAATATATTAACTTTGCTGCATTATAATGCAGATGAGCGCGATTGGAGTGAGCGAGAGATGTAGGGAGAGAGAGAGAACAAAATAAAACAGAGCCAATAGACAACATCGAAACGAGAATAGTCATGTAGAAATTTAGCCAACTCCTGGTGAATTTCCCGCCAATCTATCTCACAGCACAAGTTGTCGAGGCAGTACAGGGAGAAGTGTGTCTAGTTGTGTAGAGTCAACATGACATTCGCAGTACTTCCTAATACCGTGCCTCTCTGTAATGTTCGACCTATATAACGCAAAGCATCAACATCCCACATGTTTTAGTGGAATAGCCTGGCAAGTGAATACCAGGTGGGGCAATAATTTCGTCGGATGAAAATACTCACTAACTCGACAACCGACCGCCACGAATAAACGAGAATAAACAGTCATCGATAATAATCATTTTGATACGGTACAACTTTTGGCCGAACAAGATTTTCGTATCGTCAACAAATCGTTCAGGATATTTTTTCGCTCAACAGAGTTATTGCCCCACCCTGTATAGTAGAATATAACGGGGATTAAAATCCTACCCAGCCATGTATTTGTTGAATTTAACGCCGAAACGAGCGCTGTTTGTATTTTGCATTTGTTTAAAATTGTTTTGACGAGCGCAAAATGAAAGAACAAAATCGACACAATGGAAAATAAAAAATTAAAAGAATGGCCAATTCGACATGGATTGCCTCATACACGTGTTTCGAATATACAGAGTAATGCCAGGGCGAAACATAAGCTCTATATACACATACGTAGGCACGAATTGTGTGGGAATTTCGGCAGCGGACTGTGGGAGGGGGCATAGCGAGAGTTGGCGATTAATTGGGACGAGGGTAAGATGAGAAAGCATTACCAAAAACAAAATTGACAAACACGGTGCTATAAAATATAAAAATAGTGGCAATTATGGGTTTATTGACCCCATAGAAAGATCTTATCGCAAAAATAAATTAAATTAATAAATTATGTTATTCCCAAAGACAAAGTCTAACTTTCTAAGACAAAGATAATTGTATTATCATTTTTTTTTAATTCTGTTAAACTCTTCAGAGAAAAAGTCTTCGTTTATGGAAATATCGTGATTTCGAGGTTCACAGTAGTTCACCGGATAGTGAAGTTTTTCATGAAAACGTACAAAACTGCATTATTGATTAACATGTGGTCTTTGTGCCATAAACAAATAATGACTGGTCGTATATTATTTGAAACATTCATGCAAATCCCAGAGTCACGTAGAACCTTGAACCCTTGTATTTGCCGTTAAAATAATAGTTCATTTTATAGAAGCTAAAATAAAAAGAAATGAATATTAAGTTCCACTCTGGCTCAAAGGGTTGAATCGTAAGTGCAGACCAATTCAGAGATTGAATAAAAGGCAACGAGTAAGGGTGGCACACCACACCCACTTTTAGGCTAACCAGATAAAATCCAGCATTTACTCATCAACTGAACGGCGCATAGGAGAGTAAAATGTCCGGGAAGGTTTTTACCATAATTAAGCGATATATCTTGAATTCATGATTATTCCAATTCTATGCAGTAAGTTCATAATAATAGACGTTGCTACGCAAATGGATGCCACTATGAAAGTAGAATATTGCACACCAACCAAAAGACACACCCCGGAAATGGTGCAGGGTTTCTCACTCGGTGGAAGGTCTATTACAATTATTTACTGGTACATATAACTGTCGTGATATTGCCACCATCCAAGCATTCAACGTATAGTGTCCTCATTTGTTAAGGGTCCCATTACGTGAACGTGATAAAGCCGAAGGTGAACGAACGGCTAGCTCTGAGAACAGGAACCGGAAACTGCGGTGGGTTTCATCGCATCAAACGTGGAAAGGTTATATACGTGCAGACACACACAATGATAATGTTTCGTCTGTATTGTCGTGCGACATATAGTTCTGCTGGAATGTGGGCGCAAGGAGTGGGAAATGGTCGAGGGAGGGAGATAGTGAATGATGCATGAAAGAGACCATTTGATGAGATGGAATTTGGAGGCTGCTCGTTATTACGTTTTATCATATGTTTCATCATTTCACACGAATGAGCTTTGAGTATTTAAATTATTATGTGAATGTTAATTAACAGAGAAATTCTATAAAAATATTGAGATGCCGAAAAAAAAGACAGTCACCTCACAGTTCTTTGTAAGGTAAAAACGTAATTGGACATCCGATATCGTTGCAGCAGCGAGTTCCATCATAGGTATTATTCGTCCAAGTTTCTCTCGTGTTTTCGCATAATCAAGAGGAAATAGCGGGATCTCTGCAAGTTTGCCTGACACAGCTGGATCCTAAGGACTCTTTGGCCAGGCTCTCACAACATCTTAGTCATACTCAGTGGTCTGAAGTTGCAATTGTACCTCGAAATAGCGTACTCGACCTTTGGAGAAATCCCGCAACGCTATATAAGTCCCTTTTGCTGTTATCATTCGTCTTACCTCAAGTTTTACCCTCTTATACTTGTATTTTCGTCCCCCTTCGTTCTTACATGAACGATAACAGTTCTTGTTTTCTTGTAGTGAATCGTTTCTTATCGAATTTTTGAAAAATACTTGAGGATAATACGTGATTTTTTTTTTAGCTAATTGGAAACATTGAACTCAACAGTCTCCTTGTACTGAGGATTAGACGTTTCAAGAATTTACTTTAGTATCGATCGATCGTATTTTTTTTTTAAACCAGCGGATAGAAGTTCCAATCAAATTGCTTCAAAATTGCTGACGACTTTGACCAACGTTTCAACGGGTCATTGACGTCATCGCTTCTCATCTTCGACTTTAATAAAGATAGACAGCAATTTCAAATAAAAGAGTTGAATTGAAAAGGGAGAAAGCGAAAGAGGAAGAACGAAAAGAATCATATTGTCAACTTCGAAACTAGAATATCAATGGTGATGAGAAATTGACCGCTCAAAGTTGAAGGGTCATTGTCCGTTTAACGGGCGAGCTTATAAACCGCAAATTATTCTCACTCTACCATTCCTTTCTCTAACAACATTAAAATGCCTGGCAGAATTAAGTTTTCGTAAATTTCAGAAGGAAAACCAAAAAAACCATGTTCAGAAATAAATAAGTTAGAACTTTTTCCGCGTTTCGAAATAAAGAATAGATTTGTTAGTGAGAGATGTTGTGAAAAATTGATTTTTTCGAAAACAACTCTGTGTTATTTGCATATCAAATAAATTTGTCTCAAAGGCAGGATTTTTAAGATCCACATTGAATTATTTATAGTCGTTCTGGAAAGGAAGATGTTATTCACGAGACGGTAATGGTGAAAGATTAATTAAATGATTGCGGTTGGTTGCTCCCACGTGGTAAGCTCGAAGAATTGTGCATCGAATTGTGAATGTGGTTAGGAACAGGAAAGTCGCTTCTCGTATTCTATTTTACTCTCATATTCTATTTGTGCATTTATTCATGTAGTTCCGTATTGCGGTTGAAGATCGACCACAGACTCGCCTGCTTCGGTACGACTCTGAAATGGCACTTATCAAACCGAACACCGAGTATGATTATCATTTTTGATCTTCGATTGAATAACAGTTGTTCAATACACAAACTTCAATAATCTAATAAGATTATTGACAGTGTA
Organism: Campoletis sonorensis; assembly: GCA_013761285.1. Taxonomy (NCBI): domain Eukaryota; kingdom Metazoa; phylum Arthropoda; class Insecta; order Hymenoptera; family Ichneumonidae; genus Campoletis; species Campoletis sonorensis. Next base: position 1,021,947 of record JACEOJ010000208.1, on the reverse strand, counting down.
AACGTAGAATTGAAGATGAAAATAGTCCACGAAAAACTATTGGGTATTTTGCGAATAACACCTTCAGAAGAGAATGTCAAATGACGTATTAGCTGTCATCAAGTTTATTGGAAGCCACAAAAGTAATTATCAATTCGATTTCTCATCAATAGTTTTTATTTTTTTTCTTTACTTAATATAGTATAGAAAGGCAATCGCGGTGGAATAATGTTCATGACAATTGGAATAATGAGAACCGGTTACTCGAGATGAGAGATTGGATGGTGGATTTCATTTTCAATAACTCCGCTTCTGGGATTATGATTCAATCTCGTCTTCTCGTTCTCCGCGAGTTTTCCTCCCATTTTATTCAGCGGATCGTTGGAGGATAATCGATTTGTACTGTCATCCACGATGCTTGAATAGGTCCATTTGATGCCAATGGGTTTTAAGGAGGATTAAAGGATACTTGGCATCACATTTTTTTCAATGTCGAAAGATCTGCGAAGGTTCGAGTGTTAATACGACATTTCGAAACAGATTTTCATCCAAAACATGGCTGGAAATTCAAAACAGTAAAGCTGCTCACATGACCTTGAAACACTTGTTTTATTAAAGCATGATTAATTTACCATCCGTGAGTGCCCCACTTTGAAGTATGAGGTGGATGTGTCAGGATCCGAAAGGGCGAAGATATTTACGCGAGGCATTCCAACAGTGGAAGCATCAAGGCGATGCCTCATACGTATGTACAAGCAACATCCTGCTATTAATCGACGATCACCAGAAAGCAGTCACCGTCATTGGCCATAAACACTCCATCTCTGCCTCAACCATTACCGCAGGCGCATTACTTCATGACGTATTGTACGAGTTGTGCATGCACAGAACGCGTGTGTAACAGACATCCACGGCCGCTTCTCGGCTTTGGTATGGCACGACTTTGCAGTCGGTCTTACGATCAGTTAACGCCTAGTTTCCGTTTCAATATATCTCGGTAGAGCAACAAGGAAAGTTGACACGTTGAGACGGTGCATATGTGAGTTCCGTTGGAACGAATGATTCAGATATCGTCTTTTGATGATCACAAATTTCATCCAATTTATGTTTAATTGATAATGGCGACAAATGTGGCCGTTGGAGTTGAATTTTTTGGTTGTAACCTTGATTTGTCAAGTGGTAGACGAATCCTGCTGCACTTAGTTTCAAACCCACACCTATCACCCGGTGATTCAACAGCAATGCTTTTATAATGATTCGCATATAATTATGCGGTAATTAGATGCGTCATTGGTGCAAACTTTAGCCTCCCTACTGTTGTAGCAAACTGACGTTGCTACAGCTGGTATGTATTCCCCATATGCCAACAACAAATGTTCCGGATTCCGTAATCCCTATCATCCCTTATGCGCGGTGCAAGGAGAGCTGATTATTCCTCAACGAGCTAAACCGAAGAGTAGTACAGCCCTGGCAGTAATGACATGAGCTTAATGTTTGCTGGCATTTTTGTATGAAAACTAAGCCACAAAATATGGAACATGGACCGTTGATTCCTAAATCAGTATAAGCTTCTTTCTGAGTGCGGGATGTTAGGGAAATTCGCAGAGAAAGAAGAATTCGCTGGATTGCCCGGAGAGTTGAATAAGCTCGGAATCCCGCATCGTTGGACAGACAAGGAAAGCGCGGTTGCGAAGTGATTGAGTCGGAAACAACCGCAGGGGGAGGAGATAACTGGAGGGATGTAGATAGGTCCTCTGCATCCCAGCCGTCACGGCTATATTAGGAATGTTGGATCACAGCCAATGTTAGTCGATTGGGCGGCATTAGACGCCTGGAGACTTCCACTATTGAACGTTCATTTGCCCTCAGTTCAGCATCTCTATCTGTCCAACTATTCCGGTGTGAAGTAATGAAGCTTGAAGACAGTTTCTCTCGTAGCTCTCGAACTTGAAATGGTGGTGCGCGCAAACACTTCCGCGAGACAATACCGGCGAGAAGGAAACGGAAAAATAAAAGCGATTGACGACGGAGCTGGGTCACCGGAAACCCGTTACGTCGGAGAGTTATTGTTGCATCCTTGCAGTGCTGGGATACACGAATGCGATTGGGTTACAGGAAGGATCGTATCGATGTTTACCATATAACTAAGACAGGGCGACATGATTCTTTAGCATGGGCGTTACTGGCACGGTGTCAGACGTAGTTGGACGGTTCTCTTTCAGCAGCATCCTTCCCGAGATCTACAATAAGAACTTCTCTGATACCTGCACAGAAAAACAAGAAACTTTGGAATCCGCAGAGCAGCGGTTTCCCTAGTCGAATGACGGATTGACTTGGGTGGCGCGAATGTCTGATGGAAATGATTAAATTGAGTCGAAAAAACTTAATTCTAAATTTTTCTGCAATTGCACATAAAAACAATAATTTCCAAGCTCGCACGTCACACTGTTATTCTAATTGTGTACCCAGCTCAGTACGGCTAAACGGCCCTACTTCTGTGGTTAACGGACGTTCTGTCTTGAACAGACTTGTAACCGGAATATCAGTTGTGGCAAGTCTGCGCATATATGGACCAAGGCTACAAGGTCCGTACGCCCAGACTTGTTTAGTCACGGAGGATGCCTTCTGCGCGTTTTCATGTGTCACGGATAAGTCCTATCTGGATTATTATGGAGAAGATTCTGCCCTGTCTCGTTCGTACCCAAGACAGAGCGCCATTCCGCCTCCTCTCCGTCGACGAGGGTCGTGGATGTTGCCATACTACAGACAAGCTAGATAGTAGGATCACATGAACCCTGCATAAAACGAAGGCATCTGGAATCCAATGAGGTTGCGCGCATGTGGGCATATCTCTGTTGCTTGGCTCAAGTTGCATCGTTTGCATGTCTCGTACCTCACATCCGCTAGTTTCACATTTTCACGTGACAGAAAAGTCGTATACGTATACCTTTGATAGGACCGCAACGCTGAATTTCAAGAGGCCAATCTGTCGATTATATCTCCGAGCAGAATGAAACTAGTCTTTGATGACCTTGGATTAGAGTTTCCTTCGGGGAATTCTGTTGTGCGAAGAGTTCCTCGATAGGTACCGCTTCGAAGGTCCTTTAGGAGACGGTTGTCATTCGTTTTCTCAACTAAATTGATTACCAGAGATCGAGAATATGATCACGTCCAGCATTGTAGATACGTCTTGACAATCGAATCATATTCTAGGTGATTTGTAAAAGCATGTCAAGCCTTCGGCATGGAAATGATATTGAGATGTCTCAATGTCTCTCTCAGACATGGCTGAGATCACTAAGGTGTATATCCAGCCATATTGGAGAGTAATCAATGCCAATCCTTCTCGAACAGTATATCAATGCAGTATTACTTTGGGGAATATAGTCGTGCGCAGAGGGAGCAAGATAGATCGATACACAGGTACGTATATTCTCCAGTTTTATTGAATTCCAACTGTTTTGAGAGGGACTCCATCCATCGTGAAAACACGTATTAAACAGCAGGATGAATGAGATTTAAAAATCGATCTTGGCACAAAGACGTATTCTACGTGGCCATGATAATAAATCGACGTCTCCACCACTCATTCAAATAGTCTCCGCGGACTGAACGCAATTTTTTTATTGCGTTTTGCCTCTGCCATGGATCATCATACAATCCTTCTTCCTTTCACAGGTTCGTCATCAATATAAAACAAGATTTAATCAAAATAAAGACCTTAGGCTTGGTTCATATGGAGATGGCACTGTTTTTGTGTTTGCACTAGGTTGATCAAAGGTCCAAAGCACGTGTTCCGCTATCCAAAAGTGTATTGATGTGTTGGCATAGCAATTCAGTCACGTTTCGAGATTGTGGGACTGAGAGCAAGGATTTGCGGTGCAGAAACGATAACTTGGTATTCTATAGCTTACAGTTAAGTTACTTTGGTGGTTTGCCAACTCGGTTATTACCGGTATACAATCTGGCGAGAGAATGATAACGATCGTCGGCACTCACGATGGGCTCAAAGACAGCGGATTCTTTTGGGATACGGCCGAAGTTTCTAGTTTCTTGATACTCATCTCAATGAGAGGCACTTGGAAGGTTCGGAAGGTCTCTGTGATCCCAGTTCGCGGCTGCAACAGTACTCGGGACTGTAGCTAAGCTCAACATTGGCTTCGGTTCGCAACTCCGAAGTACTCATCAGTCTGTAGAATTGTACTCAGCAATGATGGAAAAACACATGACAAATAATGACGGGGACAACAAAAGAGACCAAACGGTTTCTCGTTAAAGTGAAGTAGTACGCAACAATGTGGCGTGATTGCAGGTCTCGTAAGGTATCTTGCTGGTGGATATAGACCGAGGTCATGTTCCACATTGCTCGTATAGTACATGTGATATTGCACACGAATATAGCGAGACTACATCATATATATGACGTTACACACTCTTGGGAAAAGTGGCGCAGGTGAAGGGAGAAAGGAAGAAGGGAAGGGATCCTCTTTCGTGCATGCATGCGAAGCATTGCTTGAACGTTACCGGCTAGGAGCCCATAACATACAGGTAGCATGATGCTGCGCTAGCACAGCTTGCAAAAGCCTGCATTACATAGACACGACTACGGAATGGCTAATGACTAATTTGCATTTTGCGTGTGACTTTGTTACCGCATCGTTACATCGGCTTTATTAATAATGCAACGTACGCGATGTGCCTCTATCGGTTTTTGCGTACACCCAACATACCCAATACCACAACATTAAATAACATTCGCGATGCTCCACCTGAATGTGTAGAAAATTGCACCTTGCGAAGGTTCAAAGTGGATGTTGATGTTCAACTTTTTTTTCATTTTTTTTTTTTTTTTTTCCACCACTCGGACATTTCGAACGGGTCAGAAAATACTACAGCTGCAATTACTACGGCAATTGAATAATTGCGATGGCGAGTTCGTGATCAGAATTGACGTATGGGTTATCGATGAATAGCACATACGAAAGGGGGGGGACATCGAAATCGTCTATAAGTCACGTACGCATGCCTTTTCTATCGAATGACAGATTACCTTGATCGGTACTGGGTCGAAAATGCCCCGCAAATAAAATTTATCAAAGCTTGTGATTCCAGTTGTCATATTTGGTCACGCGAGATATTATTTTGTTATTAATTTTTTGCTTTCATCGTAATTCAACTAGGATTGTCTCGGAATATCTATCTACGGTTGATTCCACCACATTAAGGTTCGAATTTGTCTTCCCAAAGCGGCCGTCTGAGGTCGCTGTGAATACGACGACGTAGACTATGTTGCAGAAATGTATGCTGTACAAACGGAAGAAGGGAGTGTGGAGACGCAACCTCCTGATATACATAACCCTGGGGCGTTCGCGAGCTCGCGTGTCCGCTCGATATTACTCCCGAAAGAGAAGTATACGGCTAATTACCATTACGGTAGAGTAAGGTTACGGCGACATAACGTGGATGAGGAAAAGACGGGGTAGGCGGTAGGTAACAATTAGAAATGATTGTAATCCTTATGGAATTATGGATGGTACTTCTGGTGACGTAAATGACAGGCCGTGCCTTCAAGATTTCGTCCATTGAATTCCCACCGTGTTATTTAAGTATAAACGGTGTGAAGCTTGCGGATTTTTTGGAGGAACTCAAGGTAGGAATTCATTAAATGATGATGGAATGAAGTGACTGAACAAACTTCTTAAATGGACTTGAAATTAATTACCTCAAATACATAGGATATTTTTGTAAAATTCAACCCCATTAAATAGTGAACATTTTCTGTTCATCGAATTGAGAATCCTCCTCAAATTGAATCGTGCTTACAATCGGCCACCTGTACAGAACTCCGAAGTATGTGTAATCTGACAAATGGGAATCATTATGACAGCACGAAGTGGAAGAGCAAAATATTGAGTCAGTGAATTAATACCTGATGTATACTTTTCTATATACGTTGATATAAATTCTTTAGCACACCACGAGAGCCAGAGTTATTAATCCTGCAGTGTGATTGAGATGGGGGATTTACTTGGGAGCACGGAGGAATCTGCAGCCTTCGGGTGGTAATCACAAATCCCATTTTCACTCTATTTCTTTGCCCACAGACTTTCTTCGATCATATTTCGAAGCCGGATTACTGACGAAGCGCTTTTGACATAGGGTTCACGGCAGCTCAAGGGCTGTAATCTCAACATTAATCCTACGTACTAAAGTGACCATGAACATTTTTTTGGGGCATTTAGTATTACAAAAGCGCCAAAGTATTTCAGCTGGCTTCAGAAATATGTGGTCCATTTCTCTAACCACAAAATGGTGGAGTTGTCGCTTGGAGCGAGAATGAGGGAATACCGCATCAGGAAACCTGCCTCGTCGACAGGCGACAGTGGCAAGATATTTCGTACGGGTCGAGTTAAAGTAATACAGGAGATAAATGGAGAACGTTGAACAATCGATGCCAGAGAATTTCTGGTCCAAGTTCCGAGCACAAAGAGACATAGAGATCCGTTTGAGAACAGAAAGGATGGTTTGTTCAGGTGCGAAAGAGAGCCTCGAGCGAAAAGATCATTGACAAAGACGTCCGCATGAGGTATCAGGAATGAAAAAGTCGATAAATCGTATCGGTAGGGCCGATAATCGTGGCGGCGCTATCACTCTCGTCTATACTGTGGCCGGATAGCACGTACAACCACAACGTGTGGTCTTGGTGGACGTACGTGTGACTCTCAGGTAACCACGACGATGACACATCGAGTGAAATGGATAGTCAGTAGATATCCCATCACTTTCAAGCTGATTACCCAGCCAACCATATACTTATTCAATATACACTGTTGTAGATGTAATTCCTTCGAGCTATACACAAATTTTATCCCGAAATCGAACTTCTTGAGCTTCTTTTCCGAAAAGCTTTTTCACGAAATTTCCAACATGACATACATTCGGTGTACAGGTTGTCCCACAAGATCCATCACTACTGCAGCGATCGCTAGCTCACACAATTCTAGGATGAAACGTCGTCGATTGTTCTTCCATTTTCTGCAAGAGTTCCAACGTCTATCACTTACTTTTTCGCGATTAATCAGTTCAGCTATAATTTATTCATTACGACTATTTCGACGGTGCATCGTTGCAAAAACAATGACCATATAAATCTTTATTTTTCAATCAATATTTCACTCGTTGCTTAGATTTCCATTGGCCTGGCTTTTGATACACACTGTACTACTTTTAAGATGGAGGCATGGATGCTGGGTGAACGCTTGATGTTCATGTAAAATGGAAAAGTCCTTCGGGAGCATCAGCTTCATCGCCCTTTCCCAATCGATTTTATCCGCCACCGCCACCACCACAGGGCTCTTTGCCGTTCGCAGTAGACGCATCTGCGGCAAGAGAAGTTTTATAGAAAGAGAGGAAGATGGAACCTGTGGTGATACAGCAACGTCAAAGAGCCCCCCGCTGTAACTTTTCAACCCCTCTTTCTTACTTTTCTTTCCTTCATATATCCCCGAGGAGAACGTGTCTATTTTATATCCATATTTCAGATATTTTAATGCTACCAGCAGTCATGAAACTGCCACGTCACTATGCGTCTTCTTGACGTTTTTTTTTTCTGCCGCGTCTCACCATTCGTCCGCTATCGACGAATGCGATAAAACGTCTAGTTATTGCTCACAAATTCGGTAAAGTTGGAAAACATGTATTTGCGAATGAGTGGCTCTTTCTACGCGCATGAGTGCATTAAAAATATTCGAACGGATCACTTTGCCATGAAATATTAAATATTCATCACTTTCTCTATTTTCATTTCTACAGAAAGGTTCATTTGGTGAATAAGCGTCCTAAATAATTAATCAACATCCAGGCTACTCAGACCGACCCTCCGAACGAAGTGCCAACAGCGTTTTTTTGTTCGCGGCAAAGCAACTCCCTCATTAAAACGTATAGAAAGTGAACAGGAATTGAAAATAGGAGTGCAAACTTGAGGATTAATCGTACGAAATCTTGCTCCTAAGTTTCTACAGATATCGCATGCTACTCTCGCAACTGTATAGCTGTCGTATGCGAGCTCCAGAGTACATCACCAGCAGAGCAGCGAAGTCACGAATGTCTGTATGCTTAGATCATGTTCGCAGGCTGCATGATATTCATACGTGAATACATATCTCGGTTTCCAATATACGTGAATACAGCTCATGATGTATGATTAATCTCAAACAGCAACGTCATATATCATTACCAGCGATATCAGATATCTGGTTAAGATGAGTCAGACCGAAGCGTCATAACATAGGCCAATAATGTCCTCTTGATTATTTCCGAAAGCCACGCACATCATAATAGTCGAATGTTAATATAATATTTGAGAGGAAGACATTTTACGACCTCATTGCTGAGTGAATTTGACTCATTTAATTAATCCAGTCAAACCGCAGAAGTGCGTCTGATAAAATATGTGTCAAGCGATATTTTTAATCGAAATTCAATTGTTTTGGAATTTTGTTTTTAATGCGTGCGGTTGAAAAAGTATGCAAGTACAAACTGAAGGATTATCCCTTTTTCCACTTCAGCTAGGGCCGGAGTATGTGAACTTCAGTTGCGTACTCAGGCAACCTCTTGACCCGCAAAAGTGCTCGGGCTACTGTTTACCACTCTGACACTCTTACGCGGAGGGTTCAACCCTCGAGCTTGTGTTCTTAAGTTCGAGGAGAACTTTAGCAATTTCTACACAGTTATTGTCTCTCGTTAACAAATAATAATGTTACAAAATCGTATTGTAATGCGCAAAAAGTCGAACATTACCCATCGAATTTCGGAGGTTAACCACCTTACGGGAAATTGGCTGAATGTTTCGTATAAATATTTACAAACACGTAACAACGGTTCGGTTCGCGAGCGAAATGGCAATCGCCAAACCCGTGAGTTCGGAAAAGAACGGAAGGGGGGAGGGAATAGTCGAAATTAAACAGATACCGATCGTGGTAAAATATCCGTTTGTTGACTGCAGTGAGTAATCCATCTCTCGAAACTCGCAATATTCCAAAGCTATGACTGAAACAAATATTTTTTGTGTATCTTCCAAATATAACGCAAATATTTACTTCGAATATTTTCGGAAAGCTTTTGACATTTTCCGTACGCAAGGACGCGAACGAAATTCAAATGCAATCATCAAAAATTCGATGTTTCTGAAGGGATTTTGCAATTTTCGTTGCTCCTACACAATTTCATTTCCTGGAACCGGATGTATGCATGGATTGGTGGGTTTACTTTTAAAAAAAGTTCATGCTCAATCATGGAATGGAAGTTAAAATTGATAAAACTAGGGGAAACAAAAAATTGATAGAAGTTCTAATTTGATTTTTTTTCGGTTAACACGGAAGCCATCCATTTGGAAAATTGGGTACTTACTCTCGAAACGTCGGCTGTACACCCATTAATTAAAGAGAGAATCTAAAATTGCGTGTTACACTACATCGAGAAGAGCCTAAAATTGGTAGTACCGATTTTCCCGAGTGTGCAGCCGAAAGGTTGAACATTATTATTATTTTTTAATTAAAAAAAAAAAACAAAATAAAAAATAAAAAATACTTGGAAAAAGGCATTTTTTCAAAACTCTTCCTAAATTTGTCATCATACAGGAGAATTAATTTGAAGGAGCAATCAGAAAAAAAATCGTTTTTTTTTTCCCGTTTTGACAAAGTATTATAAAGTGTTTCGTAGCACGATCATGGACGAGTTAAAATATACGGAGAGATACACGAAAGTGGCCGAGATAATGAAACATACACTGTGGATGCAATGATTGATTTATCATAATTGGAAATAACGATGTGGCATATAGTTTATTGTTTTCTGAGAGCAATATCGTTTCAACGATTTTTCCATTTGTCAGTGCTGTCGAGGGAGTGGACAACGGCAAACGAATCAGGCAATCGCGGTAACAGAATTGGGATACGAATTCTCCGATCGAAGTTGTCACGCCTCATTGAATTGTACATGTATCAGCCCCGAGGCAAATAGACACATTGGGTAGGACGCTAAATGCCATCGCGTTCCGTTGAAATCTCATCGTTTCAACTGCCATTGACAAGTCTATTGTTCACGGATCCTTGCCTATCTTCTCGGTCGTAAAATGGCCTTAATTATTTATCAAATTCATTATGAAAAACTTACTTGAATATATGATTGGATTGATGTCTAAACAGCTTCCAAAAATCTGAAACGAAAGAAGAAGAAAAGATTCAGAATTAGTTTTAGCAAAAATCATTAGTACATTTCAACATTTTACGTGCCGGAAATTCAAATTGAAAATGAACTGCGCTTTCATGGTAAAAGTTAAATCGTTGCACAGTGTTTTATTTATTTATATGAATTCAATTGGGAACCCGAATCCGTCAGAATTACCCAGTAGCCTCTTTCGAGGATCACTCAATGTTTACAGAGTGGAATGAAATGAACATTGAGCAAAGCAATCCACAGAATTAACTGTGATATATTCTCCTCAGTCCTGAGACAAACTTGCTGTTGCTAATTCCAAGTGCAAATTCTGTGATATCCCCTTTCATGAAACTTCGTACGAGATTGTCTCCCCCTCTCCCTCCCTTTCTCTCTTCGACTCACGAACGCAAATACATCACGATTCTCGCATTATCATCGAAGTAGTGAAACTCCAAGTTCTTAGGGAACTATCGTCAAAGAGTTCTCAGTTTAATCGCATTTAGGTCAGGTCGTATCTCCGAGTGGGCTGAGCACACTCTTCAATCGTCGTTGTTCACTTCTCAGTCTTCGGCGAATTGTCATTCTCCACGTGAATTAATCAATGAATCAATGCTCTTAATAAGTCAACGATAAACTTTTGTTAAAAGGAAGACTTTATATAGATTTTACTCGACTGTGCCAAGACCAGGGGCTTCAAGCGTTTCAGCGATAAAAGTTTTTCGTCTATTACGTGACTTGACGTTTAATTCTACTTTTTAACTAAATAAGACAATTACGGAACAAAGGGAATTTCGTAATATGTCAAGTCATTTTCAAAATGTGTGTTCAAAAAGAAAAAAAAATGTAACGTGATTGGTTTACTTGGTACGCCAATCTCTAATTGTTTTATTGACAAGACAAGGTTACTACCATGGGTTGATTAATGTTAAATGCATTTTTATTCTTTGTGATAAGTACCGTATTTTCGTTATAATCGAGTCATGATATTTAACCTTAATCCATTTGAACGCTTGTAGTCTCTTAATTTAGCTTTCAATTATCGGAGTTTAAAACTTTAGTCCAGCTCGAATTATCGTGAGGTCTTTCGATAAAGTGTGGAGTCTGTAAAGCTCGAGGGTGTCGCTTTAAAATTTAACTTTGCAGAGCAAACTTAAGGGAGACTGGACTGCTTCGTCCGAGAGGCAACACTTCGAGAGTATGTAAATTTGAGAAAATTTGTGAAAGTTTGTGTGGACACTTCAAGTATCTTGAATATTTTGAAAAAGCTTAATATGGCCCTCCGTAGATACACAAAATGATGTTAAGTAAAGTCGGCTCGAAATTATACGAATGAAAGTGTGAAAAAGCGTCTTAAACGAATTTCCTGATGTAGCATAATTATTGATCGAAATTGGATTTAAATTTCTTACATTATTATTTGCAAATTTCAACGGCTCGTATCTGCATTACTTGACCAAGCTGTGCATACGCGTTACCTCGACAAGTGGAGGCTTGTATCTGTGATACGTGACCAGCCTCTGTGCACTCGCGGAGTTCTAGTGCGAGTTGAACGAACGTCAGTGTTTGCTCGAGAGTTAAGGGCTTTCCTCTTTCCTTCTCCACCCGTAATTTTTCGTCGTGTCACGGAAACTCGGACTCTTCAACTAGGTGCGCCACTTGACGTGACGTCGTAATGTCGATAGCGCAATAGTTGGACACGAAACGACCCTCGAGAGAATAACACACGACTTAGATTCACCATTTGTCTAGGTACTCAAGAGCCAACAATGATGTGACACCGTGTCTTCTTCCAGTGAGAAGTTAAGATAGGTTGGAATTAGGTGAACGCGGTTTTGTCTGACAGTCCCAATGTCGAATCTTCAACACGTTTAAGGTTTCCTTTCGGACCCCTGAGTCCTTAACTTCGACCTTGACCACTTTCGTGACAAAAAAAACTATTTTCGGAACGAATATACAGACAGAAAACGATCCTGGTCAGTGAATGACATCCCAGTGAAAACTATTCGTTTGGATGAACCATTTGGCTAAAGCGGGCCTTTGATAATTCATTAGACAAACAACTATTTGTCGAAGACTGCTGTGATGTACTGATTGGTATCAACAATTTGGTCATTGCACATGATCGTGTTGGATAGTAAGCTGTGCATTAGATTTTATGAAAAAAGGTAGTGCGTTCACACGTAAAGACAGAAAAAAAGGCAGGTCACGTACTCGCGAGTGGTGTTGAATATTTCGGAACAAACGTTTGGGCGATGCTATCGAACGTGCCGAAATGCTCACATCGTGTCCGGGGATTTATGAAACGTTGGTAAATTTGCACGGTCTACTCGCAACATATATTCGCTTGGATTCGATTAGCGAGCCCGCACCTCTTCACCGAAACCACCCCCTCTTTTTATATCGTCCATTCGGCCAAAATTTTATTAATCGCGTCGGAAAATATTTGGTTCTTTCATTTTACCAGCCAGAGGGCTAAATATTAAATCACTGTATGCATGCCCGAGGGATGAGGGTCGAAAATTGAAATTGGAAAGCAGCCAGGACTGCGAGATCCATTGGTAGTACGGAGCTGGGGAGGAAAAATGTTGCTAGTGGGGTTATTAATACCAGGATGGATCGAATGAGCTTCAAGAGATATCCTGGAAATTCGATGGGTTCAGGATTTGTTTCGTGTGTCATGCGAAAACCCGTTTGAGAGTGATCAATTGGAAGGCAATATTGGAAATCAATTTGTATTTGTATGAAAGGGAGTTTGAACCCTCGTCCTCGAATATCCTCAAGGCCTTGGTCTATTCGGAGGGCAATAAATGAGGGCTCAAAACCTTTTTGATGGTCGTACGTGGTAAATTTGACGGTGATGATAAAGGTCGACGAAAAAACTGGAATATTAAGATTGCGACTGATGAATTTTTTTTTTCTCATAAGATCGTACGTCTAAAAACTCTGATGAGAGCAGTGTGAAAAATGGCTGAATCCATCTCAGTCATAATTAGACTTCTCTAACGATTGACCCATTTGAGAATGTGTCTAATGAAGAATAATAATATATGAACTCGTCGAAGGCCTCACTAAATTCACAACTCTATCCTAAGTGGTCGGTGATCTTAATACGTAACTCGGCCTTTGTTATACTTATTAGTGCTAAGTGAAGAGTACAATGACACGAAACACGACGGTCTTGTATTTAGGGCTACGAGAATTATTATTGAAAGAAACGGAACTAGTTGTCGTGAAAACTTGCCACGGTTAAGAAGTTGAACATTCATGATCAAGGATCGTAAATTGTCTTACCAATGAGCTCGGTGCAAGCCTGTGAATCTCACGAAGCCGAAATTACCAAAGTTTACAGGCAAGTTCTCTTGCCTAATGCGCCCTCGTGGAATTCGACCATCAAACGTCTGCTGAACGAGAGACCAAACCCGCTCCTCCCTCTTTTACTTCCGGATGTATACTTTCATTCGGTTCAAGAAGCAGCCTCAAGCATTTTCAGTCGCTTCTGCATGGCAAATGGATAATTATTATTTACGGTCCAACTAGCCAAAAGCTCTCTGTCTCGTTCGGCCGGAAACTAGAGACACCGAGTTGTTCAAAACTCCAACCGAAATTATGTACCATCCGCGTGCGTAGAGCATACGATTTCGTTCAGCGCAATGATCAGAACAGAAACCGAGACTTGCCCTTTAAACGGAAGGCGCGATGAAATAAATGATACGATAGTTATCATCGGTTATGAAATCTTTGGTGGTGTTGTTCCCTCATGATTGAACGTAGCCAAGAATTCTGTGATATATAATTTTAAAGGAGAAAAGAAGCAATAATTCTACGAAACAATCATCCCATGCCAGTGTGAAGGCGACAAATATCCGATATATCCTGTTACCACGATACGCGGCGAGGTAATGAAATTTGTCGACGTCCACGTGTTCCCAACTCTCATCAGCGTTTCGCATTATCTTACGCTCCGTCATTGTTTCCCGGATGCTCTTTCGAAATTAAGTATCCAGCAATAACAGCATCAGGCAGCACTTTATAAAGCGCCCAGATGGGGTGGTTGGTGAGAAAAGGAGGAAGAGAGATGAGGAGAACGATACAGATGACGAGGGAGGGTCACCGTGAAATTGCGTTTTAACTCGATATAGGATAGGACGAGAAGCTTCTACATCCCGGCTTGATTTTTCTATCCTTTACCCTCCTATGAAGAATGTATAACGCCGGACAGTTTTTTATATTTCACCTTGAATCTTCGGAACCGTCCATTTCATGCTGTGCTTTATATCACATTTTCACGGAATAACAGACGGAAACTTTATCTCTCGTTAGATCACGAGAAACGGATAGTTCTCAAAAGTAAAACAATAAAACACCAAAAGCGCAGACGGTCAAAATCGAGGACAAAGAATTTTCATCAAACTGGATTATCGCGTTTGGAGATTTATGACGGTTAGCACAAATTACATGTTACTTTCATTTTGTACAAACAATGGTACATTCGCGCGTACTGAAATTTCAAGAATAATTCAACATCTGGATGGTAAGAACGCTTTCGGAAACACGAACATAGCATTAAACTATTTCATCTTCCGGTGTGGTATCCCATGTAAAGTTACATGACATTTTTGAAAGTTTCATGAAAACTGAAGGCAGCGTTGCCTGACGTATGACGAGATATACCTATAATATAAGAAGATTCCATCGAGATGCGAAAACTAGTCGGAAAGAGGAATAGGAACTGAAATGGTATATTCTGGTGGTGTCGGACTCGATCTACTTAAATTGGGTGGCTCCCGTACGTAAGATGGCATCGGTGGAAAGTTGCTGAAAAGCATGGGAAAAGTTTAACTTCTTCAGCCAAGTGGATCTCGTGGGAGAGCGGCGAAACTCGTGGTTATCCAATCATATGGCGAGCCACCCCGTCTGTCATTTTACAAAGACCTTTATCAACTTTATCGTTGCGTCACCATTTCACAATTGCGGATATAGATACCACGTTCGCCTTGACATTAGTACGCGAGCCAACTCGTGGGCACAAGCGGCGAGTGTTCAAGGAAGCAACTTATAAGCCCGTTGCTCTGTAATTAATCCATCGACGAAGGCTACGCGGTCAGTCGATAGTTGAACTTCTCCCTCAAGCTGTTGCAGCCGATAGCTATGTTTTCTCTGGCGGTCTCAACGTTTAATAGTTACGTTTCAATGTAGCCGACCAGCCACGGCGTAATAAATTGAATGGCAGCTTCGCAATGTATTGTCATAAATACGTGATGCGTGAAGATCGTGCAAGGAATCGTGGGATGCAAGGATCCAAGAACAAAACCGGTTGAACGTGGGCAGTCATTTTGTTAAGATTTTTATGACGACAAAAGAGCGTAGTAAATTCCAACTTCGGAAGGTGTTATTAGGATGAACGTATACAACAATCAACAAAAGCTCAAGGCTGAATGTATAGTGTCATTGTGTTTGGACGACGAGATGGTTCCTCAAAATTCAAAGACATTATACGTGAACGCGTAGCTTACTAAACTTACTACAATTTTCCTGGATGGACTTGTACTTTATCGTTTGTTTGTTAAGATTTTTTTCTCTCGAAATATAGTTTAACACGATGAAGAGAAGCATCAGGGGTGGAGAAAACACTTGACGAATTCAGGACAAGCGCTCGAGCAAGAATGGCCCGAGGCAACACATGTACGTTTCCTCGGCGCTACTATCCGCAACCGTAGAAACGTTGATTCTCCACTTCCTTCGTTGGTATCTCGTTCACAAGAAAGCTCGGGCAAAAAATTCACAGTGAAATTTAGAGATGCATATTGTAGGAACGCGAAAATGTGCGTATGGCGTGAATGTATGTGTGTGTATGTGTGTCTCGAGCGAATGTAACGCCACGGCGGGATAAGCGCGAACGAGAATGGTTCTTGCGAACAAGGAGGGGCGAACGAGCGAGTCAGTCTCCTGGCAGCCTTCCTACGAACGACGTCTCTGTGTATTGTTGTACGAAGTTACTTTATTATCATTATTATTAAAATTAAATCATCCAATTTCAGTTGTAGTTCTCGTTAATGTCGATCCCCATTTAAAACATAACAAACCAAAAACATATATTGAAAATCCCACAATATATATATATAATACTGCAGAGAAGCAGAGAATATATGAGTACAGTTTGCATCCTCTGGAGGTTTGAGGGGGTCGTGAGGTTTTCTCGAGGGATGCATGTTCGTCATATTTAATTCACGAGTTTACTGCGCCACTGTGCTACACCCAAGTCCCCCGTGTATACGATTCAAGTTTCTCTCTTATCCTCGACGTGTATTTATACGTAGCTATTCTCCCCGTCCATCTCAGAATCCTAAACCGCTATAAGTGTAAAATATACCAAGGGTTGCATGGGTAGTAAGATACCAGTGCTTTTCACAGAATATTTCAACGTCTATCGCTCTCTGTCACTCGAATGAAAGGGCAATGGAAAGATTCAATTGTATAAACGTACCCGACAGCGTGTTAATTCCATTATTACGTTGATGTCTGCTCATTAACTTGCTGAATTGGAATTCGCCTTGGGAAAACTTTCCTTTCAGCAGTTTTTGACAAGTGCAGGTCGTAAAAGTGAATTTCGTTCATGGGCATTGTTCGAATTATATTTTAAAAATTCTGGGATCCTATTTTACTGTGTAGTTAGCGCTTCTATCTGAATAAACTTCACCTTGCGAGTGCAACTTTCATTGCGAGTGCAAAGAACAAAGATACTTCCCAAAATGACATTGAATATCTTTGACTCCGAATGATGACAGTTTTCCAAAAGGATTTACTGAAACCCATGATGCTGAGCATTAAACAGATTCTTGATCGAAATATTTAGAGAGACCCATACGGGTATGGATGCTTGATAAAATGTTTCACCTCTGCCAGCCTTCAGAGGCTCCCGCAGGCTGTGTTAGGCTTCTATCAGCTCCTAATTGGTCGCTCGACGCATCTACCTAGAACCGGTGATATCAATTGTATATATAGCTCATCCGTAGCGGTCACCTATTTTCATCCATTTCGAATGGCCACTAATTTATACTCGATGCCCAACTGAACAATCAACGATGTGGAACTGTATAATAATATGAACGCGTGTTGTTGGCCCGCATATATCCGTTTACTAATGAACGCACGTATCACTTGGAGCTCTCACAGAGCTAGCACGTCAGTATCGAGGGACGTTCGACTCTCCCGGAGGATTTAGATCCAAAGACCGTTCGACTGGACGACGGTACGGCATCATCTGTATCATCGGGTCATGTTGGTTAACCTCATCAAAGCGTGGCCCAAGCTCCATTAATTGATAGGAACTCAACCACTAAGGCATCGGAGACAAGGGTTAAGAACCAACAGGATCGAAACCAGATCGACCCGTATTTCGATAGTATTCCGTTGCATATCATGTATTATTGAAGCCATTGTTTCTACATTCAGGAAGTGACAATGCGATTGGAATGCGGAATGACGTACAGTGGGGATGAATAATGCGATGCTGGCGGTATCATTGTTCCGGTTCTTAACTCTCGACATCCACATTGGTAGGCATTCTCGACAGTCTAAAATATATTCCGACCTTTTGGCACGAGGTGTCAGGTCCTCTGTTGCCTTCACCGTGCTTTGCTTTCAGCAACCATTAGGATGGTTGCAATTCCCGTGAAGGCAAGTTGAAAGTAAAGTTTGTTGGTACCAAAAATTAGTTGGCTCACACTTAGCCATACGGATTGCAACCTTTCGCCAACGGTAGGTGCGAAGAAGGGAATTATAACGAGTGAGGTACTTCGTCATACTACTCTCACAGCTCTGCTGCCGCTGCTGCTGCTGTTTTACCATGACGTCAGTAGTGGAACTGTAGAGTTATTTTATATAGGTGGGCTGTGGTTCGTTCACAAGTTGGTAATTACACAACCGAAGCGAAGGAGTGCAGCCGCACCTATTTTCCTTAAACTTAAAAAAAGAGCAGCGACAAGCTCTAAAGATGGTGGATTTTGTGCGGAAATATTCATAGCTCGCTCCAAGTATGAAACCCAGTTCCTGGAGTTTTCGTACAAGGAGCCTTTGATGGCAACGACATCACAAACCACCAGCGCAACTAGACGGGTGCTAGGATCGAGAAAGGTTGGGTAGAAAGCTTCGCCGAAGCCGCTGCATTGAGGTTGGACCTTCGTACCTCCGCCTCAGACCCTCTTCAATGTTTCAACGTACCAGCTTTACTCAGCGAGCGGAAGGATTAAAGCACCAGAGCTTCCAGATTGTCGTTATGGCTCGTCTCGCTAACAAGACCAATATCTACGTATCGGTGAATCATCGATTTCTTGCTTGCCAACTGCTCCTGTTCCAACGATTCTCGGCAACTACTGTACACAAAAGTTCCTCCCTTGGTCTTAACCACATCGACGACAATGAGTGCGGTTGGAACCCACCTGCAGCTCTTGTGACGATGCTTTCCAATATTCATTCTCACCTTGATATTAATATTGTTCATTAAAACGGCTGGATATTGGTTCTCTTTTTGTGAGAGCATGTGCTACTTCATCACTATTTGTCAAACTCTTCCAAAAAGTCACTTGTGATAAGACGATTATGACAGTTACTGAAATTCATCAAACTACCGAAAAATCTTCCATCCTCTAGTTTGTATTTGAAGCAAGATTCTGCAAATACGTCATAAAAAACCAGGTTTCGAAGAACAATATTGTTCCGATCGAGGCTACATCGATATTCACGAAGAAAACAATTTGTATCTACGGTCGAAACATGATGAACAAGAACGTTTTTGCATGCGGAGCGAGCTATTTGTCGAGTATCGATAATGTTGTTATCGAGAAGCCCCGCGACGAGTATTGAATTTTATGGACGGAAGAATTTTTCTGTATTTTTCAAATTCTTTCAATTAAGACTGGATTCAATGTCACTTTGAAACGTAGGCTTAGCAAATTCTCTCGAAATCTCTACATGCAAATTAGAAAAATTCGAATGGATGATCCCGCGCAGTAGATAAAAGTACATATTTCTTCTGAGTAAAATTGGCGAAAAAATATCACGTCGACTCTCCTCGTTTTCTTCACAAAAGTAATATTCTATGTGCAATCGATATAATTCAACCATTGATATTGCTCGAATGAGCTTGCAAGGTGGTTCAAGAGAAGGTAACATTTTCGCTTCGAGTAGGTAGATTCCAGCTAGTGCACGCAAAGTTACGCTTATACCCTCGACGGGACATGCATGCGATCCACGTCACGGCAATTTAATTCCAAATGGCGAACGTGAAGAGACAAGGGTGGCACGTACCAACACTCGTTTCGTCTCCGAGAGGTAAACTCCACCTATAAAGGTACAAGGTACCCTGGCCCGTCGCTTCATACCTAGGTAACAAGTGCACCATGTATTTCAATGTAACGTTGAAGGTTATCGGATTACTGCGGTGTACGGTTCGAGGAATATACGAAAAAAAGAAAAATGGCCAGGCAGTGTTGGACCGAGTGCGTATGAGTGTCGAATGAGTTTTTTCTTTCATGGATCCTTCAATAATTTAACTTGTGGAATATGAAAATGTATCAAAAAGTAATAATGATTTAAAATCGTGTTTGCTTGGACAAATCTATTTTTTTCAACTCAAATCCACAATCTGACAAGATTTATGGAGAAAATATTACAAAGTGTGCTAGAATTTGGTGGTCGATGGATGAATATTCCACGGTATGAAAAATAACCCATTCTCCGACAGGTAAATATCCTGGGATTTTAAAAGAGCGGTTGGCTAATATAAGGACTAAAATACAATGGTGGTGAGTAAAGTAACCACTGACAGGAAGCCCTATACGTTGATATTAGATGTCCGCGGTAACACGTTAGACAGTGCGATCGAAGTGTACATTATAAATGAACGCGGCTGGAGTGAAGTATCATGATTTCACCTACGGCATCAGCCCTGATAGTTTATCGAGTAGTGGCCATCGTTATAATCCCTCTTCGATCCACGGCTCTGCTTTGTCTCTAGTTCTTAAGATTCGATTTGTCAATAATTTAGCACCCTGCAATCATTCGTCTAAGTGTAACTACTTTTTTTCTATAACACCGTGTTAGCATACTTTACTAATTCTTTTCTCGATAATATGTTGAATGCAAAAATAGAACTTCAAATATCGCATTCCATTTATTCTGGCGTCGTACCGACCAAGCCTTCACAAATTTTTTTTGCAAAGTATGTACCTGGTACGTGCATACGAAACTTTACCAGTCTGGCAAAGGTGCACGAGACAGTCAGGTGAATGGATTAGTTCATTTCTCGGTCCCAGTATAATTCATAGATTTTCACATGCTTCTCTACAAAGTGAATACTACTGAATTGGAAAAAAAGTATGGGGTGTTTGAAGATAACATTCTCACAATTTACATGCTAATTAGATCGTAAACTTCTTTAAAGAAAAGTCCTTATCTACTATTTTCTGAAGTGTCGTAAACAGTGGCAGTCCATTTAGCGGGGAATAAACAATTGTGGAGTGAGAGCAACGCAGCGCACTCTTCCAGTCACAGAGAGCTTAGCTATTTTCAAATAATAAATATTTCAGGAACAGCATTTCGAAAATAAAAATAAAAGGTAACTTCGCCCGTATGGGTATTACGCTCGTCCACCAAAGATGCAATTACATCGATTCATTTTTATTGCCCTTAGTCTAGCACTGCCCGAAAAACTAGCGATTTTACAATAGGACCATTGAACTGAGAGATCGAGACGAGTACACTTGTTCTTTTTGTACTGTTCCGCATACGAAAATAGTATCGACTACACTCAAAACGCTCGTAAAATAACGCCATCGATAAAACCGTTCTGGGTAAGCCATTATATGATTGCAGTTTCATTTTGTTTTTCACTGAATTATACCAGAGACCCCCCAATGTTTTCTCCGAAATAACAGACGTCTCTGGACGAGATTACAATTTTTTTTTACGGCTCGAGTTAAAAAAAAAAAAAAGTTTCGTATTAAGAGGAATCCCCAAGGCGAACACGAGGGTTTCCCATTAAGAGGACTCTTCTAATCAACGTAAGCTCAAGTCAACCGTAGAACTTCATTTTTTTGCTCAGGAGTGGTGTAAAGTTTCGGAGAAGTTGGCATTGTGACAAATTAGAAAATAGCGACAAGCTGTTGGGATTATGTACCTGGAGGAAATGTTTAGTGCGAAATAAATCTTCTGAAAACTGTTTTTACCGTCAGCGAAAAGTAACTGCTAACGTTCTTGGCTGTGTGCATAAAAATGTCGGCGGAAATACTGCAAAACACGATAGTCAACAGGGATTTAACTTGACCCCGTGAAAGAGACAGAAATAGAGATTAAACAAACGAAGAGGATCAGGAGAAGGGAAGTAGGAGAGTAGATAAATCGAATCCGATAAGGGTAAGAGTGATCGATAGACTTCAGTGGAACAAACAGCATGGAAACATACGATATCGAGACTGTAGGACGTACCTATATGAACGTGGAAAAGACAGAGAAAGAAATATTCGTCGATTCCTCTTCAGTTCTTTGGCCACGATCCAATTCGCATCTCCATTTCAACCGAAGAGAATGGCGGGCTTGCATTCGATGAGAGCATTCCTACTCTCTTTCTCTCTGTCAATTTCCATACCTCCATCATTCAGTGTTTAGGCTTCACTAGTTTTTCGATCTCCTCACTTATGATGGAATAAAGCTAATCGTATTCCAAATAGTGAAACGGAGAATGCTCAACGAGAGAACTCTTTCAGAATCGAACCTGAATTTCTGGAGCTATGCAAAATACTTTGATCGTCCGCTTATAAGAAAGTGAGGTTGTTGGTTGTCATTTGCCAAACGTTCAGTAGTAAATAGAATTCTATATGTTATTATTTTGAGGAGATAACCTTGTAGTGGTATGAGTCCCTGGTTGAATTTGGGTCCTGATGAGAAAACGTTTGGTATTTAATTTTAGGAAGGTCAGTTGGTCCATGTAAATTTAATTGCTATGACTTTTGGACGGTTAAATTCTACGTGTTAATAGTATAAAAACATCGACTTGAGACACAGCGGGTGTAGTACAACTTCCACAACCCGAAGCGTCATCTTTGAATTTCAAACTCGACGTCTCGTCGACTCAAGTAGTGGACTGTGGAATTCTAGTCTTGCGAAGATTATTATACATCATCAAGGGAGTGGTGTTTCCTCTTGAAGCACTATTCTCGAAACACAAGGCGAAGATCCCAGGGAATGTATTCTTGACCCTTTACACCCGGGACTTTGTATGGTTGGGTTGAACATGTTCATCAGGATACTCAACATAGGAGATCGTATCCACAAGTCTGCAACAGGCGCCACAGCCTCTCACCCGAGAAAAGGGTTGTCAAGAAAGAAAATGACTGACAGAGCAAGATGAGGCTGTCAGGATTCGAAGCTTGGCTAATAGGAGCTTATCCATCAGGGCAAACGGGAGTGTGGAGTTCATATCTATCCGGTTTAATCGATACTTAGGAGTATTATCCATTGGGGTGTGGGTTGCCATTTCGGCCAGATGATGCCTAACCCCGAGAAATGTGCTGGAATCTTGTGGCAGTTGGACTTCGAATGATAAAGTTGGACATGTTGAATACTGAACTTGAGGCCATGGCAGCTCAAAGTAAGTCCATGTTTTCTAGTGTCTCGTAAAATATAATTGACACACGCTCATGGTGGGACTCAATAGTGCGAAGTAAAGATTGGAGATTTAAGAAAAAAAAATGTCAAGCTGACAGTAGCAGGAAGAAAAAGCTGGGGCGTTCGTTGAGGCCTCGAACTTCTGTTGCTGGTTCTCTCAAAATAAGAAAAGCAATGTTGGAGTGTCCATCTGTATTCATCATACGTGTTAGCAACACTAGAGAACCAATTATAATCAGTGTAGTCTTATAGATTTTTACTCGAGGCCGTAGGACCTAGAATGTTTTTTTGCCAACGATGAAAAGCGCGAGACCGCTTGAACTCTCGTTGGTCTGCTTTTGATGACTGAACGGAACTCGCTATCAACCGGTCAGCAATTCCCTTCACCCAAACAAATACTCACAAAAATTGTTCGCCTCGGAACAAAGGAAGTGAAAAGACAGTTGAGTAACGAAGAAGCTATCGCACAGATATGATTACATGGGAATAGACGGAGAAAAAAGATGCGAACGTCAGACTACAGAAGATGGAACACGTACCACCAGGTTGGGCGGAGGACAAAGAAAGAAAGAAAAAAAAGAAGTCCAGGCCGGTCGTGCGCTATCACGGCAATGCTTAAGGCGAGATGCCTCTCTCCTCTAGTTCGCTCTATTTTCATCCTGTCAGCGTTATCGTTATCGCGATGAGAGCTCGGGTGAAGAATATAGTATGGCGATAAGTGGCGCCACATCTGCTATGTGTTGTCGATCTGGAGGTTATGTCAAGCTTCCCAGAACCTTCCGTTCATCTATCATCCCAAAGTCTAACGACAATCTATTAAATTCACGTATCTCACTATGTATGGAAATAAAAACATATATTCTCGGTACAACAAGTGTCACTGAAGCGAAATCAATGAACGAAATTGCAAAAAGGTACTCGTACTTTGTGTTTATTCAAGTGTGCAATGGGCTAAACGTTGATCAAGACGTTGAGGGGTTGTCAACAAAACAATTCTCAATGATGTCTATAAGTGCTGCGGCGTAGAAAGCCACTTAGGAGGTACTGCTATTCTAAGGACAAACTTTACCTTCATCACGTCACTGATGATCAGAAATGGTGTTGTGCGAGAAGCGTCACGTTTCTATCTCAGGGTTAAATAAAGACGAGCGTTATCTCTGTTTGTTTTGCGGAGGGGGAGATTAGATGGAACGGCGGTTTGCATCAAATTGGTGCTTTCCCGGTTGAACAACAGCACGAAGAGCAGGTCAGCCAACGCATACGCTCCGGTTTATGGCTACCTTTAACTCGACTGGCTCCTCGCAGTTTCGTGGTCGTAGATGGATAGGCTGGTCGTTGCGAATTTACTGCCCATTGGGACATCTCATTCATCACAACCTTGTGAAGAAGCTGTTGGCCAGGGAGAAAGCTCGAGTACGTAAGTCCGGATTTACAACAATGTTACTCAGCACTCGAACAATCGGCTTCCTGTAGCGTCGTATGCGTGTGTGCGGATTAAACGTTAGAGCTTATCTTAGCGAATCCTCAATGGCACTCCAGGTCGAGGTCACGATGGAATGACTTGACTGTTTAGTCCATCAGCCGTATTACATTGAATGAGGAGATAAGCTCGTTGGCAGTGAGAGGTTCCCAAACTCGATAACCAAATCACACTTCATCATCACTTATCAAGATACAAATTCTGTAAAGCCTCGTTTGCAGCCCGCGTGGCTTAAATGGCCGATCATGATAGATTGAAACCACAATAGATTCAAGACATTGGAGCTCGACCCATTTGCCACGACCATGTAATAACAAGACTGCACCACAAGTTGTAATTGGACGATTGGTTTGAAAAGCTGCCAAAAAGTCCCTTCGGGGTCATTCCAGGGAAGTCGGAACAATCAAAAACTGGGTAACCTCTACTCAGATTCACTTTGTTGCTTCCATAGCTACGTGTATTCAACTATATTGACACAAAAATATTGGCAACGACAACATCCAGCAATTTCCATACGTAAAGCCGCAGGTTGTTGGTTTCGTTTGCACAAATACCGCACATGTCAATTGTCCGAAGTAGGCAGAATACTGCCGCGACATTCCGTGAATGAATACATCCAACGAAGAAAGATCCGGACGTTTATATCGAAGGGAAGCAGACGTTTTGCTCTCTTGTTTTTCATATCCGCTCTTTGTGTCCTACGTTTGAACTGGCATAGAGCAATACTCGATATCTATAGTTTTAACGTGGTTGATTGCTGCAACAGTGGGTACAACACTGGATCGGAAAGTAACAGGGTAAGCGTCCTTTTTACTCCATAGTTTAACGTTCGGTTGTGACATAGGAAATAGCAGGATACCGGGTAAAAGGAAACTGTTTGGAACGTTGTAGGAGCAGGCTATGAAAGCACGAATGAATTAAATGTCCATTTGTTTGCGAATTGAATGTACCTAGACCAGCAAAGAAAAAGGGTTCTAGGTGAAAACAGGGGTGAGGTGAATGGAGTGCATTTTATGCTTCAACGCCTGTCCTTTAAAAACCGTACTCACTCGGAGCTTGGATCTCAAACGCTGTTTATAGAACAGCATCACAATGGGAAAAAAACGGCAGTTAAAAAAGTGAGGGAAGTACCGGGGGCGTTAGAAAGCACGGGAGGATGGGGTCAGGGGGGCAAGAGAACTCTTGTCGACTTAACGTTAAACCAGCAAAGGCCCGTTACTGTGCCGGACTTAAAACATCTGCGTCGTAACAAAACGCCCACCTCTGTTACTTTACATACAATATGCGTATATATACGCAAAAAAATATAATGCTGGCAAACAATGAACACGAATTGGACTACTTCATGCATTAAATGAATTTACATAAGCTCTCTTCCTTAGCAGACTATTTCTATGTTTATACTGGAATATATATTCATGAACGTAAGAAAAAACGATGATCTGGTAGACTGAAGCTTCTACCATGCCGGACCTCAGTTTCGCCCTCGGTGCTACGGCAGTGGACGTGGGTGCCGGATGCTCATTAAAGTTTCTCCGTAACTCTCGGCTCTATGCATTGCTCTGTTTTTGCCAATATTGTTATTTTCTTCCTCTACATTATTTTTCTCACATTTGGCCCATCAGCTGAGATATCGTTAATTGATAAATGTAGTCGCTCATTATTTCTCAGGAAAACGCGGCATTCGCAGTGCATATATTTTCCAAATCTTTGTTAGAGCGTGTGTTTGCAACCTCGGGATAGCTGAACTTTTCCTCTGTCGATGTACTCTTTCACATGTCGTGTGTTTCATGAGCATATAATGCCTATACGTGAGAGACATAACGTTCGTAAGCCCGTTGATAATCCTCGAAGCCCTCGGTCGTTAACTCTGTCTCGCGTTTCACTTATAGTTTACCGAGCTTTTACTGAGTTACAGTTCGCTTCGTCTGCCCTTCGTTTGCATACGAATATAAAGGTAGGAACGTTCTACCGTCCTCGCCAGCTACAACATTGTCGTTTGTGCTTGTACGGCACGTCAGCGCGTATGAAAAATACGAGGATTATGTGAATTATCTTTCGAGATATATCTTCAACGAAATATCTTTACACCTCGTTCTCATTACTTTCAAAACGATCATTGTCTAAAGCGTTTTTAGTATCCATTTATATTGAAGTAAATTTTTCATTCAGAATACCTCTGCTTCGAATTTTCATTACAATCGACCTATTCCAATAAAATTTAACCACAGTTTTTCTTTCTTTTTTTCTCTTGCTAATTCTTTTAAAGCACCAACGCCAATAAATACATTTTTTGACTCGCCTTCATAAAAGGGCCGAATAGCGGGGTGACCTACTGGAAATTTCGTGCACCTGCTGTGGAGATAAAGACCATGAAAGACGAGGCGGGAAACCGTATAACTCTGGCTGGCGCGAGCAACTCGACGATTAATTCTCTATGAACTAAAACGAATATCCGTGCGCGGTACGCCACAAACCTCCCTTGATGCATCGTGTGTCCGAAAAAGTGCATTACTTCGCGGTATGAGATGGCAAAATAAACTGAATAAACAATATGTGGATAGAAAAAAAAATTCGGGACAAGCGTAAATAACCGGAGCGGAATACCCCAGGGTTGCCACTAAATGGCCAATTGTCACAACGAGAAAAACCTCGTCGCGATCGATATACACTGCAAAGAAACTTGGGGCTTCAATTTTATTCCAACTTCATCACTTTCCCTTGCATCTTCACAAAGGAAAGATGAACCTCAATTATAATCAGGAGGTCGGGTAGCGCGGCGAAACGAAATATTAAAACAGAATAAATATTAAAAATAAAATTCGTAAAAATGCCTCCAACATTGACATCGTTACGCTTGCGTAACAAATGCAAAATCAAAAGAAAAAAAAAAACAACTAATTTCACTGGAGAACGCGGCAGCCAGATTTTTCTTTACTCCATTCCGTTTTGCACGTCAATTTTTTGTATTGTTTTTACAGTAAACATGTGTGTCACGTACATTGTAACCTCCATGCGTTTTTTGTCTGTTTTGTAACGTGGCGATGTCGATTTCGTTTTCAAGATACGAACAAATATTTTTCGTTGTCGATTCATAATTGAAAGTGCGATTTTTTAATACTTCACGTCCTACTTTTCAAGTTTAAAAAATATAAGATACTCCGGGTTGAAACTAAGAGAAAGAGTTGAACTCAAAAGTAGATTTGTTTGACCCGTTTCTTGCACTCTTAATAAAGGAGAATACGAAGAGACACGCGGAGCTATGTATAGGTTTTTAGAAACCGTATAAAACATCTACCATCGTATTTATACTACTGAAAAGTTTGCGACAGCACCTGCGTTCTGGTCCTAGTCCCGAACAATTTTACTCTCGTACAGTGGTCGCAGGTCCACGTCTTTTCAGCGATATAGCTGTACGTTTATATAGATATATATATAGTAGGACTACGCCGCGCGCGCGTTTTATCATTCATTTTGCAAGTGAGTTTCGAAATAGTGCCGAGTTGGGACGCTTTGCTCGCTCTTGCCATGGATAGAATCCCCGGGGAGCATGTGGCACGGACTGTTTCGTGATGCGGTTGTATAGGTATATATTTATGAACGCAAAACTTCATAGAGTACACATCGCTTTGGGATTTCGAGATATTTCGGTGTCTGGGTCTCGGACGTTGGTTGTGCGATTATCGTAGAACCTTTTTTTTTATATCTCTTCTCAAAAAAAGAAAAAAAACAAACAAACCAGAACCAAAAACTATTTTGCGTCGCGTTGCGAGATTAAGAATAAGGGCGCATCCGATGTGACCTAAATTTTGTGACCTGTCAAGTCCTTCAAAGTTTGTCAGAGCCCAACGTTGAGCTACAAAATTCATATTCCCTAGTCATCTACTTTATTGCGTGACCCTTTTAACCGTCGAGTCCAAGACTGATGAGTCATTTCGATGGGCACTTGAGTTTGGGTCAGTCCTGCGACGACCTCATCGATTTTCGATCAACTGGAATACTTTATCGTTGCTATATAAGTTCAGATATTCTGTAAGTACGCTATGACCCTTTTAACCCTACCTCAAGAAGCAGAACTTCAGCACCATCTGTGCGCAAAGCCGTTTTGTCTTACGTAGAATCCGACGATGCGTTACGGGCATCAAATTTTCGTTTGATCAGGATATCCAGTTTCCGATCGATGATTTTTCCACTATTTTGTAAATTGAGTGCTCATTTTTAATTGAGGAGCTGGATTACGTGACGCGAAGTAAATAGCAATATTATGCGGGTAAATCGACGCTTCAGCGATCAGCAATTACTGACAGAAGTTGCTCATTTAGCTTCGTCGGTTGGTAATTAACGGGAAAAGCTTCGAATGCGGCCTTGGCATTCGTTCCTGTTTGTGACGAATGTACGCTCTCGCTCCCTTAATCAGCAATAACGATCCAGTACGGCGGTGATAATGATGCGAAGGGGAGAGAGTGAGAGAGAAAGAGGCAAAGAGACAGACGGAGAGTCAGAGATGACACGGAATTCATGCAGCATAAAACACCAACGAAGAGCGCCTCGAGTGAATACTCGATTCTACTATAGACGAAAAAAAGAAAAAAAAAAAGAAAAACCAAATAAAATGCTCCATATATTTAATGAAGAGACTATATTTTCGATAATTACAGTTCAAGCTTCGTCATCTAATGAATCGGAAGAAAGGGTCCTATTAATTATAACAACGACAATAGGTGATTGAAGAACTACTATTTTGCATTTCAAAGTTCAATTCGGAATATTTGATGATAATGAGTGAAAAACTACAGAGTTTCGATATTTTTTTATACGCTGGGTCGTTAACTAAGTTATTTTCAGCATCGTATACTATAAATATTGTGAAGGAAGGGTGGTGAATAAAATCATCGTGTCGCGATAAACCGCGGGTCAATCTCTTTCCTCGGACAAATCCAGGCTTCCATCGGATTGGAGAAGTGTCACCACGTAGACGCTGATCTAACAGGATAAAGCCCGACTCGTCAATGTATCTCTGTATACAGTTAAACTGGTTTGCGGTTCGATCGGTTCCGGTTAGAGGGTTGACGAGGAGAACGGGGAAGTGAAATCCGTCACGCTCGCGTCGTGATAATGGAAAGAAGAACAGGAAGAAAACGTGCGGGACCAATTGCTTCCGGCTCGGGATAATACATCGAAGAAACGCTCTAGAAATTGTAGTGCCTCGGAGTCGGGAATAAAAAAAAAGAACGGAAGAAAAAGATTTGAAAAAAAAGCGAAAAGTTTCATTGAATATTTATGACACTCGGAATCACTGTGGTCGCTGTATGCAAATCGGAGGATATGGGGGTTAACCGAAGAGCTGGGGGTGGTGCCTTGTGATCTGTTTTCTCGCGCGGCTTAACCCATGTTTTACCGGCATTTTCCTTGACACATCACGCTGCGTGTAAACCTCCGGAATATTCGTGAGAGGTACAGTGGAGTCGCGCAGAAATAACTCTGTGTAAGTTTGACGCGCAGTCGCGTTGTGAACACGAAATTTCCCCTTCTCTACTATGGGAACACGAAATCTTCACTCCTTACTTATTGAACGAAAAAACCGGTGAATGTGTTCCGCGACCTCGACCACTTTGATGGCTCAGCATAAAGCAGGCGAGATCTGAATATGCGAGTTGGACTGTAGAAAGTAAATGAAGGAGGTACGAGGTATTCCAGCGTTGCGAAAAAACAGGATTAAAGGGAGTGATTATCGAATAAAAGAGTACAACAAAGCACGCGCGCCAGCGTATATATCCGACAATTTGTAGCAACGTTACTCGGTGATAGAATCGAACATTCAATTTGCTGTATTAGCTGATGGTCTTGACATGTCATATTTCTCTCTTTCCCTCTTTCCAACCCTCTATTTCTCTCACCGACTCGACAAATATTGGATGTCATCGCGTGTTCAGGGGTGTTTCAGGTGAACCTTTTGCCGCGTGAAATGAAACGTCTGCCAACGATAATAATACATACGATTTTGCACGGCTCGTATACCGCTGCATTCCCTGTCCAGAAATGTCTATTCATCATTTCTGCTCCTTCCACATACGTAGCTTGGGCATGGAGCCGCTTTTCGTACAACAATTTCACCAGGAAATCATTTATATGGTGATACTCTTCCGAAATATCTAGCTCACGTGTATGTTGGCAATTTCAACAATGACGAACATTCCACGGCCTTGTTGCTTTGTCAGAGTTCCAGAATTAGCAAATCATAAAGGAGGTTGCCATGCATTCAGATCCATACAAAAATACCTCAAGAATTGCACCTTTCAATTCTGTTGAACTGGAATTAAAAAGTGCACCATTGTCTCGAATCCACGTGAAGGAATTTTCAGACAATTATTTATACCCCCTTCCAATAAAAATGCAAATTAATTGGAGAAATATTCAATTATCATCACATCTGACAGGAGTGGAATGAATTATATTTTATAAAGTTTTTTCTTCATCCAGAATATCCATACCCAGCGGTATTTTTACTCGAGATTAAAACAAGAGCAGAGTAAAAAAGGCAAGGATAGGTATAATTAGGATTAATTTAGTGAGGTTATGGCTTATAGCGAATCGAGTTTGAAAAGGAAGGAGCAAAAGCAGCTTGATACACGTCCGTCCATCTAGGGTTGTGAAGTTCATTAATCATGGCCTCGCCACGAATTGAGTTGTTTCGTGGCTACATACACACGTATTCACAGCTACACATATATTTATATATAAGATCCGCGTATATACTATCGTTTCTTTGTTCTCCCGATCCGTGTGAATTGCAACGATATAATCCCATATCGCATAGTTTACAGTGCTCAATATGCAAAGGCGTTTAGTTGGGACTTCAGAGGGTGGATGTGCTTGTTACGATGTTGAAGTTTGATTGCTGTTCCGGAGGATATTATGATCGCAAGAGAAGGGTGTTTGCGCGGGGGTGAAATTTTGAGTCTTGACACGCTTGCGAGGGTGGTGAGGAGGCGAAGGGGGTTGCAGGAATTGCGGAGGGGGTGAGTTCCGGCAATCGGGTATATTCTTCGACCAAAATTCTCGTCCGTTATTATGGCTAATGTATCACGTGGTACGTGAGGTCTGGCACCGACGAATATTACCATATACTACGATATATCTGGTGTGCATTTTGGCCAAGTTAACTGACTTCGCGCCACTCGGAATAGCCAACCAAATAATACGATCTGATGAGACAGCATACGTAATAAGCGGTCGATCACAATCCCACAGATATCGTGCTCCTGTCATGAATACCATTCTCTCATCCGCTTTACACTCACCTTCTTTCCTTCCCCTTATTTCAAACTACTAGACACGATTCGATCGACTGTTGTTGTACTTTTTATGAAATTACGTTAAGAGCATTGATCTAATTGCAAAATCTGGTTTTCTTATCTACTTCGTCACTAAGTGACGTCCGTTCTTTCGACTTTTCAAACTGCAATTTTATTCTCATGATCTGAGCAGCGTTTCGCAGTTGAATAAAAGGGCGAAAAAGTTTCTCCGTTGTTTTCTACCAGGTTTTCTTTTCTATAGACGTAACAAACGTGTTGTCTCGATTTTTCGAGAATAGGGGTCTTTTAACTATTGCGACTCAATGGTAGAGAGTGTTCACAGCGTAGTATTCGCTTTAACCCGTTGTATCGACGTCGTTTCAGAGCATCGCTCCGGAAATTAAGCGGTTTTGCGATAATGGACAAAACAGAGGGTTGCCGCAAGGCGCATCGAACTATCCCGCGCTTCAGACCACCCTCTCATAATGTTGCGGCGTTTTGATGTGTAGTTTGTGCTTGTACTGATTCACCAGAGCAAAAAATTATTACATGATGAAATATATAAAAACCCATAGGCATTGCGGGATTGAGGAGCTGTCAGTTTTTTTATATTACGTAAGCGATTCACTTGATTTCGAAATTTTTACGATACTGAATTTTTCACTTCTATTTCTCTCGTTCT
The DNA here is from genome assembly GCA_013761285.1 of Campoletis sonorensis. NCBI lineage: Eukaryota > Metazoa > Arthropoda > Insecta > Hymenoptera > Ichneumonidae > Campoletis > Campoletis sonorensis. The sequence goes on along the minus strand of JACEOJ010000208.1, from coordinate 989,630 downwards.
AAAATTAAAGAGACAAAGATTGGTTTGTGTTAAAGCACGCCATCTTGTAGAGACAGTTAACCGGAAGTTCAATGACACCGTTTTACTATTCATGAATCTATAATTAAAGTAATTGAAAAACAGAAATTTCGTAGATCAGGTCCAATAGATACTGTAAGAAATCCAATTGTCAATTTCTACACCGTGTAGATCGAGCATTTTTGTTTCCGGTGCTGAAGGCCCGAATAGCCCGGACATATTTGACATGGTTACGCGTAACAGCTGATGCGGTTGCCAACGTCACTTTTCCACAACTCCCGAGTCGCTGATTATCATATACTTCGGTTTTTTATGGATTAAGTTAACGATTTACCGTTATTGTGGCACATTAGGGGCAATCACAATGGAAAATGTGAATACTTGACAGAAAAGCATTCATCGAACAACATCGAAGAGAAAGGTTTAAAAAAAAAACACATGGTCCGACTATTAATTTCTCTCGCACAAATTTCAATGATTTTGATCAAAACAAATAAACTTCGGGAAAAACGAAAATAAATATCGACCAGGGAGCCTGTAGGTAAAAAAAGTGACCAAGCGCGAAGTACGAGACGAGCACAAAAATTCTCAGATTTCACCGGTACGAGGGCTACTGTAGTTTGCGCGTCAAGTTCATGCATGGAGCGAATACAAAGTGCGATATATTCACCTTCTCTTCCCTTTCTATGTATTTGCTCTTGTTACTCAACACCCCATTTCTAGACTTCTCTCTCCCGTTTAGGTGAATTTTTCCAAAGGTACTCACTATGAGAAAGCACACCGTGCACATGTTACACAAGTTCATTCATAACGTAACTACATCGCTAAGCTTTCATACCGCGAGTGTGGAAAATTGCCGGTTGACCTCACTCCGGGTCGGACCGTTAATGGTCGTACGAGTAACATCGTATACAGAATCCACTCTCCAGACAGAATATTTCTGGAAATTCATTACGAGATTTTGGAAAATCGCACGTCGTTGAAAGTATCATGAAAAGTTATCAAAAAGTTGCAGTAATAAAATTATTGATTACCGGGAAATTGCAGTCAATTCAATTGAAATATTTGGAGTTATTAAATTAAAAAGTTAAAATTATAACCATTCGCTCGCACAATTCAATTTCGCGACTGTATTTATCCACGGGGTCAATTGGACCAGGAAGGTTTTCCACCTCCTCGTCATAAGTAGCTCTTCGGTCTTCTGATTTCCGGCCAAAAATGAGAGCTTTTACAAGATTTGCAGAAAAAGATACACGAGCAGAAAGCGGGGATAATTAATGCCAGAAAATAATTTCTCGTCGAAACGACCCGTTGTAACGATGCGTCAAAACTGTCCGGAAATCTATAGTTTTATCGCGTTGTTTAAATTTCATGTTTCGGGGTGATAATAATAATTCAAAGTATTAACAACGTGGTTAAAGTTCGCGGCTGAGGTGTAGGTGCAGTGTGCGAATTACTTCCGGTAACAGTTGAGTTACGTAATAAGATAATATTCGGAGAGAACGAACACAATATCGTCGACCCTTCAACTGTCGTAAAATTAGGACAGTCGAGCTTATTTTCCTTCCCAAGTATATACGAGACGCACGATAATTTTCACACTTCTAATTACCGTAGCGAGAGCATCAACGACGACGACGACGACCATGTCCAAGTGTTTGGTAGGTACATCGGCGCTCCGTGACTTTGTACGAGAGCGAAATACACGAGTATTATTCGTTATATACGCCAACTCCCGGGGCTCGTCGGGTGTTTCAAACGTCATTGTTCTCTATTTTGCGTTTAAACTAAACTAAATTAGCTCTTGACACGTAGCGTGCGAGGATAACAACCTCGTGTAGACGATGAGGCCAATTCTCACGGTGGCGGAATTGACCTCGTTGTGCGCGTTCGTTTATCTGTCACGAGCGACGGAAATACAATTCGGTCGAGAGAAATATCATGTATTTGAAATTTTTCGGAAGAATTTTCATCAACGATAGTATCTTTGCTTCAGGGTTTCGTTTAATTTCTACAAAATTGGAAACGAGCGGTATTTTTTCGGTTTGAAAAATGTCAATTCTCTTAATACTTTTTTTTTTTACTAAATATTTAGAATAATATTTTGGATTCGTTAAGGTTTTTTGGATTCTATTTTTCTATCCACCTGTAAGTGATGAATATAAAATTTCACCCATTTCCCACTTAAAGAGAATTCGAGAGGAAGTAAGTGGAAAAAGTTAGTGCTATTGAGAAGGTCTTTCTAAGACGGGAAAATGGTCATTTTGCGGCTGACCATTCACGGGCTTATACCACTAGTTTCTCAACGCTCGCTATCTACGCTACATTCTTCTTTTCTTTTATATTCTTTTTCTAGCTCTTTCCGTAAATGTTGATCGTGTCCTTCAACGATCCCGTGGACCCAATGCCACCTAAAATACCATTAAATTGCCGGCTCTCAGAAATAACGCTGAAATATCTACTGGACTCGCAGCAGTTATCTCCCATGTTTATCCACAGTAAGAGCTGCAACTTGACTAAACACATTTTCGAAGACCGGACGTTTAACGCTTCGCAAACTATACCTTCCCTTACTTTCTTTGTTCCTTGCTTCTCGGTGTCCTTCCCTTACATATATTTGTCCTCATGGTGTTTATTTCTTTCGAGGAAATTACACGATTCTAGAACTCTTCAGATCTGGATCGTTTACGCTATTTTCTCCCACGAACTTCGACTAGTTTTTTTTCCTCCTTCTATTTATTGAGATGTGGTTCATTCAGTTTGTTCTCCATCTTTTTTTTTCATGTTGTCAAAAACCTTCGGTTAACGTCATTAAATCTGATATTTCTTTCGTCAAACTTGCAATCGACTCTCGACGAATTTTTAGACACTTCATTCGTAATTGATGATAAAACATTTCTTATATTTAACGATTATTAATATTTTCATTATTATTTTAATGACGCCGGAAGATTCTGCACAAAACCGAAAGACCATTATAATTTTTTACGGGTTCGATTCTCTTTCGGCGTCGAGTAAAACTCGTTTCAGTCGGTCAAAAAAAACAAAAAAAGTCTTTTTTGTGGTAGGTTCGATAGACTTTGGTCGCCTGCACCAAAAGAGAAAAGAAGATCTCAGGTTCATACAAAGTGAATGAGTCGGGGAATATCCATTGACGTTATACTTGACGGCTTTAGACATCGTCGTCTCGTTTTAACGAGATCCGGACTGGACTAAAATTTTTCATTATTCTTGTACACTCTCTTTTTCTCTCCTTCTGTCTTTCTCTCTCGCTCTCATTTTATTCTTCATTCTACCGGGTTTTCGTTTGTTCACTCTTTATCTCGCGTTTACTCTCGTTCTCATTCCCCCGAGTGAGTCGTGAGCGAATGCGTCGAAAGCTACGTCGGCCAAGTACTTGAAAAATTTCAGTTCATCCTGAGACAGCTGTCTCTCCGTATAAAGAGAAAAGAAAGAGAAATGAGGATCAAGAGGAATAGAGATTGTCGCAGGAACCACCGCAAGTATTCCATGACGTAATTGTAAAAATGATGAGCTACGAAACGTCGTTTCCGTGACAGTTTGCGTGTTTAGCGAAATAAATTAAAGATACAAAAAAATTCATTCAATTTTTTCTAGGTTTCTGGATCAACTTGGAATGTTTAAAAAAAAACGTTACATCGCACGAACTATCATTTTTAGTCAACTTGCTGGAGTACATTTGCCAATGTGCTGGCCTAATGAATGAAAATAATTTCAAAAAATTCATCAATAAATAAAGGAGCAACGATCTGAAACGTTTGCACTTAACAAAACGAACACTATCTAAGTGAGTTATGTACCTGCGCTGAAAACCCCATATATTTTACGTCTGCACGTACATTAAAGTGAGAGCAGAAGCTGTGCTTGGATCAGGAACGAGGTAAGGGGGAGTAGCGAATTATTCGTGAAGCCGATAACGGAGAATGAACGGACGGTGAACAACGCACCTCCGTGCATACATATATATGTATATATATATACAATGACTGTCGCGTCGAGTGCGAGTTCCGGATATATGGAGTGGCGGAATTGCGGAATCGCGGTTGAACCACGCACCAATTGAGTCTACTATGTTCTCTACTCTCCTTCTCATTTTCTCGCTCTCTCTCCATTTCTCTCTCTCTCTCTCTCTCAGTCTCTCTCTTTCTCTGAATATTGGTGTATTTGAGATACACCTCCGTCTAGTTGTCGGAGAGAACTCTCGGTTTACCGACTATGGCACAATGTACGGGGAGCCATTTCGAAATGACGTCATTTCGTGGACGTGACCAAATGCAACCGCGGCGTTCTAACGACGCGTGCTTGTGAATGTCACTCTGCAAGGGTCCCGGCAACCGTTGCAGGAACAAGGCAGCACGTGATATTTCGATCTTCCCAACGAGTTTATGTATGTGTCTCTACATGCGTAAATTACAAGTATTTATTGATACAGATTGTCGCAAAAGCCGGAGGGCGGGCATGCAGGAAAATTGAGAAGTTAAATGCTGATGATAAACGTCATCCTGCATTTTCTTATCCTTCGCGTCGTTCAAAAGATATCGGTAACTAGTTGGTGGCAACCCGATTTTACGCACTGATCGAAAAGGTCGTGTGACGAAAACTTGGAGGACATAAGACACCGTCATGCTAACCTCTTTTTTTCTTTTTTGTGACTCCACTGAATTTGGAGGAAAAATGTTTAACGTAGTCACGTTCAAAATTTAAGGTTTCGGTTTATTTTTCAAACCTGGGATATGACTTCCGAAACAATCTCATGATGTTATACTCAGAATTAAAAAAAAAAAAAATTTGCAGACAACCGCTTCGGAGAGACTAATACCTTATATACTTATATATTTTTTCTTAAAATTGCGATATGCTTTTCGAGCGGTAAAATCGATCCAAGTTTTGTGAAGCACTCTATATACATCACGGGCGTTTGTAGTTCTCTCTCATTGAACTTTGTGCACGTATGCATATATGCGTGTTAAACAACAAGCTCGGTCTCTCAGGCTCCCTCGGTTATTAACGAGGCTTTAATAGGACTAAATGGAGTTCGAGATCGGGAGGCTTCTATTGATGCCGGGGCGACGGACCCGTGCCAACTCACGAGCACACCATCACAGAACGTATATCTTAAGTGTATGAGAAATTTCACCACTCCGATGAAATTTTCCGATCTCGTCGAAAATTCTATTATTTCAATAAATTTTGTTAATGCTGTACCGAGTTGGAATTTACTTCAAGTTTGATGTTTACCATCAAATTCACGTTTTCTGCCATCAATGATGAAATATTCTGACGATGAAGTTTCAAGGTTTAAAGAAAATGAGCTCGCTTTTTGATCGGAGAATAGTGTTAAAAACTCAATTAGTTAGGTGTTTGTTTTCTGGATTGAATGCAGGGTGCGATGATGCCCGATGAAGTTGTTGGTCGTGTTGGTCGTAAGGGCTTAGGGAGGCCATTAATGACCTCAGCGAGTTAATTAAAAGGGCCATCGAGGTGGATCGTGAGAGTGGATGACAGGGGCGAGCAAAGAGCGAATACGAGTGACTCCCTTGGATGAGGTAAATATGTGTACGGAAGCTGAGAACATCATTAAATAGAAACTTGTGTATGTTTGTGTAAATCACAGGCTACTGCGTTCATTCTAACATCGGAAACCATGAATGCTCTTGCTAATTAAAATAACTTTAGGGCAGTACACAAGTGTAATGAAAAAAAAAAGATATAAAAAGATTGAAGAAGATTTATGGATGAATTTTGTTGTGTTCTTAATCGACTTTGTGCGTTCTTACACGTAATTTATACGAGATCCGTAGTAAAAAAAACAAATATAAAAAAATGTAGAACGATGAGCAATCACCGCGGGTCCAACAAATATAAACACAGGATTCTCTTGGCGACCCTTGGTTGGATTTAAATACGGATACGGCTATCCGCGGCATGAAGCTTTGTACTAAACGAGATTGATAGATTGATAGGACCCTCTGTAATCGCGTTCACAGTACCGCCTCGTTCCGATTCTTGCTTGTGTGCATTTTGAACACATATTTAAGTTCGGCTAACTCGTATCTCAAACGACCAAGGCTATCATTACACTGAGAGCCCTTGTGGGTGCAAATTATCCGGCAGATTCGAAGAGACGTGCGTACTAATGTTTGCACGCACACTCGGACTCGAGTGTTAAACAATTTAGCGAGGACGAGACAGCGGCGAGACGATCATCAATGGAGCGCGGTTGGGGTGTACAAAAAAATTGAGGGAGCTCAATAAGAAGGAGCAGGGAATAAGTGTTATCAACAGACCGAATAAAAATTGGATGCGTGACAATTCACCAAGTGGCTAAATATTCCAGCAATCATGAATTACGACAAATGTGACTATAATTTGAAAAAAATAAAACAATAATAGAATAAAAAGTTTGGGACTGGAACGTTTTAGCAACGACAATGAAGGTTTGGAAATGTCACGAAATTACTGATGAATGATTTCCTTTGGAATTCACATACAAGCGTTTCTTCGCGAATATCCTTTAAAACTGTCGACTGAAATTTAGCATGTGGCCGTGCTGTAGAAATCGTGGAACATTCGACACACTCGGTATCGGATTCTCGTAACAATGTCTCCAATTTCTCACATTCACTTCAGTATTGATTTCCGCGTTGCGGATACGATGAAAACGGACGCAAATTCGAAAAATAGTCGAATTCTGACGATAGAAGTGAGTGAAGGTGAATATAGTACGGTAAGAAGAAAAAAAATTCTAAAGTGTAGTGCAGAGTACTTACCTAGTGCGGCAATGATTGGGAGTTTTGCAGAGAACGACGACAATTTCCTCGTTTTCGTCTCTGCAAACGATGTTCGGTTGCAGATATTTGGCCATAAAAAAATTATGGCATTTAAGGACCGACCGGGTACTTGACGTCGATGTAATAGACTCGGGGAACTTAACACGACATTTGTGTACCTCCACAATCTTGTGCACGTATACTCGTCACAAATGCACCAACCTGCAAACAAGAGTTCAAATAGAATAAACTTCAAATCGGATTACGTGCATCGAAGTTGGTACAAGTTATGGAGAGCTCAGCGAGAGTAGTTGCCGAGAGCTTAATTTCGTTCTCTCGCTTTCGTTTGGCATTTACCAAGCGTTGGCAAAACAAGATACATGATCAGACGACGCCTAATCGTATACCACCCAGTCAAGTATATACTAACTTAAATACGTGTGTTTTTAGCTCCTTTGAAACAACTATGCATAAGACTGTTGTTGTATGTTTCTCGACTGCATGCATTAATTAATACTTTGTAAAAAAACTAAAATCATCAGTTCTAATTTGCGATAAATTTAATTCACTAATCTATCTGTACGTTGCTCCAATTTTCTCCCTGTGTTTATCTCTTTGCATACCAATCTGTGAAGAGAGAAAAACCTCGTCTGTGTTCACGATTGATGATTACACTTAAAGGGCTGTGCGATTAATTGTTTTTTTTCTTCGATTAATCGATCATTTCGATAGATTTTTTTTTCGGAATTACGGGGAGTAGAATTTATTGAAATTTCGATTAATCGATGAACGGTAAAGCCTGGTAGTTTAAGAACTAATCTTAAACGGATGTGTTTCTATTGAAAAAAGACAGTGAATCGTTTTTCTTGATTTATTCGTTCCCACGTGTAAATTTTTGAGAAAATGGCAGCTCTTTGAAGTCCACCTTCCCCCTCGGAACCAATGCTCCAAGATCACGATAAATATTCCTATCAATTCATGTGCAGTTTTAACTTGAAACTGTTCATGTTTACACATGCACTTTCATCTAAAATTTGCCACCTAAAATATACAACCGGATTGTTTATTTCAAGCTGTTGCTGCGTATATTACGCTCTAAATTATCACCATTTTTATTATCACGTTTGTGAAATGTCACAGCTGCTTTCGTTCACAGCGAGATTGAAAAAAATCGCATTTGATAAAAATATAGGGTAACGTTATAGAGCCTCAAAATTCTCACCGCAACACTTGGCTCCTCGACGAGAAAAATAAAAACAATATGGTGGCTAAGGCGAGAACGGAGGTAGTGGGTTCGAGTAAGTATGTAATAGAAACGAGGTTTTTGTATCGAAGAATGTGTAACACGATCGACCTTAAGAAAGCATCTGGCGACGATGGGCTTCCCGGAAAAAGTTATTCTTTCGAATAACATTGCGCATATATATGTACAGTGCGATATATACTTATATATAAATATATATATGTGTATATAGACTCAAAGAATAGTCCTGATTTCAGTATTCCTCGTAAATACACCAGCAGCCACTCTTTACGTTCCGGGGGATCGTAAATCCTAATCGAATCTCCTCTCGTTCCTTTCAGGCGATCGAGAGGCGATATATTTATATTTGTGTAGTTATTCTCTCTCGTACAAGTTTTCCCAAAAGTTGTGTTCAAGATGTCGAACGTACCGATTTCAATTCTGATTCAAGGATGATTTGGAGGTACAATCATAGACAAAAAGATCTCTTTTTGTTTTCACTAATAATACGATATTGGATCTCCAGTAGAAAAAAATGATACATGAAGAAATTTTGTAATTCAATTGTTATTGAACACCCGATTTTTTTTTAAATTTATTTTTTGCTATTTTATGGCAATTTTCCGAATATCATTAATCGCAACATCGAAACTTTTGGGATCGAAATTGCCCTGGCGAGTTCAACTGCAACATACGAAGCTTCTCAATAAATTGGTACGATTTTATCAATGAGCTTCGACATTTGCAGTGCATATATAAAACTGTTTTCCCATTTAACTACGTGCAAATTTGTTGAAAATTGCAACTGTCACAATTCACCACTTAAAATGTTCTAAACTAGCCTCGGGAACATTGTACGAATAATCTGTATAACTTCCAACAACTTGGATAGCATTATCAATACATGTTTCGTGTGTTCCAAACACCCTTGACAATTTTTTCCCCAGTTGTACCCCTGTTAAGATATTTTGATTAATTCTATTGACTTTTTTAACCAGTTTGCCTCGATTGTGTTTGGGCGAGCTGCGTCGTTAACCCTGAATTGTATAAAGAAAAATGTCTGACGATGGTTTTTTTTTGTTGTCTACTACGTCCGCAAATTTGAGACTCTAATTTCGGGACACATGGGTTGAGGTGGTTTTACGTATAATGTTATAGCAAATAGAAGGTACAAAGGCAAAATAAGCGCAGCAAATACGCCCCCTAAGATGAGTGATAAAAATAGTGGGAAACAAAAAATAGAAACGAAGGTAGTGTCGCCAGTTTCATAGTGTGGGTTCGAAAATAATCGTCATGCACTGCTGAATGACCATACATGGAGCTAACGGGGCTGATTACATTAGGTGAATATAAATATTGGATGTATATATCGCTGTGCCTGCAAGCGATCTCGTTACGTGCACCAACGACCCCACACGATCAATCCCAAGTCGTTGCCTCTTTCTCTTTCTCTCTCATTTCTCGATTCGCGTGATCAACGATAATTCCCGCTCGTTCGGAAAATACTTTTTGTATCGAGAGGATCAAATCGTAAATGAAAATCGACGTACATGAGAATGGAAGAGAAGAAAAAAAAATCGTGTGATCATACACACGCGAATGCGTTAAATCCAAGCATGCTGAAAAATGATCATGTGTTTATGACGGAGTTTCGTGTATGTTTATAATATCAATTTATACAGAACACTACGTTATACGTGAAATATTTTTATATGCTCCAACGTTTTTCATTTTTTATTTATTTTTCCTGACACTCTGTGTACAAATTATTAATACTATGATTTATACTATGATTACACATGTATGCTACGATTGGGCAATCTGCCATATCAGACATCAGTGTTCAGTTCTTTCGACAGTTTATCCATAGACCGATTGGAGCCAGAACAAAGCGGAAGGATATTGCAACATCATTTATGAAGATCTAGCTGCCGCAATATCTCTCTGTTTTCTATCGTACGAGCAAATCACAGCCAGGATCAATGGAATACGACAATGAATGTTTCATTCCTCGTTACGTTTTCAGGAGCAGATATTCACGACTGTCGAAACCCAACTCTATAGAAGGCTTACAAATTTATTTTGAACGACGTGGTGTTAAAAAGCTGGAAATGATATTTAAAACTCGTTTTTCCACCCACGACGATTTCCATTCAAATTCATGTTGATCGAGTATGTTGTTCAACAATTTGACCCCAAATCATATCAGAGTTCACGTCGGAATTTGAGTCTGGACTTGATATTTCGAGCGGAGACTCGCAAAGCCAACAGACAGCGAGATAGAATCCTCGAGAGAAGAAATTGCTTCTAAAAAAAAAATCCATGAAAAATTGTCAGGGTAAATGCTAGGGACGCGAAAGTGAAAGATGAAGCAAGTTCTGCGAACATGAAACCGTTGCGGTGGGCAAAGGAGCTTCATTAATAATTCGTTGGATCGAATGTATACTGCGCATCTCGTTTTCAAGATTTTATCGAAAAGAAAAAAAAAAAAGAAAAAGTAGAAGAGCACATACACAAAAAAGCATCAGAGGTTGAAGAAAATCTCGAGTGTTTGCGACCTAGATCCACGAGCTTTTCTATTTAAGCTCGATTTGCGTTAATGAGAAAAAGAAAAATGAGAAGAGGACAATATGAAGAAAATAAAAAACAAAATATAAATACACGGTGTCCCAATACCGATTGTGTCATCCCCGCGTGACCATTGGTTCGGTATTGAATTGCTAATAAAAAAGTCCCCTTTCGCCTACTCCTGATGAGTTTTTAATATCTTCAATGACAGCGCCATTAACTTCGCGCGTCGGCACTACTCAGACAGTTAGAGAAGAGGAAATCGATGGTGGGATACCCTGTATGTATTTGTAATATCTGTGTATGTGAAAGCCAAACGACCCCTTCGATCCCTCTTTATCCGCAACGAGACACGTCAAGAGGCGTCACAATTTATATACGCCATATTTCCTCTCGAGATTTCCGCTTACTCCGCAGTGAGTCACGCGTGCGAATAACGCTATGGGGTGGAAGTCAGGCTGGATAGAGAAACGAAGGAGCAGCCACAACGTGGCAGCAAAGGATTGCACTTTCATCCCTCTTTTTCAACCCCCTTGGAAAAGCAAACGAGTTTGACTCGTTGCGATGTCATTCTACTCAGTTTTTTTCTATTCTTCTCGCCCACTTGCTCCTCCTATCGTCCCTCTCTCTCTCTCTCTCTCTCTCTCTCTCTCTCTCTCTCTCTCTCTT